>MU167221.1:281643-331229 GCA_015951145.1 Cronartium quercuum f. sp. fusiforme G11
GGGAGTTGACAAAAAAAAAAAAAAAAGCGGGCGTGGTTTAGCAGTTGCCTTTCTCATTGCATATGATCATCGAAAGTCATCACCGTTGGCAGGAAAAAAAAAAGAAGAAAAAAAACACTATCCCATTCGCTCAAGCAATCTTGGGGTGTATCCAATCAACCATTTTGTTGCAATGCTCAAATGTGGTGTAGAGCAGTATTGACCACATGGTGGTTGCGTGCGTCATGGGAAATGGTGGTGGAAAGACACATGAGCAGTTGGACCGAGTCGAAAAAGGTCGTTCAATCCCTTTGAGATGATGGTTTTTTTTTATTTTTTTATTTTTAAGAAATAGCAGACTGACCATCACAAAAAGGCACTCAAAAAAGACCGACCTCAAACGGGAACAATGAGTTAATATGGACACGGGGTGATCCGGTCTTCCAACCGAGTCATCTCGAAATCTTTTTTGAGATGAACTTTTTCACCGTAGGCCGTGATCGGGAATTCCGACTCGATCCAACCGGCGGCGTTCTTGGTATCTTCACTCTGACTTCAATCGGACCCTCTCAAAACTTTCAGGGGCTATCTTAGCTCCAGCAGAAGCCAGTCCAGCCCATATTAGGTTGGATCACCAATTGCAACCAGCTTGATCACAGGGAGCCTCGAAGAGCGTACAGACAATTGATTGAAACCACAGCGAGTTGGATAGCCCTTGGAAATTACCATAAAGCTCCCAAGAACCTGATCAGATTGCTTGAGCAAACGAGTTGATTGAGAAAAGAAAAGAATTCAAACAAAAAAAGACATATGCTACATTTTTATGAGGACTTTCAGATAACAGACAGAGGAACTGGAAATTCAAAGAATTACAGAGAGTACATTTGTGAAATTTGAAAAAATTGAGTCAAGTAAGAAATCCATGAAGATGAGTATCAAGTAAATTCGGTAACAACATGAATAAATAGTGCCTAAAGGAGATATAAAGACATCAGAAAGATTAGTTATATCTTCATGTCCAATATGTTGACGGTATTCAACTTTTCTATAAGTTCATAAGTTTTTTTTTTTTTTTTTTTTTTTTTAGCTATAACAGGTCTAAAAACAGATTATAAATCACATTTATTTCTTTTTTGGAAGGTAAAGCTACATCAGATTGACTTACATAGAGAAATCATTCATTAATGTATCAGACTTACCAAGTTTTGTAAATACATGCCTTGAGGCATTACCACAGCTGTGTAACACTGTTGAGAAGAGACTAAATTCTTATCCAGGACTAGATACAGATTCCCATGGACTGGTAATAAGAAGTTGATGCAGAGCAACAAAATATTGGTTGATGCTAACTCAAAAATTCATTTGAATAAACTGTTCAAAACAGACTTGTGTGTTTTATATGACCCTTATACCATGGAAAGGTCATGATCCTTATAGAGATGGAGAAAAAGAGCCAATCAGAAGATGGTAAATAGAATTAAAAAAATTCTAAAGCTACATTCATGGCTTTTAATTGATCACTTGCTGAACATAATAATCCAACTGCTCACATACCAACTAGCTGTAGATTAGAGTAGTTTCTTGTAATCTTGAATACTACACCCTGCCTTTGTTTTTTTCTAAATACAAAAAATATGTCCGTTTTTGGATGTTGTAGGTTGAAATGAATTCAGAGCCCGCAATTTGAAGTGTACAGTGTGAAATCATAATAGTTCATTTGTTTTCTAGTTGAAGAAATTTGAAAGGTAGTCACTAAATGTGCCCATACTTCTAGAATGAACTTTGATGAGGATCCTCTTCTCAAAGCTCTTAAGAATTTTATTGACTTGAAGATCATTGATCATGGGCACAAGTTCAAATACTTTGACTGACAGTATAGGAAGATACCTATACCTAGACACAAAAAGGGAGAAAAGAATCTCACAAAGATTGATGGCTTAGAAAAATCTCAAAGAACCAAACCAAGTTCATCATCAGCATCAGAGGGACAGTAGAGAACACATCATCATATAAAAACAAATGACTTACCATCATTACAATTCTAGATCCACCTGGAGAGAGGCTGTTACCAATAGCTGAAGTCAAACCAGATGAAAGTGAAAGATTATCAGGCTGTTTGACCATGTCACAATGTGTTATACAACTGAGTTTGAAGAGAGATAGATCAAAATCTGTGAACGTGAAATTCAGAGGTAGACTGGAGTAAATTGAAGTGGTTTGGTTAGCTATCAGAAGCAGAGTAAGATAGAGAGAGCAAGAGATTGACTGACTGAGGTTCTCTAGGACTAGAGTGAGGGGATCAAAGGAGATAATCAGAATTTAGTTGAGTTCAGTTGAATTGAATTGAGGTTTGGTGATGGGTTTTGGTTTTTAGTTTTGAATGGTGTGTGATGATGGGAATGTGTAAGGGCACTTGACTGATGTCATCCATCCAAGCTGTATTTAACAATAATGAAACATGGCCAGCCAATTTTTGATGATTGAAAAAGTTGACAGTCTGCAAGCCACTTTGATGGTGATCCAAGAGGTCCTGAGACCCTTTGCAAGACAGTGAGCTCAGCTAACTGCTTTAACACACTGGGTCCACAGAAAATGTGCCTGACACAGGGAGCATACACATTTGTGCAGAAACTCACTTTTTTTTTCCCTTTTCCCCAAATTTTCACCTACAATAATGGCTTACCAATATCTGGTGAGAACCTCTCAGTGGCCTGACTGGGCCTAATGCCTCACCGCCAGCAAAAATTACTCGGACAAGGCTGTCCGAGGTGTTCTCGGACAGTGAAGTCCGAGTTGATCTCGGACTGTGGTTGACCGAGATTTTCTCATCTTGGTCAGCGGTAGTCCGAGCACACCGAGATGAGAAAATCTCGGTCAACCACGGTCCGAGATCAACTCGGACTTCACTGTCCGAGAACACCTCGGACAGCCTTGTCCGAGTAATTTTTGCTGGCGGTGCCTCAATGATGCATACTCTGGGGACAAAGCTAAGTCAAAGAAGGGATTTTTGCTGGAGAAACTTGGAAAGAAGTACACTCCCCACATCAAGCACATTTTCTGGGGACTCTGTGACATGGTCTCAAATTATATCTTGTATTAATCTGGATCAAGGTGATAACAGTCTCAATCATAGACCCATCTTCTAAGACCTTTGGTGGCCCAAAAAGTGCCTCCATTGTGTAAGGAATCTTCCCTTTTGAATGGAAGTGCATGGCATACACCAGTCACTTTTTTTACTGTCACAATTCTTGACTTCTTCACCTTTTGGGAAGTGGGCATCATCTAAAAAAGTGGATGTTACATATATCCCTTCCAAACAGGTGACACCAAAGTTCAACCCAAAAACTGGCTGACCCCACTTAAACTGGGTGTGAGAAGCCTTGTGGAGTACCCAAAAGGAAGTATAGAGCTGTGTACACTCTGTATACCTTCTGTCAGCCCTGAGGACTTCTCAGCAGTCCCACAGACTGGCAAACACCAATTACAGAGAGTACTGTAAGAGTACACATGTAAAACACAAGTGTAATGTCAAGATTACATACAATTTTAACAAGGATACAGATGTAATACCAGACACTGCCAAGAAAATTGCATTGCATAGAGGCATGCTATGTCACATAGCAGGCCAAGATGCGATGCAATAGGTCTATTTTCCAAGGTAGGGACCTTGAAAAATGGTCCATAGTATCACATGAAGACATGCTATGTTACATAGCAAGCTTCCATGTGATGCAAATATCTTGGCAGTGAGACCTGAGGAATGCTCAGCAGTCCTACAAACTTTCAAAAGACCAATTACACATAGTAATGTAATGGTACATGTGTAAATACCAGTGTAACATAAGATTACATATAGCACTGACAAAAGTACATATGTAATCATAATAAATGAAACAACATTAAACACATGTACCAACAGGTAATCACAGCCCAACATCAGTATCAAGAGCCTTCAGTATGTACTTACAACAGGATTGGATACACAACACTGTAATAAGTACTCAACCACAAGTTGACCAAGGGTTGTCATGGCAACCCAAGCAACCACAAGTTGACCAAGAGCTGCCATGGCAACCCAAGAAACCACAGGTAGGCTATTAGCCTAATTGTAAGGGACAGGCCTGAGAACAGAATATATAAACTCTCCCTTCAGGCCAGGAGTTGGTCCATTCCCCCAACATTTTACCACATCACCTAAATTAGCACAATTAGCACAACATTGAGGATACTTGTAAAAAAAGTCATCTGCTCAATAGTGCCTGGTGCAATAGGTGTAATATAAGGGGTTCACCCATAGGCTGGTAAACCTTGCTCCTTGTCACAGAAACAGGTAAATGAGGACAGAATCAATTTTGAATCTAAATTTTCCACACAGAGTCTTCACAAGAGTCCTCACCTTCATCAATCACAAAAGAAATGATTGCTGAAGAAAAGTATTCAGAAGGCTCTGTTCTATCAGGTATTGTAATGCCTCCAGTTAGATGGATTAGGTTTGAAAGAGTGAGAGATTTGAAACTTGATACAGATAAGTGTGACAAACATGTGATATGTCAGGAAATTATGAAAGACTAAACAAAGGTCAGAAAAAGAAATATTGCGCAGGGAAACAGCAAGTGAAAAATGAAATTTGAAACTTGGAAAACACTTTAACACCTTGAATACCCTTGTCTGTGAGGACTCACAAGGGTTAGAGCTAAAGAATCACCCAAGAAGGAAAACAGCACCCTGGCTTGTAAAACTGGATCAGAGTGGAGTGTTACTAGTGCCTAACTGCAACTCTGATCCCCAAAGAAGAATACCAATTCCCAGAACCAGTCCTCCAAATCCTCATCATTGAGGTCAACTAGCTGTATTCAGTACTTGTGGGATTCCAGTACTACCAGCATTAGTTGTTTGGAAAGGGTCCAAAGTCCCATTTCCCTTTCAAACTTGTTCTGTTAGGTAGCTTTCCAGGAGCTACTCCTAAAATCAATACAGCCAAGCCAAGGCTTTCCCTAGAAGGACCAAGTCAGTGACTCTTCCTTCCTTGATTTCCAGCCAGAAGGTAGCTTTACAGTAGCCATCTCCTGACACCTTTCACCTTGTTCAGGCTAAAATCTCCAGCATGAAGGTATCTCCCAACCCAGTGTGGTTTATCATCACCCTAATACTAACACTATTTTGGTATTAAAACTAGGGGAAAGGGGAATCCTGTTGTTTTGTTGTTTTTGTGACCTGGGACCCCAGTTTCCATGGATCTGGAAGAAATCCTCTTGAAATTTTTTGGATAGCAGTGGGACTTCCCTGATCAAAGCTTTTTATGAGAAAACAACTATTAGAGACACATGTCAAAGATAATATCCATCCAAGAAGTTTTTGAAGTATTTCACATAAGGTAATGCAGATGGTGGAGTAGCTTCACAATTGAGATAACTTATACTTGTTTAGTCACAGTTATAGAATAGTGAGATGAATTCCAAGGAGTTTTCTCCCAAAATCTCAAACCTTCAGAAGTTGGCCTCCACATTAGAATTTGACTTGGGATTCTGGGGAAACAGTCACTGGAATCCAGGTTTATATCCTGTCACTTTTGGGTGAAAGTGTGATGTTACAGTATTCTCAGACTTTAATCATATAGTCTGTTCAACTGACAAATTTATTGGGACAAATAAAAGGTTGAGCTATCTGAATTAAGAAGCTTTGAGAGGAGTCAGATACATCACTTGCAACTACAGTAAAAAAGAAGATGACAAATCCCAATGACCTATCTGCACTGCCAAGATATTTGTATCGGATGGGCCTATCCGATGTTCTATCACCCCAAGATATGCGATGCAGTGTCAGTAGGATTAGGTGCGATGGAATTACACTGCAATATGGTGTCAGAGCATTAGATACCGATAGTAATTCCATCGCACCTAATCCTACTGACACTGCATCGCATATCTTGGGGTGATAGAACATCGGATAGGCCCATCCGATACAAATATCTTGGCAGTGTCTGAGAGGCATTGAGTAGTGTTATATCATGACTTACTGTATGTTACATATATTACTTATATGTAATCATTTTACTAGTAATTAATAGGACTGCTCAGGTGTCCTCAGGGCTGACAGACCTCTTGAGGCCCCATTGGAGTCAATTGCAAACCATGGACTCTTTAAATGGTCAAAGAATGGTCTGCAGTGGTCTGCAGACTGTGTGTTCAGTCATTGGTTTACTTTATACCTCATGATGAAGAATCTTGTAAATCCTCCGATTCAAATTCACACAGCATTCTTATCCATCCAGTGGTCCCACTCCAAGCAATAAATAGCAAAGTCACATGTTTTTCTGATCCCTGTCTCAACAAATGTTTTTTTTTTTTCAAGGTCCTTTCTTTTAGGAAATGATCACCATTTGTCCACTGGACTCTCACATCATTAACTCTCTTGCAAAAATATATATATATAGCCTGCCAAACAAACACAGAACAAAACATTGGAAACTGGATCAAGATCAACACATCAATAGTACTCACTTTCAAAAACCAAAACCAACACCTTAAGCTATAAATCAATTTACACCCTAACTTGAGAATTGAACAACTTCATAATCCGGATCTGAATTAATGATAGAACCCAACCCAGTAATTGTATGACCCAATCTGAATAAAAACACTGACAATGATCTTGATCAAGAGCCAGAATCACTAATAGACAACACCAACATCATAGATCAGGATGAAGCTGTAATACCTGAAGTCAAATTGCCTGAACCCTCATCAGTTGGACAATAAACTTTACTTGATTCATGTGATTGTGCTAGATGTAGTCCAACCTTTGGAAATAAATTTGAGACTTGAGTGAAATTCATACAGTACAGTAATAATATATAGTAGAACAAGTCCAAGAAATTCAGGGTTTATATTACAGGAACATCAATACATGAAGACAATGAAGAAGATGGTATTAAACAGAATTCCTAATATAATTAATGATTGTGTTACTAATCTTAGGTTTCAGTGTCCATAGCTCATGCCACCCAAATTGGGGGAACTCTAATCACTCGCACCCAAGGTCAGTTTTGGTTTTCCCCTCCAAAAATGGGCTCAAACTCATGTTTAGCCCAAAGATGCTCTGTACATGTGGCACCCTCTCTCAACACCTCTTTTATCAAATATGTCAGTATCACTTTTCCTATGGCTTAACCCTTACCCCATATGAGGATGAGTTGAGGCTGAGTGAGATGGGTAGTGGATGAGTTGAGTAAGATATGAGGCTGATTTACTCCCTTTTGCTAACCTCTTTGCCCATTTCATGTGCTGGGATCTACAAGGGACACCTTTATGACAGAAAAATGTGAAGCTCACAGAGCCCCCGACGCTGGTGGCGTGAGTTACGGACACTGTGGATTTAATCCCATTAGACCTAGATAGAACTTGTCCTACTTCAATGGAATCTAGCTCAACATTCTTATGCGTAAGTTTTTGTATTTCAAACCACTATGATCTCTTTCTAAAAGGCTTATGTTTTCTTACTCCTAGATCAATTGCTTAGGTATCTGCTCCGCATCTTAGACCTTGATCTCCAATGACCCATGACAGCATCAACAAATTTGGAGCTCTCCAGGGTTCTTTCTGAGTACATTGAGTACAAGTTCCTTCCTATCTTCCTAGGGTATCACCCATTTGAGGTTTGAGTCAAAGCTATTACATGTTTAAAGTTCAAAAGTTTATGGGATACAAATCTACATGATCTCAAGTTTTTTTTTTTCCCCAGTAAAATCTCAGAAGTTAGATATTTCAGTAGGAGGCACGACGGAGGTGATGAAAGTCCACAAAACTGTAATACGCTGAATGAAGTGGGGGTCTGCGAGCCAGGAACAGGGTCAAGGAACACAGGCCCAAACTGGGCCACGGAATGAGAGGATAGATAGGCAGAGAGCTATGAGCTCAAGTTCACTCATTCCCCTCTCGACCCTGTTCCAAGCTTCGTAATCTATTCCTCACTTCATTCATCCACCATCCTCCTCTCTCTTCCAAGTCACACATAGTGTAAGGACATGAAGATGAAATATCCTGACACGGTGAATGCAAAGCCCAACTTGGGGTTTGGCGCATCCAAAAACCCTACCGTAGTCTGAGGAATTCATGGTGGCTTCCTTTGAAAAACACTTGGAACCAGGAAAGCTACGTTGAGTTCCATACACTGGTATCCTTGGAGGTAGACGGTCCGGGATACCTGGAGCAGTTTATTGTATCAACACCTTGACACTTGTACATAGGACTATGGTAGAGTAGGTGGACTCAACTGTAAATGAGAATCTGAGATTCCAAGTTTTTTTTTTTTTTTTTTTCCCCCCCATGAGCTCAGGTAATATTTAAAAAAAAAAAAAAAACCAAAATTCTGCCGGAAAAAGACCAAGTTCTATGCAGCATTTTATTCCATAATCGAAACATCTATTGTGGTACTTTTGTATGTATCAAGTTAATCTAATACACAATGATGACCACCATGAGGAATCTAGTCAAAGGCAAAAAAAAAAAAAAAAAAAAAAAAAAAAAAAAAAAGGGGGGAAAAGGGGGGGGGCTCCCCACAAAAAGGCGGCCCAATTTTTTTTTTTTTTTTTTTTTTTTTTTTCAAAAGAGTGATGATTGATGAGGATGGGATCACGTTTCAGCAAAAAAAAAAAAAAAATAAGATAAAGTTTGAACCGGTATATAGATAATATCTTAGTCATATATATATTTCAAGTCATCTTGGTTGGATCAGATAGGAATCATCGTAATAGGACATTCTTCTATTTGCTTCGAAATCTTGTTACTAGACCATCCGGCGCTCTCTCGGTACCCTTTTGTCTTTATCCTGAGAAACGGTTTTACACCAATCATCTCACCCCTACTTGCTGTAGCTCTCAAGCTTACAATTCCTACCTTATGTGCATTTCTAAAAAAAAAAAATGATGTTAAAGGGTTAGGGTGTCTTTATTCCCATTGATAGCCGCGGTATCAAACTTGCTGGTCCTTTCTTCATTAAGAAACGATTTTTTCGTGAAACATCTATCTGAGCTCCAAACGCGCACTCTACTGCCAAATGAAGCTTTGGGAGGATTTCTAGGGTTGGTGTCACATGTATGGCTTGATGCTACGAGGACTTCAGAAGATATCACGGCGCAGAAGCTTACGCCCACATTCTAAATGACAGAAAGTTTTTACCTACTTATACTTATGTACTTACTTACTATCCAGACTCTGCCTGCGTCATTGCGCGGTTATCAATTAAATTAGTGCTATTAGAGACTTTTGAATGGACAACTTGTGTCAAAAAGTATGGTCAATTGTACGGTACATACCCCAAAAGCAACATGGCTTGATGGATTCCAATCTGTTTTTCCCAAGCTTAGGAAATCTGTATAGACCATACGAGCCTTTGAGGAAGGAACCTTCAGCGTCGTTGCGAGCGCTGCTTTCATTCTTTGTAGCTCTGTTAGTCATGGTTTCCTGATCAAGCTCTGCCCTACCAGTGGCGTTTTCCCCCATGTTACTATGAAGCTTTCTTTGAAAAAAGAAACCCGATCCATGTACCCTGTAATAATTCACTGCAAACATTAATGATTTACCCAGATGGGTAAAAGTATTAAACATGAGGCATGGAGGTAGAAGAGAGTCCTCTGGGCACTAAGCAGAAGGAAGCTGTCGCTTTACATGATCTAGCTCGAGTTTGGGTCAGTTCTGCCTTCTTGGGTGCAGGATGATGTTCTTGATGGGTTGGGCCGACCTTTTTTAGTTTCGAGTGGGGATAAGACTACGAATCCCGGCCTTCACTCTAGTTAGGTTCAAGTGGCTGAAACCTCTCCTGGGACCACAGGCAGAGAGAGAGAGAGAGAGAGAACAAGCAGCAGACACGCAGAGTGTGAGACTAAGTGAACGAAGAGGAACGATAAGAGGCAGGTGTAGAAACGATGAGATTGGGTGGGTTAGTGGTCGAGAGAGCTTAAATGTAAGAGGCGATGTTGACGGCTGGAGAGAGAATGAGGATGAGATTGAGATTGAGTGTGTTTAGTGTTGTTGATATTGATAGTGGAGTCAGGATTAAAATCGGAGGGGCGGCGTAAGTGTGTTAGGGAGGGGAGCCTAGGGCGGGTGGGTGTATCAGTTCAAATTCGTACGATGATTCGCGAGGGGGATAAATCGAAAACACGCGCCTTTCTGTAAATAAGTCAAGTGTTGCTCAGAACTACTTTATTTATAAGGCTCAAACATGAGTTTGTCAATCTTAGCGTTCACCTACATAATCGTTGTCCTAAAGAGCGTTAGATTACTGGCCTTCTGATTCAGTTGGCTGCGCGCCAGTCCCGTTAGCTCATTGGACCTCCTTATCCCTAGGGTGGTTATTTCCATACTTGTACCCCAGATCAAATGGTTGAGACAAGACGTATGGTTACAGTATACTTGATATGAAGGTCATGTTATGTAAGATGTTGGATGATGGAGAATTACCTTAAGAAAACTGATTGAAGGTCTTTTCAAACTTGATTGAAGATATTTAAATAGATTTTGTTGTGTTTGAGATAAACAATGCTGAGGACTGGCGGATGTCATGGCTCGAATGAATCCGTTGGTTCCTGATCAGAGCTGCTTTTCCCCTTTCGATCCACTTTATCGTAACGTGCTAGTGAAAATAATACTGATGAGAACCTATGACTTTTCATGATGGATGTGATAGAATGTCGGATGGTTTAGTTCCGTGTTCTCGTTTGTTTGTTCTCAAATACCCACGTATAAATCTACGGTCCCGTCCCCAGTAAATTTGAAGAGCTCCACAGGCCAAGACTGCACCGCCTACTTGAGCGATTTCACACTCACTTTTAGTCTCCTCTGGCCATATTATATTATTATCTGACGGCAGGAATGGGGCATGGAATCGTCTCCGAGGACCATTCCAGGAACATCGACCGGATGGGAGGAACATTGTCCGATCAGGTAAACATTAGCTCGAACCGCGCAAGTGCTCGATGAGATTTTTTGGTCCCCGAAACAGCGATTTCGTTTCCACCCTGTCGATTTACTTGGAATAGGTCCACGGTGGTGATGCTCATATGATTGACTACTGGCGGGTCTGGAAGGGTAAGTGTATACTGTATGGTTGTCAAGGTCTGAACTCGATCCTGAGTTGGACCATAAGCTAGAACTTGATGGCCCGGTTGGTCTTGGCAGGTTGAGGGGATTGTAATTCATCACAAGTTTACTAAACAAAGAAAGACGATGGATTCCCACCCACACGCTGTCCATCACCAAAGGCTTGTCGACAGAAAGGCTGAGGTGATGAGACTGAAGGCTTATGAGCTCTCATGAGGGGTGGGTTTGAATGAACGATGGCTAATTTTTTGAAACTCAATGATACTTACTGTATGTACGTACGTACACGTACTACTGACTGAGTTGTAATACTTAGTATCCTAAAACATCATAAACTGAGTTGAATCACTCCCTCAATCGACTGCTTTTTTTCCATAATACATACATACTTGACTCAGCTCACAAGGTCCCACTCACCAACCAATAATCGGTGGCCTCCACTTTTGCCTCCACCTCAACCAAAGTCATCAGTTTCATCTTCATCCTCACTCACTCTCGCTCGCTCACTCACTCACTTTCCTAGGTTTTACCTTCCTTTTTGCCCTATTTTATTTTTTTTTTTCTTTTCTTTTTCTTTTTTTTTTCTCTTCCTCTCTTTTCTTTCTTTCTGCATCCATATCAGTATCGAGATACATACATATCCCCTCCTCTCTTCATCAGCAGCCGGTCTGTCCAGATCTAACGTCTCAAAACAAAACAAACCAAACCAACCCCACCCCACCTCCTCACTTGTTTCGGACGGTAGACTACATTCATAATCGGCCCACCCCATCAATCTCTCCACAACTCTTTACCCTACTACCACTCAACCCTGCCTCTTTTTACCTCCTCTTCCCCACTTTTCTTCCCCTTTAGAGCTGGTGCTTCTTGCTTCCACCACCGCCTCCAACTTCCTCCCTTCAGCCACCTCACCTCACCTCACCTCACCTCACCCCGCCATGCCTGTCTATTTCTCTTCGGTTGCTTCAGCTCCTCCTTACCAAACCAATTTCTCGCCTCTTTCTCCGTGTCCTACTAATTCACTCAGCCCTGCTCGAGATTCGATCTGTCTCAAGCTTTACACCCCTTCTAACCTGGCTACCATGGAATCCGTGATCGTTGAGAGCGATGAGGAAAGTGATGAAATGTCAAATGACTCAACTCGCGAGCTTGGCAACACCGATCTCGGCTCGATATCGCCTTCGTCCCCGTCGACTTCGTTGCTCCGTTCCACGTCTAACCCCTCCTTGTCTCATTCGAGTTCGAGTTCAAGTCTTTCACCTCCAGCTCTCAAACTTCAATTCGACCGCTCGTCTTTCTCGACCTCTTCAAGCCCCTGTCGTTTTTCACTAGGATCTAATCCTCAATCACCTTCTTCACCTGCCGATACTCGATCGCGAGCTATGGAAAACTTAACTGAAGCACTCGAACGCAGACGAGCCAAGGAGAACCTGAACCCTCTTCAACCCCAGATCGTCCTCGGGGGTTCCATGAAACCGAAACGTGCCAACAAGAATGCGTTGGGTCTCAGAGCTGCAGTGGGTAGCTACAAAAAACGTTGTCGTCAGTCTTCTGGTCTTCTGTCGCTCCTCGTTACTCTACTGACGCTCATCCCCTCTCTTCTGACGTTCATCCGTTCATCGGATCTGATTCACCAACTGGCTTACATTCACTCACAGCACTTGTCAGCCAAAATCAAACTGGCTCCGAACCTTGCACCCCCACCTCGAGCGACAATTCACCACCCGATCCATTATCCCCAACAAAGTCGCAAATGCTCATGACTCAAACCAGTCATGAATCTCCACAACCCGCCTCGAACTCAATCGAACCTCTCAAGCATCTCACAAACTCTGCCGTCTCTGCCCCGCCTCTTTCGCCCCGACTTAACCATAGCCAGTACCTGGCCGCACGCCGCGAAAGTATCATGCAACGCGTCGGAGGTCATCGTCGTGTGGTGAGTGAGACAAAAGCCTACGTGGCCGAGCTTGCGAGCTTGCGTCCACCCGCGCCAGCCGTCGGCGCGCTCCCGTCGCTCGACCAAATTCGCAGCTGGGCCGCCCACCGTAAGCATGCCCAGTCGGACAAGCCTGAGCTCTGGGTGGACTACTCAATGGCAACCAAGGACGCAGAGCCATCAACACGCGCTTCACCTTCGGGCCGCAAGTCCAAAAGTTTACCTATCTTTGCCCATGCAAGAGACCCTTCGATTCCACGCATCTGTCTCAGTCCTGATTCAGGTAAATTAAATCATCCTCTCACATACTTGGCTAAACTCTCAAATATTCAATCTAACCAATCTTTGCATCTTTCGCCCCAGACGACGATGATGCGGAAGAGGATGACATCCATTCTGAGCCACCTCTGTCGACTCTACCCACGATTATGCGATCGCCTCCCAAGAGTGCTGTCAACAATGTTCTCGATCAAGGTCGCGAGGCTGTGGACCTAGCCCGAGTGCTCTTGGAACGAGAGTCAGACAAGCGGGCTGAGCAGCGCCAGGCCCTGCTCGCCAACCTCGCCCTCGCTCGTCTTCGCAGGTCCGCCAACGCCAGCCCTACCACTACCACACCTGGCTTCCAAATCGTCGCCCCAGTCTAAACTCTTCTTTTCTTTACAAGAAATATGCTTTCTGATTGAAGTGTCGTAATCACTTCTTTCCTTCTCTGTGTTCAAATTCCGAAAGTTCTGTAATTCAAGCCTGGTCTTCCCTTTTTTTGCTTCTAGTGCTTCCCTGTTTTTTTTTCCTTTCTTTGGAGCCCTCCTGCCTCTTCACAATAGGTCTAATATTCCTCTATTTTTTTTTTCTTTCTGCAACCCCTAAAACGCCCAAGAGTGTTCTTGATCAATCTTCTACATTTTCCAGATTTGGTTTCTACTTTTTCCAAAGAAGCATAACCCTCACCGAACAAAAATATTAATACCAAAAAAAAAACAATCAAAAAACCGCACTTGTTTATAGTCACCAAATTGTCTTCCTCATCTTTCTTCGCTGTTGAGCTGGCTTGCTTCTCATACTTCACTCTCATCTTACGTATGATTATGCTTTGTGTTCCTTTTTGTTCTATTTATGTTGTAAGATTTGAGATGTTGGCTGAAAAGCAGTGAAGTAGAAGGAAACTGTCTCTTTCTGTGTGTGTTTCTTTCTTTGTGTGGCTTAATCCTTTGAACCTTTAGATCATTAGGTTTGGGAAGATGAAAAAAAGCATGACAGTTTGTAAGAGATTTTCGGAAAAGTGTCTTTATTGGCTCTTTTGTTTTGTTTTTTGGTGAGTTCTGCTGACTGCCCTTATTTTATTTGAAAGCATCCCAACACAACATCTTTCATTTGGAGATGAGAGCAATAATGAATGCTTTTGTGAAACAAGAGAACAAATGTATAAATCTGATTAATTCATGGATGCTTGTTATGAAGGTCAATATGAATCCCAAGTCTTTGAATGTCTTGGAATTGTGTAGTGTTTTGTACATACTTTTTATATATCTATGAATTGGAATTTTATTGGCATCTTTTTATCTTATCAGGTACATTTGATCAAGTGCTACTTACAATACTTATAGATACCACTCCCAAAGATGACTACTAGGAAAAGCTTGTCCTAGAAGTTCTCAGACAAGGGTTGTCTTAGAATTTTCAGAACAACCTTGTCTTTGTTGGCAGTGTAGACTTTATATGACACCCTTCAGAGATTAAAAACAAATGATGATGAAGGTAAAGATAAGATGAAAAAGTAGTGTGAGCCACTTGCTTCTGTCTGGCAAGTGACCTCAGTGATGATTCCTGAAAAAAAAAAAAAAATGAAACTTGAAATCAATCAAAAAGTTATAAAAAATTATAATTGAATGAATCAATAACTGAAGAAAGAAAGAAAAGAAAAAAAAAAAAAAAAATCCTAGAATAAAAAAAAAGAAAAAAATTTTTTTTTTTTTTTTTTTTTTTTTTTTTTTTTTTTTTTTTTTTTTTTTTTTAATGAGGATAATGATGATGATGAAATTAGAGAGAGAAAGTGTTCAAATATTAGTTTGATCCAACTTTTTATACTTTGAGCTTTTTCTTTTTTTTGTAAAATGATGTCTTATGACCACCATTACATTCTTCTATTCTTATGAATTAATACTTCAGGTTTTCTTGTGTGTATAGCTCTCTCTTGAGACTGAGCTATATGAGGGGTGTCTAAAATTTCAATTATAATAAATTTGTAGTCCTTTGGTACTTGTTGAGTACTCAGGGGATGACAAGTAGTAAGTAAGTCAGTAAAAAAAAAATAAAAAAAAAGTATAACCCTTTTTAGAGCTTCAGCCAACCCCTGCTTGCCTTAAAAAAAAAAAAAAAAAAAAGGTCTTATAAGAGAACCAAGAGGAGAGACTCACACAGAATAAAGTTAGATGACATCTTAAAAGATGATTTAGGTATAGGCCAGGCAATGAGCATCTGCTTTGAAAGGGCTAGATGGTAAAGGGAGATGTAAGAGAGGGGAGCTTGTTGAGGATAGAGTTCAAATTAGATGGTGAATGAGTGATTTTATTGAGTGGTGATGTTATAATATGAGAATGCTAGCAAAATTATTTAACAATCAATTTATATGATATTTTGACATCAATGATTATAAATCACACCATGAAAATTCCCTTTTTGTGGCCAGAATCAGTTAAATTGGCCTTTTTTTTTTTTTTTTTTTTTTTTTTGTAGGCAGGCTTGCCTGAGTGATCAAATTGATCACATCATGGGCTTTGTTAAACATTTTGAGGTCACAGGCAGGAGGAAGTAAAAAATGTAACTAGGGTAAGTCCTAAGAGGTACTAAAATATAATAAAATAATAATAATAATTAAAACCATGTTTTGCACTTTTGCAGATTTGTGCATGATGTGTCCAAAGTGATCAGTGAGGCCCATTATACATGAATCTTTTTTTTTTTTTTTTTCTTTTTTTCAAGGAAGAGGTGAGATAAGGAAATTTGAGATTTATTTTAGTATATATGTTAATTATCTTTAGATAGAATACATTATCATGAGGTGACTTTTTGTCTGACCAACCATATAACTAGAGGAACTAGTAGTGTAAAATCTGAAAGGCTGATCAAGTTTTTTTTTTTTCCTTGAGATAGATTCAATAAACCAAGCAAGTGCAGAGTTTGTTTATTAGGTGACCCTGTTGAAAGACATGTTTTTGAAGACTAGCCTCCTTGGACTTGTGGATTTTCCTCTCCTGACTGAATAATGGTCACTGTGGACCTGGTTGTGTATGAGAGTGGAGCTGACAGCCCTGAGGACAACTCAGTAGTCCAGTTAATAAGATGACATACAGTAACCTAGTGTAATCTAAAATAAAGTACACTGTTATAAGTAAATTACATATCTGATTGACATAAAATGGTAAAGATTATATATCTAGTAACATATGTAATACATACAACTCAGGCTTAAGTATCAACAGTCCTCTGTAAATATATTTCTGACAAGGCCTAGTAAATAAGTTTATAATAAGTATATGAACTACAGGAGGTTTTTAAAGGTTTCCATGACAACCTTAGAACCACAAGTGGACCAAGTAGTCTAATACTGAGGGATAAGCCTGAGGACAGAGTATATAAACCCTCCACCTCAGACTAGAAGGAGGATCCCTCTCCTCAACTTTTACCACAATCAATAAAAGTACACAATAAGCACAACATTGAAGATTTTTATAAATAAGACATCTACTCAATGGTGTACTGTGTATCAATATAAGGTTGGTAACCTTGACTTGATTATCTCTTGTCTATTGGACTGTAAGAGCTAGAGTGAATCACCTCCAGCAGCAAAAGTGCCTCCTGCTTAACATCCAGAGGGAGTGGAGCCATAGGTAATTAGGAACATAGGCCTAACTGCAGTAGCTCCTCCCTATACTATAGTCCAAAGGAATCCTATTGAGAATCCAAATCCTTTTCAGGAGGTCCTCTATTGAAGAGTGCAAATCCTTTGTATAAAGGTCAACCAGCTGAAGTCAGTACTTGGGAGATCCCTAGACTTCCAGCCAAGTTGTTTCAGAGGATAGACTAGTCTTCGGATTTTTCTTCCCACACTTTTCTAGCCAGGTGGTAGCCTGACAGAAGCCACCCCCTGACAAGAGTTGTATAGTTGAGCCCACCAATGACAGTATCTGATTCCAATGTGTCTTTTGTTGGATAGAGTGCCTCTTCCTGAATTTGATGATTTTCTCTACTTTGCTAGTCCTTACCACAGTTTGGCAAATTTCCCAAGAATTCATCACCAAACTGTCAATTGAGTTGACTTGGGTTCTTTGCAACCAGGTGATCTTTAAGACCAGCTACTGATATCTGAAGTCTTTGAAGTCTAGAGGAAGGCTACCCAATCCAGTGCAATATCAGTTTACATACGCGGGATGACCTGGCCCTAGGTTCATGTTGAGATGGGATGATAGGCAACATCAAAGCTGCAATTGGCCAAATTGATTGTAGTATACTGGTACTTCTAGAAAGTACTCAGGTTAATTTTTTATTCTTGCTGGTTGATCCTCGAAAAAAAAAAACTGAAACATAGTTGTACAGTAGACCCAAAGGGTACGAAACATGAGTCGAGAGACTGGGGCATTGGAAACAACGAGAATGAAGGAAAGAAAAATGTCAGGGAGCCTTTTTTCTCTTGGGATCTGGACCAACAGCGTCTACTGCACTAGAGCTCGTCGTTGTTGTCGGGCCTCCTGTTTCAGGCTCGGTCGTAGTGGATGACTTGCGTTTCTTTGATCCGGCGGCAGGTCGGATTGCACCAGCGAGGAAGGCGCTCTGAAAATCCTTCGCTTTGCGATTTTTTCTTGGAAGAGGTTTAGTCAGAGGTGCTGCGATGGAATCTGTGACGACAGTCGTGGTTATGGGTGTCAGTGAAGGACCTGTGATAGAAGGGTCGGAAGTCCGAGTAGCTACAGCCCTAATGATGTTGAATAATGAGAGCGCCAAGATCAACATCAGCAACAGTTGTGAAAATGAATCCGAGATTGAGGAGATGCTTAAGTCTCTGAGCAAGCAATTATTGATCAGAGGCGAGGGGAAGCATAAAACAAGATTGGAAGAGAGGGTTCTGACTTCTTGAACCGAGCCATCTCTTCTTTGATGTTTCTCTCCTTTTCAAGCTCAGCCGCACGCTTTTCTTCAGCCGCGTCGTCCAAAAACGCCACTTCTTCGTCATCTAAAGCTCTGAATTGATTTTCTGAAAGCAGGCGAGCCAGCGTTCAAGTTAGGATCGTGATTGGATTTATGGAGTAATCACGTATACCAAAAACAAGAACAACAAAAAAAACAGCGAATCCGTCCACCAACAGAAGAAGAGTGGAAATCAAGAATGGGACTTTACTGAATTTCAGTTGCTCCTCGAATGCTTCTTGTTTCTTGTCCTTTGTCTCTTTCAATTTTTCGTACAATGATCGACCATCATACTCTTCCTTGGGCATAGGAGGTGGTTCCTATAATAAAAAAAGACAGAGGGCTCTGAAGTTAGCACCACTTCATCAAAACGATTAACAACTGTGAAATGAAATTACCTGACCGAGTTTAGCATAAGTTTCCTTCCATTCTTGCTCTCTCCTTTCTCGAGCGCTTTCAAGATCTGATGAAGAGACAAATCGACTAGCAACCTGAACGGTTTTTTGATCAAATGGTTCTCAACATTGATATCCTACTGAAGACTTTGAAATGAACAAGCAAACCTGACCAGCTGAAGGAATGACAACGTTAATCAGTTCGTCTGCCTATTGTTTCGTGGACCCACATGGTAGTAGGAGTATCAAAAGGGAGTCAGTACAATCATTGCGTTCCCCCAGTAATCATTGAAGACTGTACGCACCATGTTGTGATTATTGATCAATCAGTCACCCTTCGTCTCCAAGTCGAAACTTGTCAGTACATACAATAACTCAAGCAGAGTGCCTGACGCATACAGGGTAATGCTATTCAGCGTACCTCGGTCCCAGACCGACCCCGTACCCACAAGGATTTTGACCCGATAGGTTAAAATGTTGTTTCTGCATTTGATTTGCCCTATTGATGTTGTACCGTATTTGAAATTGAATGTAACACGATCAGCCAGTGTTAGCAAAAGTTTCCGTAGGAGGCATCGCAAAGGTGGCCTAGGTCCACATGTGAGAAGTGGCTTATCAACAGGAGATGAGGATATAGGCTGACCACAGGGCCATAGATTTGGACCAGTTCAGGCCAAAACAAGATGTTACCATCCCACAATACTATCAAGTCCCTCAAATTTAATGGCATAGTACATGGTGGATCTGGTTTGACATAAAGAAAAGATGTCCTTCTTGATTTCAGCCATTTTGTGGATGATCAAAGAAGGAAGTTTTGAATAATTTGATGACCTGGTTATAAGTGAGTGGCACCGCTGTTTCCAGATCACAGAGTTTGATGAGAAGGGGATGATCCCAATGACTAGCTGTCCTGGTTGGATGGGACAGTGAGAAGGGAGTGTTCTAGAAAATATTGATGGGTTCATTATTATGTAGATTATGAATTGCGGAACAAAATCTTTGGCCTTCATTCCTTGGGGTCCATCAAACCAATCAGGTGTTGCATCCTTGGAAGCCTTTGTCTGACCTAAGGCTTTGGGTTGTACAGCTGCAGAGGTTGGGTTTTGTGTTGGCTGGAATTGTGCTAGGTATGCCTTGACTTTTTTCCTACAGTCTATTTCTTCCACTGATTGTGCTTTGAGTTGCTATCTCACAAGTGTTTTGTCAGTCAGACAGGCATTGAAGTCATAGAAGTGGTAAATGATTTCTTCTATGTCAATCATGTTGTTAAAGGATTTGGTGGTATCAAAATCCTTGTTTGAGGTAGTGGAAGAAGATCAGTTGTTTTTTGGACTTGTTGTTACTTGGTAGGAAAGAATGTGGTGGTAGTATGTGGGTAAACTTCAAACTTAATTGTAGTTTGATGTGAGGATCTTAATGGGTTCAACTTCTGGGATTTGACTTTGAACTTTTGAAAATTGAAACTTCTTGACTCTAATTGTGGCTAATTGTAGATCCTTCCCACTCTTTGACTTCCATACTTTTTTTGTTGATGTTTGTGGTTACAGTGATGCTACAATACGTTAGGAGATTTTGACTTTGGGACAAAGGTCAACAAGGCTTGGGATGACTAAAAGCTAGACTGAGATTGTAGCATAAGAGAAAAAGCTCTTGTCAGGGGGTGGCTTCTGTGAAGCTACCACCTGGCTAGAAAACAAGTAATCAAGAAGTACCATGTATCTATAAAAGTATAACTGATTCTGAGAAAATGCTATGATAATTGGAACTGGGTGTGGATGCAGAGGGTGAAGGGAGACCTGATAATGTAGATAGTCTATGTGAGTGATATGGTCCTTGCCCATCTCTCCACAACTGGGGATGGCCTTTTTTAAGGTACAGCAGAAAATGACATGGAAGACAAAAGTGCAAAGGACACTGGTGAGTGCTGATCTTAGGTGTTGATAACAACTGGTAATAAGAAAGTTTTAACATTAATGCATAGTGAGTATGGGTAGAAAGATGCACCCTGTCCATATGAAGGTGACTTCTTGATGAGAGCACATGTTGTCATGTTTGAAATCACCTCAGAATCCCTCTCAAATCCAGTGCCTTAGTGTCTGGGGGGTGGTGGCCCAAGGGCTCAAGCCCACCCTTGTTACTCATGTCCATTCAATACAAGTCACTGATCCATGTTCATCATGATGTCAGCTCATGAATGTCAGTACAATTGTGAACCATGCAGTGATACACAGGCATACAGTACACACCTTTCAGCGCATGGTGCATTGAGCAAAAAGAAAAGGAAGTTACTTTGCATAAAGAGAAGGCTCATGTGCTGGCTCTGGGTGAAAAACAAGAACAATCAGAGAATTAAAAAAGTTCTTCATCACCACCAGCAAAAATTACTCGGACAAGGCTGTCCGAGTTGATCTCGGACCATGGTTGACTGAGATTTTCTCATCTCGGTCAGCGGTAGTCCAAGCACTCCTCGGTCTAGGAGGCGACTGAGGTGATCTCAGACAGTGTTGTCCAAGATTTCTCTATCTCGGTCACTGTCTGTCTGAGGTCAGCTCAGTCTAGGAGTTGACCGAGTTAAGCTTGGACTAGAGTAGACCGAGATTTTCTTATCTCGGTCACAGACTGTCCGAGTTCAACCCGGTCTAGGAGGTGACCGAGGTCATCTCGGACAGCTTTGTCTGAGGTTTATTCATGTCGGTCACTGCTGGTCCGGGAAGTGTTCAGTCAAACTTATCGGACAAGTTTGACCGAACAGATCTCAGTTAGTAGTTGACCGAGATGGTCTTGATAAACTTCAGGTTCAGACTCGGACAACGATGTTCGATAACTGCTTGAGCAAAGATTGCCCGAGAAGTTTCTGCTTTGTAATGTTTTTTTTTGTGACACTTTTTTTTTTTTGGTGTGTTTGCTTACTTTCCCTCCCTTCATTCCCACAGATAGCACACTAGCTTTTGAAGGCCTTCTGCCCCGGTATGGGAAAAGGTATGTAGATTACAAGATTTCGTGCAAATATACCTATGCTGTTGCCCTTCATCAGGTTTATGTCTTTAGCTATGCTTCCGGGCAGAGAGAACAAAAGGGCAAAAAAAAAAAGACTCCTCTGCAACTGCGGGGACAAGTCTAAATCCCAAGCTCAAAAAACGCAAGCCTCAGAAAATCGAGACAGGCTGAAAGTTCATCTTGGCCTGGGTATGTGTCAAGGAGGATAGTAGTTTTGTTGTCTATGCGCCACTGGAAAAAAAAAAAGACAGACCTTTCATAATCAAAATCCTATTACCATTTGAACGAGCTACCCTTGCTTGAAATTGTCGAGTTTCAAAACCTGTCAAAAACAGAGTCATTGAGATGCACAACTCTGGTGTGAGACCAAAATCCGTACGCAGTCTTTTGACCAACCAATGAAATCCTACAAATTCAATAGCTAAAGATATTCACAACGTCAATCAACAGTCTCGTCAGGACTTTTTGGAAGGTCAATCTAATATGAAAGCCTTGCTCAAACGACTCACCTGAGCTAACTGGTGGCTTTGAACTAAGACTTGTGATGACGACACCCTAAATAGCCTCTTCGTGTCTCATCCAAAGTCCATTCAACTTGCTCTCTGGTCTCTCAAAAACTTTGGCTCTGACTGTACCTATTCAACTAACAAATTCCATCTCCCACTGGTTCACTTTGTTGGTACTATGAATGAAGGAGTTGAGGACGCGTTTACTTGGTCTCTCAAACAGTCCAAGAACGTCCTTCTACTTCTTGGCTGCATCCGCCAAGTCTTCTGTACTGATTGGGAACTTGCGCTGATCAACACCATTGAGAAAGCCTTTCCCAATGCCTTTCATCTCCTCTGCATATGGCACATCAATAAGAATATTCTGACAACTGGCACGAAGAAATCCTGAAAATGTTCGAACACCGAGGCATTCGTGATGCTATGGAGATCGTACATTTACTTAAAGGACAAGGAATCTCATAGCACCAATCACCTTGCGCTCTTAAATTTCACCCCGAAATACAACCAGGTCATGAAGTCTTACCTGGACCAAGTGTGGTTCCCAATGAAGGAAAAGTTTGCCGCACGCTGGTCAAATCACACTCAATACTTTGGCAAAGCAAGTACTTTGCATGTGCAGGTCGCTCACTCAAATGTCAAGTGGGCAAGAAGAAAACGTGCAAATTTTGCATTGCTTCAATCAATTAAGCTAT
This sequence comes from Cronartium quercuum f. sp. fusiforme G11, assembly GCA_015951145.1. Taxonomy (NCBI): domain Eukaryota; kingdom Fungi; phylum Basidiomycota; class Pucciniomycetes; order Pucciniales; family Coleosporiaceae; genus Cronartium; species Cronartium quercuum. Next base: position 304,432 of record MU167221.1, read on the forward strand.
TGAACATCAATTCAGCGAGAATACAAAGGCCATTGAGTTAGCTGACGGCCTGCACGCTCTCCATTACCTGCAGAGGCCTCAAAGAAGCCACAAAGAGTGCAACAGTGCACTCTGCTGTTTTCAAGGACCCCGCTAGGCCCATCACACGTGCTCTGTACTACAGGGGACCTACTGAGTCTAGAATGGTAGCAGAAACCTGTGTTCCAAATCCTGTGGTCATAGAACATTTGTCCGAAGATCCCAACTGTCAGGCCACACCGGCCTTTGTATGTAGCTATTTGACCCACTTCCCTGCTGGCTTTTGACCCTGCATTTGATCCCTTTACGATCCATTTGGCCTTGGTCACTTTAGCTTTCTGATGCTCGCATAAGGCGTTAGACTCAGCAAGCCAGACACGCATCTCAACGTCCGTGGTGAGCTGAAGTCAGAGTTAGAGAGTCATTGTAAGGACTATACTTACTTGCTATGTAGTCATAGTGCCTTGCAAAGGGGGAATGGAGCTCGCGCGCCGAAGGAAATCAACTCAGTCATCAAACTATTTGATTGAAAGACAAGAGCAGGTGGCCAACACATATGGATGGATTGTTTCACAATGGGGTAGATTACAGTTCAAGTTTACAGGCGCATCATGGTCATACTCAAGCCTGGATGTGATGCCTGCCGGTTCTCCCTTACATACTTTACTTGCCATAAGTTTCAGCCGCCCATTTACCTCGTTGTTGTTTAAAAAAGTTCACTGTATCTGCCTTAATCTTCATCCTAACCAACTTGTACCAATTCCATTGCTGGCTTTAAAGAAAAAAATTACAGCTTGGTGACAGCTTGGTATGGGATTCAATGGAAGAATACATGTAAAGCACAGTGAAAGTTATGAGACAAGGTATTTCCGGCAGTTTATGTTCCTCCTGATCTTTCTCAAAGTATGATTGATGGAACAGACGTGTAGATGTGAAGGGGTTGTATATTTGTTAGCAATTTAGTCTACCATTTGCTCTTTTATGTTGTTAGTAATGCATAAATCATGATGGTTCGATAATTTAATGTGATGAAAAAGGGTGTGTGACTTTTATCCTCAGTCTTGAAGCACTCCATGTGCTTGATTGCGCCAAAAGCTTGGCCCATGTCAGTCTCATGCGCCATTTCCCTGGCGCATTAGGATAAGACCCGCTTCGTGATGCGCCGGGCCTGTTGTGGCACATGCGGTCAAGAGTAAGTAGCCTTGTGATGTGGTCCATCTGGCTCAGATATCTATATACTTATGTACCAAGATTTGTAGAATGGTGGCAGTGTTCCTACAGTCTTTGAGGCGTTTGGAAGATCTGGGATGGATACCATTAATAAAGTTATTGTACATAGCTTTGGTTGAGATCACGAGTGGGGCTAGAGTAGTTGGTGCGCACGGCTGCGGATGGTCAGTCTACACCATTAGAGTAGAGTAGAGTTACTTAGATACTTACTTATGTAAAAGTCAAGCAGACCAAGATCTCCAACTTCAACAAAGCACTTCACACTCACCCACATACATCATGCTCAACACTCACTCACATTCCCATTCACCATGGCTTCATCATTCTAACCTCAACCAAAATTCTCAAACGACTACAATCGATCGTGAAACTTCACTTGACATTAACGTCTCAGTCGATGTCATTGTATCTGTCACCTCAATTACACCTACAAATACAAATACAAATACACCTATCACAACTACAAATACATCTATCACAAATACAAATACACCTATCACAACTACAACTACAACTACAACTACAACCACATCTCAATCTCAACAACTTCAACCTCTCCTCATGGCTTCACCATCATCCATTCAACCTTCTCTAACCTCATCTGATCCCGAAAAACAACCTCAACTAGCGATTCATTCACTCTCCACCCATCCTCCCTCACCCACCATACATTCCCCAATCCCCACTCAGGGTCTATCAGACTCTTTATCTCCCTCTCATTACACTCTCGCTTCGAAACCCATCTTGCCTCCATCCCAACCCTCCTCCGAGTTTCACTCTACCCCTCGATCCAACAAGTTTCGCTCTTGTTTCCTTCAGCCTGGTGTCACCCTCGCCGGCCGCCAATCGACCGTGTCACCCTCCCGCTGCCGGCGCTTTAGCCCACTTGCATCTACGCACACCTCTACGGCTCTAGCCAGGCTTCGTTCGCCTACGCGTTTGCTTCCATCTGACTCAAGCCTGCCCACGCGACGGATGCACCTTCCAACTTCGAGTACTAGTGACTGGTTGAATCTAGAGCCAACCCTTCGAGTTTCAACCTCAACCCTTTCCTTGGCTACTCCCACCCCTCAGCTTCCGCCCCACGATAGGTCCGAATCAGAACGCATCAGAATCGCCTCTGCCCAGCCAGCTTCTGAAGCCTTATTATATCCTTCTTCATCTAATCTACCTGACTTCTCACAAAGTCATTTAACTAGTTTCGAGAGCCCTGAGCAATTTCGCGCCACTGGACGCAATCCGCTCACTAGCCTTAGATCATTTGCAACCCAAGTTCGTCTACCCCGACTTCAATCTCAACCACCACAGGTCATTCCGATAACTCAATGTCAGGAAGCCGAATGGGCTGTCAAAGTCACCATCACTCACACCGAACCTGAGCTACAGGGTACAATGGAGGCCGAAGGTACACGTAGACCCGGGACTGTGATCACAGCTTTTACTGGTCAACTTATCGATATTAAATCCGGTGGACTTTGGACCACTGGAGCAAGTCGAGCTATTGAAGAGGAATATTGGTCCCGAACAGAAGCTTTTGGATCAGTACTAGCTCAAGACCTAGGAGAGTTGATACTTAAACCAGAGGTTGTAGAGCGTGTTGATCAAGAATTTGTTCTAATGAAATGGAAAGGTATGTGTTCTTTTCTTTTTTGGCTTTCTTTTATCTTTGGAACGAAAGGCAAGCTAATCTGAATAAAAAATGGCTGGGTGGGATTTTACATAGAGACAAACTTTGTGAATTGTGAACCAGAGGAATCAGGTTTATCAATTCAAGGATTTTATTTCGTTTGTCTTCAAAGATCAACTGGTTCAATCGAAGGTATTTAATCTTTCTCTTGTAAATCATTTTGGAAGTAGTGAGAGTACATAGAACTGATCAAAGGAAATTGTTTTTTATAGCTTATTATTATGATCCAAATGCTTCACCTTATCAAAGGCTTACACTTGGTCCGATAGGACATCGTGGTGTAGCTTTTGGAACGATTCAATTTGCTTAAAAATCAAAATCAAAATAATACCCAGCCACTTTTGAATTTACATACACATACATAGTTGTCAAGAATAGTCAAGTAGGGGTTTTTTTTAATAAGTTTTTTTTCTTTTGATTTGATTTGCTTTATCTTTAAATGTTTGTGTAAGTGTGTGTTTTTGTTTACCCATATCCATAATAAAATAGTTTGAAGTTAGTAAGAAGCATATGTATATACGCTTAAAACAAGAAGATTACAAAAAAAAAGTATCAAATTTGATTTTTGAAGGTTTTCCTTTTTTTATGTTGTTTAATCATTATTTTCTTTTACTATTATTATACTACCGTATTGTAAGTATAATACATATCATAAGTAATTATAATAACCATCATAATGATCATGTACATCGGTCTGAGGTCATAGTGTTTATTTGACAGGCCCTTTTCTTTTGGTTAAAGCCACCTGTCCTATGCAAGATTGTTGAGTGTTTCATCATTGGGAGGGTTGTCTTTCCATACTTGATAAAATATGAACGTGCATAAACTGGTGAGGTGAAGAAACTTGATGTGGTAATAATACTACAGCCACCTGTGCAGTCCATATTCATCAAGACTTTAAACGCGCAGCTTACATTATGCCTAGATATTAAATGATTAAATGATGACTTTCAAGCTTGGTCCAGTATGGGGGGTGAGCTTGCTTTGGTAAATTTACATGCAGTTATGGATCACTGTTCTTTATTTTGTCTGCAAAAGGTCACAACTCAGTGCACTGCACGTTTTGTGTTGTGGACATTATTTGATTTTAGGTCAAGTTGGTTTGGGAAATAATGGAATCCCAGGTAGGTTTTTTTTTTTTTTTGAAAGGATCGCCTAGAAAACAAAGGTTGGCAAAATTTTCTACTGGATCACTTTGAGATATGTATACGTTTTGGTGAAGAAGACCTATAATAAGGTTATAGATAATGTGTTACATCACATGACCAGATTTCTTATAGCTGGTCGTCAGTATGTTGTGCTGTAGATTCGACAAATGTTGTCAGCACCTCTTCACTGGTGGTCCGTGCGCATCACCATCCCAGACGTTCCAAAGGTCATTACAACACCTCATTAGGGCTCATGATTGGGGATTGATAGGTTTCAAGCCTGGTCATGAGACCCTCTTTCATTTGTTCTTCTCAGGACTCATGATTGGAGATTGACAGGAGATTCTTCTCTAGGTGGTGATTTTTGGAAGTGGAAATTTCATGCAATTTACATCAACCAAATCTGGCTGATTTGTGCTACCTGGCACTTTTGTTTGGTCCCCATTTGGAGCATGTTGTGAGTGGGGATTGACTCCATTTCAATGCCAGTGAAAAAAAGAAACTGGGGTTTTGCAAAACATTTTCCCAAAAAAGGTTTCTCAACCATTATTCTCAACATTCCTCCCTATTGCCAAACTGCCTGAGATCAAGAGCAAAGATTGAAAATGAGCAACCTAAGCAATATTGATGTTACACATACAAGCTCTCAAATGTAAGGCTCTCAGTTTTTTGAGTCAAAGCTTTGAAATGCAGAAGGTTGGCTGATCTGTGTTATCTGCAAAGGCTCATTGACCCCAGTCTATCTCAAGTGCAACTGAGCATGCCTGAAGGGAATGTTCACTTGGACATAGGACTGAAGGATACCACCCAAACCTATGTGCTCATGAGTGACCCCACTCTGGCACACAACTTGTCTTTTGAATTGGACCTTGGTCAAACCCAAGCAAGACCAGGGGACAGCCAGTTCATGCTGGCTGATAGCCTTTGTTTGCCACAAGGTATGGTAAGGCACCCTGGTCATTTTCTGGAGGGTTCAAGGCAGGCCAGCATGTTATCAAGTCACTCCCTGCCTGATGCTCAAGATTCATGCATAGTTGAGACCAATAAAAACCCCTGTAAGCTGTCATCTCAGCCTCCCCATGGTCTAGATTTTCATGCATCAATCTCACTCTGGACATACTGGTCCTATTTAGTCTGCCCTCCCACACTTTTCAGCCTACCAGTCACTCATCATTTGAGTAAGGAAAATGGCAGTCAGGATCATCTGAACCCTGGAATCAAAGGTCAGTCAGAACTGACACTGCTTGTCAGAGAGTGGAGTTATATTACACACCAATACAGGTCTTATTGTAATATAACTTGTACTCCTGAAATGATAAACAAGTCAATTAAGACTTACTTATCACTAGACTAGTTATTCTTGATGACTAGCACCCTGTCCATATGAAGGTGACTCATCAATGAGAGCACATGGTGTCATGTTTGAAATCACCTTAGAATCCCTCTCAAATCCAGTGCCTTAGTGTCTGGAGGGTGGTGGCCCAAGGACTCAAGCCCACCCTTGTTACTCATGTCCATTCAATACAAGTCACTGATCCATGTTCATCATGATGTCAGCTCATGAATGTCAGTACAATTGTGAACCATGCAGTGATACACAGGCATACAGTACACACCTTTCAGATGGAAGGCTCATGTGCTGGCTCTGGGTAAAAAACAAGAACAATCAGGGAACTAAAAAAGTTCTTCATTTGCTCTCATTGACAAGTCACCTTGATATGGACAGGGTGTAGAGAGAGAAATTTGATGTCTAAGCAGCTCTTAACAAGGAATTGGGATTCAATGCTAGAGGTATAAGATGGCAGATTCTTCAGGCTAGTAATTCTAAGGAATAACAATGCTAATGATAGTAAATAAGAAAATGATTGAATAAAACACAAAAAGAGAGACAGTATTTATAGAGACTGAGAGTAAGAGAAACAGGATGAACCACAAGAGAAAACAAGAAGTTCATTAAGCTACAAATGAATGATCAGCCATTTATAATATAATGAGAAAAAAGATGAGAGATAGAGGAGAAACCACAAGCCTACAGTACCACCCATGCTATTATTACAGAACAATGAAGCTAAGGCCCATGGTCCAAGCTCCAGACCTTCTTTTTTCCATTCCGCCAGATGGGGATGGTTGGTTTTAGATGAGGAAGCACTGTGTGTGACTAATACACATGCACAGTCCAACTGGAACCAAAAACCACGAGACTTGTCTTCTTTGATCATGTGACAGACTTATATGGGTCTGTCTAAATGAGTACAACACTAGAAAATCATGTGAACAAATGGGAGAAAGAGATATCTTAAAGAGGAATAGAAATCATGACAAAACATATCCAAGTGTCCAGTCCATGAAGCTCTTTCTCATTTTAAGCATCTAAATGCTACACTGCCAAGATATTTGTATCGGATGGGCCTATCCGATGTTCTATCACCCCAAGATATGCGATGCAGTGTCAGTAGGATTAGGTGCGATGGAATTACTATCGGTATCTAATGCTCTGACACCATATTGCAGTGTAATTCCATCGCACCTAATCCTACTGACACTGCATCGCATATCTCGGGGTGATAGAACATCGGATAGGCCCATCCGATACAAATATCTTGGCAGTGCTACAGTATGAGTACTTGTTGTTACACTACAGTAATTATATGTAATACTCATTATTACAAGTGTTCATGTATCACAGTTAAAATAATTACAGTAAATGGATACAGTACTGCATGTATGTTACAGTACTGTATGTAAAAAGTGATTACAGTACTGATTTCATATGTAATGTTATCAGTAATGTATGTATATTCTATGCACTTTGTCAGTCATGAGACAATCTGGTTTCCTCTGATTGTTCAATGACTGATACTGCTAGTTTTATCTACTGCTGACCATGATGTTTGAAATCTTTTAGGGAGATGTCCCAATGTGCCACTGGTGGCTGAGGTGAAGCTGGAGATTGCTGGGGTGTTACCTGCTTATGATGATCCACTTGAAGCCATGTCAAGCAAAAAGAGGAAAACACACTGGATTTCATGGAATCTTTCACTTGGTCAACAAGCTTTTGGGTTAAATGGTCTGACTTTTGAAGGGTTCAAGAGTTGGGTCTTTGCCCTAGCCCACAATCTGAAATCCTCAAAAACCAAAGTACTCACTCTAAGGAGTCAGACTCATCATTCTCCTTAAGGAGGTGCTGGTTTGGACCTTGGATTGTGGTGAGAACACAAAAAGTTAGATAACAGAACAACAGAGAGTTGTAAGGCAGCTTTAGTGTTTCTTGAAATGAAGTTTATGTTGAGGAAAATTCTGAAAGAAGTAGTCTTACAGGTAAACAGGATGACGATGGCGGAGCAAATAGAAGAACGGAAAAAAAAGATTTTTGAACGTATGATGAGGTTTCAATTTTGCTCAATTTAGAAAAAAAAAAATAAAGAATGAAAGGATCTGGAAGGTGTGGAATGTGTGAGGTACCGGCGCTGGAATGTGGCTAATAAGTCAAGAAAAAGAGGTCAGGGGTACTATTGACGAATAGTGAAAGATATACTCGTTCAATGAATGGTGGTGGATTGGAGGTGGACGTTTGTTGAGGTAGATTCAAGTCAAACAGAGGTTTATTATAGACTGTTTTCGCGCACACTGCTGTGTTGCAATAAACGAAGATGTGGTTCTAAGGTGGCGGGAGTTTAGGAGTTTGAAAGGATGGGCCAGAAAGGAGGTGACGGCGGCAGGAAGGATAGTGAGCAGTCCAAGGTATATAGGGTGATCCAAAGCGGCCGGATGTGCAGACCGGCTGGGACAAGACCGGCATGGAGGGTCTCATGATCCGCGTTGATGAGTTGGTGGTGACAGCACCCAATCCCCGAATCGGTGAGGCTGGTTTTATCCTGGATTGGGTGCTGAGGATTTATCCACACTCTCACATCCCATCGAGCCTTCATAGAGTGAATTGGGATGATTGAGGCACACTGGACCTGACCAATTGTTCCAGTTAATGAGCAATTTTTCCGATCCCGAGATTTCTCCCTTTTGTGACCTTTTGAAACGCAGCACTACAGGAAAAAAGTGGCAAAAATGAAGGTGCAAAAGTTCATTTGTACAAGTTTAAGCCAGTGAGATGCTTTCCTGGGTCACCCTCGTCGAAGAAGGAGATGGATTTGGATCTTGGCCGGTTACTTCAACCCCTCTATGTAGAAGCTCACACGCCCATTTCCTGAAGGCAAGGTCAACAGTCTGTCTGATTGTTTTGCCCTAACTAGCGCACGGTGTGTGGGTCGCTGGAGTAGCCTGAAAGTACGATGGACTTAAGGGGAGGGTGGATGGTGTTGCGCAAACACCGAACGCCTGGTACACATTTCGACTGTAAAGTACGATATCATACAGCCCAATTCAATCATACATACACCTACCGTACCTTCATTGCAATCACAACCCCCACCACTCGCAGCCGAAACTACGGCACATTTCTTAATAACTGTCAACGATACTTGAATCAAAGACGAGGTTTCAGAAAAGCATTGCGAAAGGAGAAAAGAAAGGTCAACCTCAAATCAAAAATAGCAATATTGGAAAACCCGAAGACATATCCTTACTTAGCACAATATATCGAGACGACAGGACGGTTTATAGACCTTAAAACAAATGTAAAGAATAAAGACACATAAGACGTCAATTTGACAACAAAAACCGGGGACTCAGCCTATGCACACTATGCCCTGTTTTTTTACAAGTTTTTCCTTAACTTATATTCTCTTTCTTGTACATAACTTGCCCCTTTTTTCACGAAAGAGTCTGTTATGGAGGCTCGGTAGACCATCCATAAGAGAAGATGCACGAAGGGATTGTAGTTACACGATTACCTATTGGATAAGAACTGTTGTAGATAGTGCGGTATGTTAAAGCAAAAGCACTTATAAAAAAAAAAACTCCACTAAACATCATTCCAATGTATTCAAGACCTTTTCCAGGAGCTATCATCCCTCCACGACCATTGCTTTTGCCTCAAGCCAAAAGAAAAAGGCCTGAAGCCAATGGTATCAAACTTTGATCTTCATCACTTACTATGTGCTTGTTCCTATATTGTGTGGTGTCTTGGTAACTTTGCACCAACGGTTTTGTTTTTTCAAACTACAACTACAAGGATATCATAATTTTGTTAGAGGCCAGTCAATATGATACTTTGTTTTCAAAAGTTGAAGTAAAGCTGGCGCTAAGATTTGGCTCTGACATTCCTTCAGGAGGAGTTCATCAGTGTCCAGATTATCTTCCGTTGTGTCTGCGAGGTGATCAATTTTGGGCAGAGCGGGTCCAAGGTGATTATTTAGGTTATCCACCATGTATGAGATACTTCTGCAAACGAACTAGACATTTTCCTGGTCTATCCAACTCGAAGAATGAAACTGGATGGATGATGAAAAACTTTGACCTGAAAAGCAAAAATTGAGGATTACCCTCTGGCACAAAAAGGTTCCGGAAGATTGAGAACCATCACCATGAGCCATGACTTACCTGTGCCACTCTACGCGCCCCCACTACTTAACCCCCCTTCTTAAACAAGAGTATTTCTCTCTACCCCTTTTCTCATGTTGGCAATACCTTTGTAGCACAAAATCTTCAAACAGCCATGGGTTTTTACAGGTGCTCGGATAGATTTAGTGCACGATAGCCCTAATGGCTCCCATATGCACTTGAAACAACAATAATAATAAAAGCGATCGGAGAAGATTCACTTAAGCATATTAAACTCATCCTTATCATTTTTTAATCCTCGGACATGTTATGTTGGCCTTCAGACATGTTTCGGGCTAGATTCCAAGTCATTCGCAACTTTAGGATTGTGACGAATGTTGTGGCCCTGGGGACCGGGTCCACTGTGCACGACTGCGGCACAGCTGTGTAGTTGAGGAAGAGGGCGGAAGGGATGGAAGGTTCGGCACCAATCTATCCGTGTCTGTTTCCATCCCATCCTAAGCCGTGAACGAGTCCATACGGACTTACTTCGTACAGGTCTGTTGCAATGAACCAATCTATCCGTGTCCTTCTCCATTCCATCCTAAGCCGTGAACGAATCCATACGGACTTACTTCGTACAACGAACGACTGTACGGTAGGTGTATGCATGATTGAATTGGGCTGTATCGTACTTTACAGTCGACATGTGTACCAGGCGTTCGGTGTTTGCACAACACCATCCATCCTCATCTTAGGTCCATCGTATGAGAGTGCACCCTGCCGTTGTGTCTGGTATTCTCAGCTGGGGAGAGGACATGAAGGGAATTCGATGTGTGTCTATCCATCTGAGGGATGAGTGTCACTGGTGGTGTGCGGTAGATGTCCCGAATGAATGCAGGGTATCATAGCCTAAAGATCAATCGCCATCGGGTCTTACTACCAGCGTCCGCCAACCCACGGCCCTCGTCCATCCATCGTTCGAAGGGCGTCCAATTCATTCGGCCGAGTGAGAATGCCTGAGCCCGTAATCCGTTTTCGGTTGACCCAGCTCGACATCATCAGCCTCTCCCCCAGCGAAAACTCGCCACTCGGACTTCGGACGTCTCCCTTCCTTCCGGCCGGCCATGAGCTGACGAAAGTGCCAGTGATTCGCATATTTGGATCCACTCCCGCCGGCCAGCGCGTCCTGACCCATGTCCACGGGGCAATGTCATACTTTTACGTTCAATACGACGGCCCACTCGACCCAGACACTGGTCAGTTCCTCATCCCTTTTGAGGGTCTTGAGTAAACTCACCAATGCTCTTCATTTACGCCCACAGTACAACGTTTCATTCGTCGACTAGGTCACGCTCTCAATTATGCCACCGCTGCCTCGCTAGGCCAGGTTCGGTCCCAGGATCCTTCCGAGCGCGCCTGCCATCAGTATGTGGCTTATATCGCGCTCTGCAAGGGCGTCCCATTCTACGGATTTCACGTTGGCCATCGCTATTTCCTCAAGATCTACTGCCTCCAGACACGCTTCAAGAAGCGCATGGCTGACCTCCTCAGGCGTGGGAAGGTCATCAACCCCTCCTCACACTCCGCCCAGCACCAGCAGATGCCACAGAAAGCTCAGACTTCGGTTGAGGGATTCAAGATTTTTGAGGAACACATCCCCTTCCATCTCCAATTCATGATCGACCATAACTTGTATGGATGCGGAATGATCGAACTGTCTCAGTGTACCTTTCGGCGTCCGCTCCCCGGTACGATACGCGTCTTTCTATCTTCTCTTCATCTCACTTGCGCGTTCTATGCTCTTTCAAGAGTATTTGGGCACAGTTCCAAGTTATGGCCGTCCTCAAAAACGCTAACTTTTTTTTTCTCTCCTCAAACATGCTGTTGGATACCCACCAACAGATGACGCACCCCCCAAACCCAATCAGGGGCAGTTATATTCGGTGAAGAATGTACCCAAAAGCATGCTCGGACCACCGAGCTTGACCAAATCGTCCTACTGTACGCTTGAGCTCGACTGTCACGTGTCGGATATCATGAACAGGAAGATTGTGGGCGAGCGGGCCCTACACGACGGTTTCCACGAGCTGCTCCAAAACCCAATCGATACAGACGAGAAACTTGTGCACAGCGTCAAGGAGCTCTGGGAAGACGAGCGTCGTCGGAGACAGGCTCGGGGCGCGACCGGTCCCCAGGAAGTACGCGAGTCAAGCCAGAGAGACTATGGGCAGGGGGACCAGCCTGAATGGGCAATGGAGCCCGATCTCCGTCAGCAAATCAAAGGATTGATCGAGCAAGATCTACGAAAACGGAAGGGCAAACTGACATTCGAAAGTTTTGTCAAGCCCGAGACTGAGCTCTCAAAGCTTATTCCGACCACCTTTCGGGCAGTCGACGCTATTCACCCCGCCAACTGGATCCGCGATGAGGCAGCAGAGAATCCTTATGGGGTATGGGCTATCAACGGAATTGGGACCAAGCACCGGGCCCACGAACAGCCTGGTCCGGCGGCCCAGGTCAAGGTCAGCGCTGATATGGGCGAGGAGGACGTGTGTGCAGCAATAGATGTCTCGGCTCTTCAATCTCAGATGGAACACTACAAGGATGACGGCCCGGATGAGGAGCACCATGATGGTGGGGGGTTGGGCGTGGGCGCAGTGGAAGAGGATGAAGACGGCGAGCTGACCTGGGACGAGGCTGATGGCGCAGAGGAGGTCAGACTCAAGGCCCGAGGGGATCTAGTGACAACGCCTAGAAAACCCAAGGCTGGTATAGTCGTCGGTCGGAATGGGACTATCAGTCCCGGAGTTAGTCGGCATCATTCCGTCACGCCTCGCAAGGCGAAGCCTGGCCACGATCAGTTCGTTGGGTTTCGACGATTTGATGCGCAGAGAGAACTGTGTTGAGCTTACCCATCAATTCTGCCCCCCAAACCTCAGAGTTGGAAGTAGATTCAGTCCTAGCAAAGCTCGCCTCCAATCCGCCCATCCCTCACCGGCTACCACCCCCTCCAAACGACAGAACACGCTGGTTGACCATTTCTCGCCTCATAAGCGGGCTGATGTCCTCATTGATCCGAAGCAAAGCTCGAGCACAGTCCCAAGCCGTCCTGCGCTTCCAAGCCCGACCGCGCTACGGAAGCGAACGATTCGAGAACAGGACGATGGCTTCGCACAACCTAAAGCCAGCAAGTTGATGATGTTTATGAAGCGTAGCCCATCGCCAGTATCGCATCCTGTCACTTCCGCCCCGATTCCTCAGCTTTCGGTGCCATCAAACTATCAGGTCCCCCAGCCAAGCGCAACCAGGACTCCTGGTCCATCGGCGCCCGAGCCTGGTCTGCTCGATGACCTCACTTTCAGCGATCTCTCGCTCACGCCTTCCACAGCCCCCAATCCGTCCTCCCAACCCCCCTTTCCCTCCTCATCACTGGACCGCTCCTCCAAACGACTCCAGTTCAACACCCATCCCTCTCCGCGCTCGAGTGTTTACTCAAGCTGGTACATATACTCGAACCCCAGCCCGCGCGTAGTAGAGCTACTCGAGACCCTTGTGCCTGCAAAGGTCTACCGCGACCCTTACTACTCCGACCCGGCTGACGTACCCACCCGGAAGCGCGAGTACGGTGGACGGGTTTATGCGGTCTCTGGCTCAAGCATGCGTTTTGTGCCCGAGTTTCAGCATTCAATCACAAGAAAGACTTTGGCACTCGAGAATACCACCAACGCGGGTGGAGCACGAGTGAATCGCTGGGAGTTTGCGAATCGGCCGCCGAGGCTTGAAGAGCTGAGAGCGCGGACGATTGTTGAGAGTATGTACTCAAAGTCTCCCTGAACAGACTGACCAGGACTAACCATTCGACTCCTGGTGATTCAGAAGCTCAGCGGGCAGAAAATTTTTTAATGGTTTCACAGGTATAGAGACTTCTTTTTCATCTTTTGGTATGCTGGCGATCTATTGTTCAAACAAATATATTGGTGGGGCGGGGGCTCTTTGATGGATGTAGATCGAGGGGCCAACGCAGAAAGACAAGTATACACCCATCAAGAAAGCCCAGACAATGGGTGAGGGGGCAGAGGAGGAGTCGCAACATATGGATGTGTTGGCGATTGAGATACATGGCGAGTAAAATCTGCTTTTAAGCTTCACCGGGTAGCGCTGATTGAGAAGTTTGATAGCCAAGAGTAGGGAATACCTGCGGCCAGATCCTGCACAAGACGAGATCGAGGTGGTCTTCTACTGTCTGCAGTCAAGCCGGGGTCAGGTAGTGGAGAACGGGCGAAAAGCGGGGACGTGTGTTGGAATGATTATTGTCGGTGGCGAAGGAGTGGAAGTTCCGAGATATGCTCTTGGAGACTATGTGGTGGAGGTGGTGGAGACCGAGCTTGAGCTCTTGAACGCTTTGATTGAAAAGGTCCGAGCTTGGGATCCAGAGGTCTTAACCGGTTTCGAGTTGGAGAGCTGGTCGTGGGGCTATGTGATGCATCGAGGACGTGAATTGGGTAAGTGTCTTATTTGGGTTGATGTTGGGATAAATCAAAGAGGCTGATCGAAGGATATTGGTCAAAGACTTTGATGTGGTACATGAATTTGGCAGGGTGAGACGGGAGTCTTATGGTCGGTTTGCGGGAAAGGATGATAAGTGGGGTTATACCCATGGCTCATCAATCAAAGTGAGTGGAAGGCACGTGTTGTCGATCTGGAGAATCATTCGGTCCGATTTCGCAGTTACGCAATATACATTCGAAAATCTCGTCTTTCATATTTTACATATTCGGTCAGTTTTGACATGATCTCACGAAAAAAAGGGGGATCAACTCCCGAAAGGTTTCAATAGCCAATTTGTTTCTTGGGATGAGTGTAGGCTTCCGCATTACTCGTTTGGGACGCTTGACAAATGGTGGAGGTCTGGTTCCATTGAACGGCGGAGGAGAGTACTGTTGTATTATCTTGATCGGGTGGAGTTGGATGTTCATTTGATGGATGAGACTGAGATCATCTCGCGGAATGCGTTGAGTCTTATTCTGATGAACTCACGAGAAGATTTTTGCTGAGTTCTATGTGTAATTTTTAAACAGGGAAATCTCGCGAGTCTTGGGTGTCGACTTCTTTTCGGCCATCTCCAGAGGATCTCAATTCAAGGTGGAATCCGTCTTGTTCAGGATCGCGAAACCAGAGAATTATCTCTTGCCTTCACCAAGTCGGGAAGAGGTTCGTGTGATTTCGTGGGTCGCGTAGAGACAGTTGTCTGAGAAAAAATGACTCTCTCTCAGGTTGGGCAGCAGAATGCAGCAGAGTGTATTCCACTGATTATGGAGCCTCAGTCGGCATATTATAAAAGTCCGTTGGTGGTGCTCGACTTCCAGAGTTTGTACCCATCAGTGATGATAGCGTATAATTATTGGTGAGTTTCTTTATGCTTGCCTTCCTACCCTTCAAAGCTGAGTGGGACCTGTCTTTGAATGTCTGTTGTGTCAAGTTATTCCACTTGTCTTGGACGCGTCGGAACCTTCAAGGGTTCCAACAAGTTTGGGATAGGAACATTGGACCTACCGGATGGGATGTTAGGACTATTGCAGGATCATTTGATTGGTGAGTCTATCCCCTTTGTTCTCGCTCCAAGCATCCGCTTCATGTTGAGTTGATGAAATTCTGCATTCATTTTTTCACTTGCGCGAGGGGAGAAAGTATCGCCAAATGGATTTATGTTTGTGAAGCCACAAGTTCGGAAGAGTTTGTTAAGCAAGATGTTGAGTGAATTTCTGGAGACGAGGGTGATGATCAAGGAGAGTATCAAGGCTGTCAAAGATGACAAGGTATGAACAATCATCCGTTCAATTTAAGGGAGCCGGAAAGTTTTCCTGAGAAGAATGGCGGGTTATAGGCGATGTGTAAGATGATGAATGCAAGACAGTTAGGACTGAAGTTCATTGCCAATGTGACCTATGGTTATACGAGCGCGACTTTCTCGGGAAGAATGCCGTGTGTGGAGATTGCAGATGCTATTGTACAGACGGGTCGGGAAACGTTGGAGAAGGTACATCTGCATCCATTTGCTAGCAGTATCAGATCTAAACGGCTGATGACATTTTGAGGTACCTTTTTTTTTTTTTTTTTTTTTTTCTTTCTTTCTTTCTTGGATCAGTCTATGGAGTTTATCCAGAGCGTGAAGGAGTGGGACGCGAAAGTGGTATATGGTGATACCGACAGCTTGTTCGTCTATCTCCCGGGTCGAACGAAGGAAGATGCATTCAGAATCGGACAGGAGATGGCCGAAGCCGTGACAAAACGTAATCCAGCGCCGGTCAAACTCAAATTTGAGAAGGTAAGTGAATTAGTTCGAGAAACCTCATTCTTGCTGTGGGTACTGAGTATGAGTCAACTGTTTTTCGAGGTTTACCTGCCATGTGTGTTGATGGCCAAGAAGCGCTATGTGGGTGCGAAATATGAGCACTTGTCGGAAGTTGAAGCAGGTTTCGAAGCAAAAGGGATCGAAGTAATTAGACGGGATGGAATCCCTGCCTTGCAAAAGATCCAGGAGACGTGTCTGAAGTAAGTGTTGGCTACAATCTCTTTGTTTTACATCCTTCAATTGCGTCGCTTTGCTTCTCCTTCCATCCACAGCTTTGCCTGTGATGGACCGTGAAACCAAGTAGGGAGGTACTCTTTGAGTTAGCAGGTTGACTGAGCTGGGACACCTGCAATGTGACAGGAAGTTATTCAGGACTCAAGACTTGTCGGACATCAAGGCTTATCTCTATCGTCAATGGCAACGGTTGTTGCTTGGGAAAGTGTCTATCCAAGACTTCACATTTGCAAAGGAGGTGAGGTTGGGAACATATAGGTCGGCGTGCTTTGCTTGGTCACCCCTCACGCGATGTGATGTGTTTGGACATGCACACAACTGACTATTGTGGTCCTATGCAAGTGAAAATGTTCCGCCACCGCCAGGCGCGCTTATCGCAGCTCGCAAAATGGCCATCGATCCTCGTACCGAACCGGCTTATGCTGAACGAGTGCCGTATGTGATTGTGAAAGGTGCGCCTCAGTCTCGACTTCGGGATCGGGCTGTTCCACCTGAAACAGTCTTACAAAATCGGTGGGCCGAATTTGAAATTGTCTATCACTTCCCTTCAGACCTCTCCCAAGATACATTTCACAAGCTCATACGCATTCGACACACTTGCCAGGATGCTAGCACTTGACTCCGAGTATTATATTACAAAAGTTTTTATCCCGTCTTTATCCAGAATCTTTAACCTCATTGGAGTTGATGTTGCAAGTTGGTATGCTTCGATGCCCAAGTTTGTTCGAGCTTATAAGTCAACCAGGGAAGGCAGTCCAGAGGAGCCGGATCTGGCCAACGCACCGGCACAAGCTCAGCCAAAAGTAGGTATAATGGTCGATGAACATTTCAAGAGCGATCGCTGTTTGAATTGTGATGAGGAAATTATTGAAGGTGGCGGAGAAGGTAATGTTGCTTTGAAAGTTGCCGTTTTCCACCAGGATTACAATTTTTGACAATGATTTTCACATGCCAGTGCGCCCCCCTGGAATGGTGCTCTGTCAGACGTGTTGCGACAAACCGGCTGGGGTAGGATATGGCCTCATGGTTCGAGCACGAGCGAGGGAGAAACGATTGAGGGACATTGAGCGAAGTTGTAGGGTTTGTGGGGGCATCCCGGCCATGGAGACTGTTGAATGTGACTCGTTGGATTGTGGGAGGATGTACGAGCGGGTGAGAGCATTGGGGGCAGTGAGTGTGGACGCGGGTAGTGAGGTGTTGGACACTGTAGGATGGCTTGATGAGGTGTGTATTTTTGTATTTGCTGAATGTAGCAAAAACATGCAAAACAAGTCGGTGCCTTTTTTCGGTTGGGAAAGAAACAAGACGTTGCGCTCTTCATCGAACACCATGCTGGTCAGGTTCCTTTAGATGTTAACTTTTTTTTTTGGTCTGTTTGGGGTTCCAGGTATCGAAGAATAACAGTTCAAAGGAAGGAAAGGTGCATGATAAAGGTGGGTTGAAATGGTAGAGATCCTTCAGGAAGGGTGAGTTGTGGATCACAATTTTGAGAGTGAATCAGGGCCAATGATGGGGGAAAGAAATATAAGCTCAAAAAAGCTCCCGAGAATTTCCCCGTCAACATATCAACTTGGTTGACTGTTTTTTTCAACTGGGAATATATGACATAGATCATTCATGATTGAAGACAAATATGGGAGTGAGCAGCCCATCCATGGACTTGCAACACACAGACTCCATTTACTGGTCACCAGTAGGTCAGGGCATCTGGCTGAAGTACTTCCAAGCTTTCTATAGGAAATATTTGTTACTATGTCACATGATTTGTCTTTGTATTGGTCATGTTTATTTCTTCATTCTTGATACTATACTTGTATGTTGTGCATTTCTCTTGCCCAAGTGTAAACCTAACTTAGTGATACCCAGGAGTTCTCTATTGTAGTATATCTGTCAAGTCAGCCATAGAATCCAGATAGTCCTTTCTTCATTATTCAGGACTGTTTGGATTCAACATAGATTGAGAAGATGAATCACTTATCCATTCTTCTCTGGCTGACTCACAATATTCAATTGAGGTCCAACCAACATCCATTGTGTGGTCTGAAAGACTAGGGAAGCCACACTTGACCCAATTCACATCTTTTATTCAATTTTCTTTCCAGTGCTGTATCAAGCTCTTCCCAACTTGTGAGAGGGAGGAGTCTACATATATCTGCCTACCATAGATTGATGGGGAGGGATATCATTTTTGAAATCATCCTCCCACTATAGAGGGAGAGACTTGAAGGGATTGATCAAATCAATCCCTACCTACTGTAAAGGGAGGGTATCAAGTTCAAATCTCTACTGTAGAGGGAGGGAGGGAGCACTTGCCTCTGCCTTGCACTGGCACTGCCAAGATATTTGTATCGGATGGGCCTATCCGATGTTCTATCACCCCGAGATATGCGATGCAGTGTCAGTAGGATTAGGTGCGATGGAATTACACTGCAATATGGTGTCAGAGCATTAGATACCAATAGTAATTCCATCGCACCTAATCCTACTGACACTGCATCGCATATCTTGGGGTGATAGAACATCGGATAGGCCCATCCGATACAAATATCTTGGCAGTGTGGAGGGAGACATTGATCCTCTCCTGCTGTAGTACAGAGGGAGAGTGGGAGGGAGGTTTTGTAGAGGAGTCACTCCCCCATTCCTTCCTCTATGAAGTATGGTTGTCAGCCCTCAAGATCTTCACTATAATTACATTAAAGAAATATACATATATATTTACATCACCTTTTAGGTCTAGTGTCAAAGATCCTCACCCACAAAGCACATCTATCCTTTCCCAGAATCACAGCCCCTTGAACCTTGTCCACAATTACTTCATTTCAAAATTTGTTTCATCTCAGTCAAACTCCAACTCTTTTGAAATTTGGTCAAACTTAATTGAAACCAGTCAAACTTGATCAAATTCAATCATAACTGCCATTGGGTCTTGTCACTGCCAAGAAAATTGCATCGCATAGAGGCATGCTATGTCACATAGCAGGCCAAGATGCGATGCAATAGGTCTATTTTCCAAGGTAGGGACCTTGAAAAATGGTCCATAGTATCACATGAAGACATGCTATGTTACATAGCAAGCTTCCATGCGATGAAAATATGTTGGCAGTGTGTATAGTTTTAAAACAAACTATCCTTACTGATCTTAAAAACATCTTTAGTTTACTATTCAGCATTTTTCATTTGTTTTGTCCTTTCTGATTGATTGTAAATTTTGGTTTTAAATGTGCCATTTAACAAAGAAGGTTCAATGTACTTGATTTGGATTTGATGAACCTCATTGTTCTGTGTCATTGTGAGAACTTAGAATGAATTAAGCAAGTTTTTTTTTTTCAAAAAAAAAAGAAAAAAAGAAATCTTTCCCAAATTTGCACTCTCTCAGTTTTCTTCTGACTTTGTTAGCCCTGAGGACTACCTGCAGGCTAGAAATCAGTATGATTACATATAGTAACTATATGTAATCCAATAAGAACACATGTAAAAACAAATATACATACATAAAGTAACAATGTACATATGTAATGTACAAAGTTACATAAGATAAACATAGGTAATGTATCAAGTTACATATAGTAAACACATGTAATGTATCATGTTACTTATAATGAACATATGTGAAGTATTAAGTATATAGGAGGAGCATATGTAACAATGAATAGTCACAATTCAGGCTCAGTATCCAAAGCCATAACCCATGTACACTTATGACAAGGCCCATGTATTAGGCCTTGTAACTAGTACAAGAACCACAACTGGGCCCAGCATTACCAGAACCAATAGCTGGACCACAGTATCCTTGTATTGAGGGAAGAACAGGTATACAAACCCCTCCTCCTTGAGCAAGAAAGCCCTGGCTGCTCTCTCAACCTTTTTACCACACACCAAACTGAATACCACACAATTGATGATATCTCTTATAGAATATCTACTCAAAAGTGCACCATTCATTAGGTGAAAAAGTAACCAGGCCAGGCTAGTAGCAGCATTTCTTGCTATAACCTTCACTAGTTGGGAATTAGCTGTGAAGTAGAGATAAAGCACTCAGATCAGAGATATTTATAAGAGTTAGACTCTATTGCAACCTCTAATCATCTACAAGGTCACTCTATTCAAAGAGCCCTTCAAACACATCTACAAGGAAGCCTATTCAAAGGCCCCTTCATAAATAGTTCCATGGTCTCACACTGCCAAGATATTTGTATCGGATGGGCCTATCCGATGTTCTATCACCCCAAGATATGCGATGCAGTGTCAGTAGGATTAGGTGCGATGGAATTACTATCGGTATCTAATGCTCTGACACCATATTGCAGTGTAATTCCATCGCACCTAATCCTACTGACACTGCATCGCATATCTCAGGGTGATAGAACATCGGATAGGCCCATCCGATACAAATATCTTGGCAGTGTCAAACCCTCTTCTTAAAGGTCATTTAACTGAAGTCTGTACTTGTTTATCACAGTACAGACTCATTCAGACACCTGCATTTGCTGAGCATAGTGAAGAGGAAGGCCTAAAAAAAGCCTTCTCTTCACAGACTTACTCTCACTCTCTTGAGTTTTTTTTTTTTTTTTTTTGGTTTTTAGTTTACAGTCCTCTTCTTTACTATACTGTATGACATTGACACTTAGCCAAATGTGAAAAGGATAAGGAAAGCTAAGGTACTGAAAGAACAGTCTCATGTGCCTTCACACTTGCGTGCTTCATGCTACACCTTGTCCATATGAAGGTGACTCATCAATGAG
This sequence comes from Cronartium quercuum f. sp. fusiforme G11, assembly GCA_015951145.1. NCBI lineage: Eukaryota > Fungi > Basidiomycota > Pucciniomycetes > Pucciniales > Coleosporiaceae > Cronartium > Cronartium quercuum. The sequence continues at coordinate 325,282 of MU167221.1, forward strand.
AGCACATGGTGTCATGTTTGAAATCACCTCAGAATCCCTCTCAAATCCAGTGCCTTAGTGTCTGGGGGGTGGTGGCTCAAGGGCTCAATGTAATGATTTGTATTTCCCAAACTCAGAAACTAAGAATTTCATATAACTACAGATCAGGAAACTATGACAAATGTAACTAAAACTAAACCAACAATTGTAACTAGACAAAAATTGTAAACATTACAAATTAATGATCAATATAAAATCTTGTAACTAATTCATTGTAGAATAGCTTTTTCTTCATTGAAATATTATATCTGTTTTTCCCTTTCATTTCATATATCCAATATGGATAGAATCATAAATGGTTATGCATATACCAGAAGCATGAGTTCTCCTAGACTACAACCATTACACTCAAGCCCACCCTTGACACTCATGTCCATCCAATACAAGTCACTGATCCATGTTCATCATGATGTCAGCTCATGAATGTCAGTACAATTGTGAACTGTGAAGTGATACACAGGCATACAGTACACACCTTTCAGCGCATGGTGCATTGAGCAAAAAGAAAAGGAAGTTACTTTGCATAAAGGGAAGGCTCATGTGCTGGCTCTGGGTGAAAAATGAGAACAATCAGAGAACTAAAAAAGTTCTTTGTCTGCTCTCATCAATAAGTCACCTTGATATGGACAGGGTGCTATGATCAAAAATGAGGGTCTTGAGGTCAAGCTTGACATCCAAAAGTGGCTTCCCAGAGACAACCTTGACATAGGCACTTGTCTTCACTTGAGAGGCATAGTACTTGTACCCACCACCCATTGATCTTGTGGATATGGAGGGAGTGTTGTAGGGCAAGGGTACAGGAAGCCAGGTCAAAGTTTGATGGATGAGGAGGTGGGTGATGGAAGGGCTTGGCTCCGCTTGGATAGGCATATCATAGATGGCTCTTCAGTGCGCTCAGACAACATATAAACCCATAATGGGAACAACCCTAACATGCTTAAAAAAATCTCAGGCTAGGGTCAAAAAATGATTTTCCTACATCAGTCCAGACAAGGTATCTGAACCTAGCTGTAGTAGTGAGGAAAGTAACGATCAATATATATCAAGGAAAACGATGAAAGTGAAGGGAACAGCCTGGGAAAAATGCTAATCATCTGTTAGATACAAAGGGAAGGGAAACAACTATATTTGGGGCTATAAGCGGCGAGGTAGATGTATCAGAGTATGGGCTTGTCTGAAAGGAATTATATACATGTGTTGAACAGGCCAGAATGGAAATGAGAGTCAAATATTGGACTCATGAGGGTTTGGGAAGACTACAAAGCAATGAAAGGAAGGAATGAAAATGCCAGTGTATAGGTGGGTGTTGCAAGCGAGCGATCCGGAGGAAATGAGGGAAAACTAGTTCATTCAGACTTGTCAACCTTGGTGACCTGAGTGATAGGTTTGGGTGGAATTTTATGCGTCTCGTGAGCACGCCAGAAGTAGATAAACGAGAGTAAAATCGCACAAGCTCCACGGGCGGGGGCGGGTGCAAGGAGAGCTTGTGAGGGACCCATGAGCGCCTCCGCCAGTGGACGGTAGACCGGATGGGTTTGTCGTAGGATACCATAGATTATGGCTATCAAAACCCCCGACCAGACGTCCAGCGCGCGCAATGCGCTCGGCCGTTCCATCCATTCTGGCCGGGCCCAACGCCAGGCAGGTTGGGTGGCACCGACGGCTTGGGCAAGCGCCGAGCCTCCTGATGCCGCCATCGCGCCAATGAAAAGCTGAAGCATCAAAGAGCCAGCGTAGGCTGCCTCCCGATGTGCTACTACCGCATCCACTGCGGCTGTGATCGTCGCCGTGCGAATCAAAGCATCGGGTAGGGGTAGGAGACGGTCGAGGGTGGCTAAGGAGGGCCGAAAGCGGACGAGCTTTAGGATCCAGTGCGTGAGGGTGTAGATGATGAGCGGCCGAGGTGAGACAAGCTGGGCGATTGGCTGGTACAGGACCAAGCTGACCATCACCGAGCCACCCCACGCCTAGCGAGCAGGAAACAAATATGCAAAAACAAAGCCAATCTGAGATAATGAATGTGAGGATTAAAGTGGCGAGAAGTCTTCGACAGACCATCACGAGGTAACCGGTGAGATCAGCAGTCCAACTAAGATGTCCACCGGCCTTTACGCGTAGATGTTGGTAGGCCCAACTGAGTCTGGCAGCGTGAATGAAGGGAATGAGTGGGATCGGAAACAGGCTGGGGTAGATTGGCTCGGAGATGAGCTTGAAGAGATATGTGACATGGTCGAGGATGGTATCAGAACCGAGCTTGAGGAGATGGCTCATGGTCGAAAAAAGGGTTGAGCTTGAATGGTGCGTTGTGGGAGGGCCAAGAGGAGCCGAGGAAGCCCAAATGGCGCACTCTCGCCATTAAGATCACCATATGGTTCTTGCCACGCATACATTGTGAATTATGCTTCTAGCTCCGCATTTACAGTACGATGTTTGAGGAACAGGCTCGGTACTCGCTGAGTTTTCTGATTTACAGTCCGAAACGGAAACCTTGGAAGCTTGGGGATCTAAAAAAAGAAGCCGCCATAGGGGTCTCTTAAGAGTACAGTAAAGTCAATGTGACGCAAGACTAGAGTTAGAACAAAGAAAACGAAACGCAGCATTTTACTTGGGATGGGCGCGGGTGGGTTTTTGGAGGTCTCTCTGCAACGAAATTTTGCCAGCTCAACTACATGTAATGAGCCTTATTGACTGGTACTCTGGTCAATATGTAATTACCGTTCTACAAGAACACAAAAAAACACATATATTCCGTCCATGCCATCCATTGAAAAGATTTGAGAGAATTTTCGTGACCTTTATGCACCAATTCAATATATGTGTAAATGTTCTGAGTATAAGATATATAACAAAAAAAAGTAGCCATAAAAAAATCTGTTACTAGCAATCTCGTGTGCGAAGGGGAAGAGGATGTAGAGTAATTATGAGGAGGCGGCTGGGGACCACTAAGAGCCTGGTTTATGGATTGGTTAATATGTGGATCTATATAGATATGGTCTGTGTATACATACCATATGGTTGCTTGCGGCAAGAACAAGATAGTATCCAAAAAATTTGGAAACTCTAACTTTAGCCGCAGCACTCATTCATTTGAGTAACTCATGAGTGCTATGTAATAAGACCTCTCAAGGACATCTTGCTTAGCCATTAGGGATAATCTGTTCTGAAACTCAAAACTGAAAGATCAAATTTTATCTTTCCAAGCTACATTGCCTGATTGAAACAGCATACATGGTAAGTTTTTTTTTTTTTTGCAAAAGATCATCCCTGATGGTTAAGCCAGATGGCCTTGAATGGTCCAATTCCATAGCACTGTTCAACTACTCAAACCAATGAGTGTTTGTGGCCAAAGTTAGAGTTTCCAAAACATTCTTATGTCATGTTCTTGCCATTGGTGACCATACCACGGATGTTGTACTTGACATGCTGAGGCTTCAACAAGCCCCACCTGAACTAGTCACTTGTATTGGTTCACTTTTGTCCACTCAGAGTGCCTCACAATATGTATCTTGTCTGATCTTGTGGTGCCATTGAAAAGGGTCCTTGCAATGTACACAAAAAAACAAACAGATAGAAATCCTTGGAAAAACCACTCTCTTCACTGCAGGTACTGTACTGTAAGGCTTTTACTGCCAAGACTGGTCAAGACAATGTAGTGGACCAGGGCCAGGCCCACCTGGGACACAACTGCAGCACAGCAGGGGGATAAAATTGGAGGGAGGATGGATGGAAGATTTGGCAACATTCCACCCTGCCTAATCTCCTTCCCATCCGGACTCATGCCATGCCATATTGTATTGACAAGGCTGAAAAACTTTTTCACTGATTCTGCATGTTGGAAGCTTGGGGACAAATTTTTCAACTGTGTTATAGTCTCTTACAAGGGAAGGTGGTGTTGCCACCAAGTGTGATTTTTTGATGACTTGAAGAGAAACCCAAACATTGAGGAAAACATGGCACATGCACTTGGTTTTACAGCGGAACCAGAAGTTTTGCCTTTGATTATGAGTACAGTTTGGATGTAACATGTGTGGTTCCAACCATACAATTGGCTATGGCATTTGGAATTTTCAAGGTAGATACAGTATGATTTGGAGTAGCAATTTATTTTGTAACTTTAACCCCACAGAAGATAATGAAATAAAAAGCCTCTTGCACATTGACCAGTTGGAAATAGTGAATATTGAATTCTGAGGAGAAACTTTTAGCTTAAGATCCACACACTGTGTTAGGTCAAGCTAGATAGCTTACCAGATCCAATATCTGCTCAGAATCAGGCTACTTGGTTGCTTTGTTTTCATGAGCAGTTGGATGTGCATCTTGCACAGGGCTGGGTGGTTTGATAGGCCAGGAATTTTGTTGTTACCATTGTTTCCATAAATCTCAACAACTGTTGTCAGAAAAACCAGGTGCATATGCAGTAGACTGTCACTGTAACTGACCATTCACTGACCATATACAATCTTGCCATTGCTGGTCTCTGTGGTTATTGATAAAGCATTAGACCATAGATGGGAAAATAAAGGGGTAGATTTTCAAATCAAACCCACTACTCTTCAGTAGATGGAAGGATGGGATTTTCAGGGTCAGAAAGAACTTCAGTGAGGCCTTTTGGTTGACATGACTGAAGAATTGGAGAGGTGCAGAGTAGAGAAGTGGCACCTGCACAAATTTCAAGTTGTGGGTTTGGAGTAAAATGGGGACTGTGAGACCCAACTATGAGCCACTTTGAAATTGGTTTGAAGTAGGTAATTGATTTTAAACATGGATGAAGTTTGAATTTCCCTCTGAGTCAGGGTTTTTTTGTTTGTTTGTGGGTAGTTAAAAAAGTTGAAAACTGGCCAGATTAAGTGAGAGGCTAGCTGTTCAAAGTTGTTTCTGCAAGATATTTTCAGCTATCTCCCCAAAGGTGCCAGTGTTATCTCTAGTTCTTGCTCTTCTCTGTGCTAGTGTATGCATATGTTACTCTAAGGTCTCACAATAAGTATATGTGAATATCAGATTCTATTCTGAATTAACTACATTGATTTTTTCCTCAGATATCCCATTAAAATCTGTGTTTTTTTTTGGACAGTACATCTTTCATTCAATGAAACCTATTTATTTCTTTGACTTGATCATCAAACTTTTATCCATACATGTTTTATTCTGTGGCTCATACTTAACAATTGGCTATTCCATCATTTTGGAAAAAAAAAAAAGAAATAGTCAATTGAACCTGATAAAGTTGAAAAAAACTGCACATTTCCTAGGGCAAGAAAAAATTCAAAAGAGGAATATATACATATATAACAAAAATTGATCAAAGAGTTGAGACAAGCAAACAAATATCAATCAGTAGATGTTGGTGTACCAGTTCCATCAACACACACACACACTTAAAAGCATAGCAGTACATATCCTTGTAAACAAATCAAAGGACTGACCATATCCCTTCCACAACAGACTCACTCAAGGTCTCTTTTCCTCATCTGTGAAAAGAGACCATGAGTAACCCCCCCAATTTCACTCACACTCATCCTTTTCCCAATATTTTCTCTCTTTACATTTCATGTTATTAACAAAATCCATTCCTTCTTTTCTCATCTATTTTGTCTCTGAGTTCATGTTAGAAATTTCTTATATGCAGGTCAAGAGCAATCAGAAGCTCATCTTTATCCACCTTGCCTATTTTCCCACACTACCTGAATTAGGTAATGAACAACTCCAAACTTTATCCTTCATCTGATATCTCAACAACACCATTTCTTCTCAAACCCAACTTTTTCTCTATCACTGCCAAGATATTTGTATCGGATGGGCCTATCCGATGTTCTATCACCCCAAGATATGCGATGCAGTGTCAGTAGGATTAGGTGCGATGGAATTACTATCGGTATCTAATGCTCTGACACCATATTGCAGTGTAATTC
>MU167221.1:336074-373360 GCA_015951145.1 Cronartium quercuum f. sp. fusiforme G11
ATTCCATCGCACCTAATCCTACTGACACTGCATCGCATATCTCGGGGTGATAGAACATCGGATAGGCCCATCCGATACAAATATCTTGGCAGTGCCTTCATGACCTCATTCCAACAAAACCTCAAGACAAATCATTTTACAAAACATACATATGATTGGCCAGCCCTGAGGACTGCAGAACAGTCCCACAGACTGAGTCCAGACATGCACATATGTAGAAACATAGTGTAACATAAGAATTACATGTGTAATGTGTGACTTACCTGTGTAACATGTAAGTACATATGTAGAAACATAAGGTAACATGTGTATTACATATGTAATAGGAGTTACAAGTGTAACAAGTAAAGAACATGAAGAAACAGAGCATAACATATGTACTACATATGTAATAAGTAAGTGTAACAATAGAATCACATCTCAGGCTCAGCCTCAAGAGTCATAAGCATAGCATACTTATGACAGGAGCCAAATTGCAGATCCTGTCAGAAGAGTAACCAACCACAGATTGGCCCACACAGCCCTGTAGAAGCATGAGCCTGAACCACAAGTCAGCCCATATTCTAAAAGTATGGTGGAGGAAACCTGAAAGGTATATAAACTCCCTCTCTCCTGCTCAGAGTTGTTCCCTCCCCTCACCTTTACTGGAACCACCTAAATTACCCAATAGCACATCTTTGAGGATACTTAATATCAGTCATCTGCTCAATAGTGCAAAGGGTTATAGGTCAGAGTAACCAGAGGTCGACAGCCAGGTTGGTAAACCTCAGAGTCTTGTAGACCCTTTCACTGCCAGCAGAAACTACTAGGACATGGTTCTTCTAGAAGTCCAAGGACCAGAGTTGTCCTAGATGTTCCTTGTTTGGATAAGGAAAAACTAGGACAAAGCCTGTCTGAGGAAATCTAGGACAGGCTTGTCCTAGATGTCTTTGTTGGCAGTGATTGTCAGTGAGGACTCACAAAGGCAGAGATAAATAACCTATAGCAGAAATAGAACACCTGCTTAAAGAATAAGGATTGGAGCTAGGCAGTTGTTGTGCTCAACTGTAGCTCTCCTTAACCATCAACCCAGTCCAAGAAGGACTGATCTTCTCCAAATCCTCTCATTAGAGGTCATCTAACTGTAGTCCACCCTTGGGTGTGACCAGTGTAGACTGAATTTTAGCCAGGAAGGGGCCTAACAGGACTCACTCCCTGACAATAATACACATGAACTCAAAGGAAATTTGATATGATGGATAAAAATTTTGAAACCAAGCTAGACCAAAAAAAAAAAAAAAGAAAACGTAGATCTTTTTTTCCTAGTTCAGGATAAAATTGATAATAAATCAAGCGCTCCTGAAATCTAGGAAAAAAAAAAAAATTTAAAAAAAAGAAAGAAAAAAAGTTGGGAAACAAACAAAACAAAAAAATAGAAGGCAAGTTGGACCAGGATTTGTTCTTTTTTTTTTTTTTTTTGCTTGGGCAAGAATACCTGAACAAATATCAGGAACTAATTAGGCACAACAGAGAGCTGTTGAATCAAATATCAGCTCAAGACTTAAAGTCGCGTATTGAGCACTTGTTGAAAGCAGCAATGAACAACGATCACCATTAAGCACAAGCAACCCCCAAGTGCATATACATCTATAGATTACAAATCACCATGATAGTTGAATGTTTTCTGGGTTCTGGTAAGCGGTCTGTTGAAGAGAACTCCAGAGAGGCGGAGATCTTTACTGGTGACAAGCAGGTTGAAACGGTTGTTTTGGTTTTTTTTTTTGAAAGATTAGATACTTATGTTGGATGTTGGTGATTTCAGAGTGAGTTTGAGTTAGAATTGCGTATTCTTATGAAAGTCATAAAGATATACAAAAACAAAAATATTAAAAAAAGATATGATGTACTTGACATTCCCAGATACAAAGAAGCTACAATTAGTATAGTAAGAAAAAAAAAAACGACTAATCTAAAAAGTATGTTTTCATATTAACCAGATCCATAAAACGAAATTCATTTTCAAAGCATGAGCTTACATCCGCCCACCTCTAAGTAATACTCTCTCCTTATCCTAAAAGGCACAAGGAAGAAAATATACATCTGTTAACCTTAACTGCTCCATTCGTCAATAAGTAGAAAATGGAAGAAAAGTTGACTCAACCAAACAATCCCTACATCCCACCTTTCCAGAGTCCTCAAACCTTTTGGCACCCGAATCTAGGGCTTTTCCACACCCTCCACATCTCAAACATTTTCCATGCCAACGTTCATTCTTGGGTCCAACTCTTGTCTCCTGAATCGTTCCTGGCTTTAAACATCCCGGACAAATACTCTGACCCCCAAATCTGGCCTGTCCCGTTATTTTAGGTACTTCTGATACTCCTCCTCCGCCTAGAAAAGGTGACCCAGAGACTTTTTTGGCTAATAATGCTGGACCGACGACGACGGGTGAAGTGGGAAATGAGCGCTCGACATCAGTTCGTGCCAATCCTTGTCCTTTACCAGCAGCCGCACTTCGTTTCCATCCAGCCTCAAATTCCTTCAAACGTGCCTCGGCCGCTGCCACATCCTTTCGCGCAACACAGACATCACAGAGCTTCTCGTTGTCGAGGAGTGTGTATTTTCCCTCTTGAAAGGCTCCATTACAGCTGTCGCAGGACAAACAATCGAGGTGATAGGTTTCGCCCGTGGTGGGAAGGGTAGCGAGATTGACCGCACCGCGGGTGAGGGAAGCGAAGAGCGGGAGCGAGCATTTTGTGCACATTGGGTTCGCTGAGGGCGAGAGTACGTGTGGGCCTGCCTCTCGCGGCCCTGGGCGGGCCGAGCGGGTCGGGGTAGATGGTGACGCACATGGCTTTGACAGAGCGCTGAAGTTTGGCATGCTGGTCGTCTTGGACGGGGTCGTGGATCGCAAGCCAGTGGTAGGTACTGCGCTGGTCGAGGTCGAGGAGGAGAGCACAGGCGTAACGGGTGGGGCTTTCTCAATCCCAGCTCGCTGGAGCTTGCTCCTTAGCTCTTCGACTGCCGGTCGCAAGGCTCGGGTGGCAGGGGAGTGATTGAGCGCATGTCGAACAGGCTTGAGCCGAAGGTCAGGGATATCGGTGACCGAGGAAGAGGAGGGCAGGCTTCCTTTCGTTGGCCGATCAAAGCAGTCATCACAGCATGGCTCACCGCGCAAGTCGACAGAAGGCGAGCCTGAGACATCCGCGTTGCAGTGTACACACCTAAAACATTTCTACGCAGCGTTGTAGATGGCCAAAGGACGTTCAATTTTGAGTTTGCTTGGCTTCTTAGTACATGATGAAACATACCTTGTGCCAAAGCCCGCGCCCGCCGCCTTTCCCGAGTTGGATGAAGCCTTCGTCGCCTACTACCACCTTTCCGCAACTGCCGCATGAACCGCGACTGAAGGCTTTCGTATAGCACCCCCGGCAATAGAACACACCTGCCCATTCACCTCCAGGTTCTTCCCGACGCGGGTCCGGGAAGATCTTGCCCTCGCGTTTAAAGACCTCCGTACAGAGCCCGCATCGGCCCCGTGTCTCGTGAGGGTCGAGGACAGAGCCGAAAACGTTGGTGAGCACCTCTTCTTCTGCTGCGGAGAGGTCGACTGAGTCTGGCATGTTCGCCGTCAGCGAGCGGACATGCGCTCGGGCTGAGCTCTTGACCGATAACCCACGCTTAGGGGTCGGGTCTGATTGGGGGGGCACTGGCTGCTTGAGGGGCGTGGGTGGAGTGACGATCTGTACCGGAAGGGTGTTGATGCTGCGGTCGGCAAGGCTGGTCCGCCGTTGAGTTGTTGGAACGTCATCAGATGCCGGAGCGGGGGCGGAGGACTTGGCGGGGCGCGAGGCTGGATGAGGAGCGATTTGGAGAGGTTGAGTCGACTGAGCGCGTGAGGGTACACGGGCTGAGGCGACCACTGTAGCTGGACTCGCGCTTCGTTTCTCCCCGTAAGTTTTGAGCCAACGATCCGGCTTGGTAGGTTCGAAAAGGGCCCGAGAGACCTGGGAAGCTAAAGGATAGGTAAGGCGGATGTCAGAGAAGAGGGAAAGTCCAAAAAGGGAGAGGGAAAAGTATGAAGACGGACAGGCACTACTACCACCGCACTTGCAACGCGTCTCAGGACCTCTGATGATGTCACCACACCTTCGACAGAAGCCAGCCATGGATTGAAGAGAGAGAAGGAGTTGAAGGATGAGTGAGTGAGAGTGAGTGAGTTGGCTGGATAAGAGACGGTCGAATTTAAACAAACAAAGCACGCGACACGCGACACGCGACTTTGGTACCGAGTCACTATTTATAATTACTTTTGGAAATAACATCTACTACACTCCACTCACTCACCTGCCCCAACTAACCCAACTCCACTTCCATCCATCCATCTCGTGCTGATTCGTCACCGGTCTCATTGTTCATCAAGGCTCCGGCCGCTGCATCTCACAGTACCAGACTAGTCCGGATCCATGCGATAAATTCAACTAAGCAAATCCCGGTTCTCGTCTTTTGATAGTCTTGCTTAGAATGTCGTCAGATTCCTAAACCCACGGCTTCTAAATTCTCAAGCCTTTGCCTTACGTGCTTACAACTTTTTCTCTTGGTACAAGCCGATCTTGTTGATGCTGCAGTGTACCTACAGTAAGTTTAGTGATGTCCAAAATCTCATCTCATTCACACACACACACGCACGCACAAAACTCTGGTGTATAAATATAACATTTCTGGAATTCTGGACTGTTTCCCAAAAACGGTATCTTTGTACATTATAAATCCTCCAGTGGTTGCAATGGCCGTATGTATCCAGTCAATGAAAAGCAAACATTGTGAACCACCCACTGAAAATTGGACATCGATCTCTATTCTCAAAGCAAGTAGCTTCAAAAAATACCATCTGAAAAGTAGGTTCTTTGATTGATCATTAGACTAATGACTCTGTTGCATTCTGAGAAATTTTACAAGTTGAAAAGAGTGATGATATAACTGAATGAGCACCAATAAAGAAGTCATTTTCCCAATGACACTAATACCATTGACTTGAATATATATCTAAAACACAAAGCATTAAATCCATCGAAGTGACTTGTTTCTATTAATTCCTTCACAAAATTTCAAATTCATCTAAGAAACTATAAACGATTTTTTTTTTTGTTTTTTTCATCCAATTTTCTTGGCTTCATTTTTCATATTCAGTATAGATTTTACTTTCCCTTTTTTTTTTTTAAACTTTACCACTGCTTTCTATTAACATTTCCTTTAATATAATGTGATCCGTGTATTCTGTGTAACGATTGTACAAGACTATTGAGTTGAGTCAAGTGAGACCCTACTGCTTACTCAAGTAAAAAAATGCAAAGTGAATGTTTGGTATAATAGAGGTGGCGTTCAAGTTCTTCATACAGGTTTTTATAGATTTGAGCTGAAGAAAGTTTGGCTTCTGATAAAAAGTGCGTTGTGAGATGGCTCAAATGCCATAATTTAAGCACATATGGCACATTCAACCTAGACAGATCTTATTTGAGACTGGATGGCAGATGTTCGAAGATAAATAGTTAATTTATCACAAGGCTAGCCTGTGGTGGCAAACATGTATCCTTTGTGGTTTTCTTTTTGGAAGTAGGTCCAAGTAAAAATTACAATTTAGAGTCCAAAAGTGAAAATTTGAAGCTGAGTGTATGACAAAGATCCTCAACTATACACATACGTTCGCACACATAGTTATCCTTCAAGTTTCATGGCATTCCTTTGTACAAAGTCATGAAATTTAGTCAAAGCAAAAGAACAAAACCTCATGCATCTATTACAGGCTTGCTGGTATTCCTTGACTTCGACTTTGAGTCTTTCACGGCCTGTTTAAAGTTCTCGATAATGTGCCTCATCGCAAACACCTCGTCTTCTGCTGATAGTTGGTGGTCGGCAATGTGCCATCCAACCAACGAAGCCTGCCAAACACAAACTAGATCAGGTCCTGAGACAACGGCAAGGGATGAGAAAACAAAGAAACCAACCTTGAAGAAGGCCACATTGTTTCGGTAGGCTACCAATACGCTTCGCAGGTCTTCAAGCCGTTTCCAAGTGACCTTTAAGCCCTCAACGCTCTCAGATGTGAGCGCGAGATCTCGGGCAAGCTGCTTTGAACCCCAGCTCTGTTGGTCCAATAACTTACGCCAGAGAGGGGTAGACTCTTTAGTCTTGAGCAGCTTGAAGCGCTCCTCGAGTAGCTGTCGAGCCACACCGGTTCCGAGGTCGGCAGCGCGGGCGGCGAGCGGAAGCGATTGCTCGATCTGGACTAAGAGCCGTGAAAGCTCGCGGGACAGATGATCGAAGAGTAGATCGAGGTTGTGGGAGACGGTCTGGGTAGTGTATGTCGAGTGGCCAGACTGGACGAGGTCAATAAGATCTTGAATCCTCGAGAACTGCGGACCGAGTCAGTAAGGGTTTGCGAAGGTGCAAGTAGAAATGGCGAAAGGGCTGACCTCGTGGGCCACGAAAGAGAAGGTGTTGATACCTTGGCTATTCAGGCCAATCACCTGGTCTTTCACGTCTCTTGTTAGGTCACTCAGCTCCCATAATTGACTCGCTAGAGCTTCTTTGCCCTCCAATGCAGTAGAGTATTGAATGGCGAGGGCGAGCTCAAGAATATCGGCCTGGTGCAAGGCCAAATTAAGGGGGTCTCCAAGCCCAATGACAGATTCGAAAATATCAGACGCGAGTTTCGCGCTCGTAGCTACCGACCGAGTGATCTTCGATACCGGCACATCTGGAGGCTGGTCTGTCGTATTGGCACAAAAGAATGGTCCGCCGACAAGGGTACAATAAAAATAGGTGATTGGAGCAAGTGAAGGAGTGGAGAAAGAGAAGAGCTGGACGATTCGAGTTGAAAGAGAGCCATAGAGAAAGTTGAGTGCGGTGGGCGTGTGGGCCAATACGGCGATGAAGGCGATAAGCAGGCAAGCAGGGAAGAGGATAACAGGTTGAAGGATGAATCGGAAGGGTAGGGTGGCGATGGCAAGGATGATGTCAAGAACCCATCGACCGACGATGGCAAGCTGGTGGTTGAATGCTGGTGGTGAACCTGGAGATAAACCGGGTTCAGTCTCAAGCGGAGAGGACGTCCGAGTTCGGGCAGGACGCGTCATGGTTCGTACCACATCACCAGTTGCAAAGTGCCGACCGACATTTGGAAGTCAGTCACATTCGGAACTCTACAGCCCCGTACGCCCCGACGGCCTCGGTCAACTTAAGTTAGGCCCCTCTATAGCCTATGTAGAACAACACCGGGCTGATCGACATTTCATTCCGATAGCCATCAAATGGCCAGGTTCAACTTTCCAAGCTCTAAAGGTCACCCTTGTTTTGATTCGTTAACTGACTCATGGTCCAGCTCTCGACTGACGCTGATTCAAGCAAATCCTCTAAATCCCCGGCCGGGCCTTCTCCTTGGATCAAGGTGTAAAGCCACCACTTACACCACTTTGTGTGCGCCTGCATATAATGATGCAAGTTCTCTCATATATGGCTGCCAGTTTCAAGAGCTCAACAATGTTGAACTTCATTTATGTTGGTAAACCTTAGTGTCTTGTAGAGCCTTTGTCAGTGAGGACTCACAGAGGCAGAGATAAATCACCAAAAGCCAAAACAAGATCATCTGCTTGGAAGACAATGATTGGAGTTAGGCTGTAGCTTTGCTTGATGATTACCCTAGTTTAAGATAGACCAGTCCTCTCAAATCTTCTCACTTAAGGTCATCTAATCAAGTCTACACCTGGGTGTACCAGTGTAGACTTATTACCCAGCTAAGTAGTAGCCTTATAGAAGCCACTCTCTGACAGATGAGCTTATAACAAATGCCTGTAGTAAGAAAAGGCAATGAAGATGATGGTTGATTCATTGAATAAGCACACACACTACAACCCAATTTATAAATACACAAAACCCTTCAGAACTCAGCTAAGACAGGGGAAAAAAGACTTTTAATTATACCAGAAGGATTCATGATTTTTAATGCAGACACACCTTTACTGGAGATGAATATTGGAACCCCACTAGACCACCAAAAGGTTCATCATACACAGGGCTGTAACTCACAACACATCCCAATAGACCAGTTAATTAAATACAAGCACCTGATTCTACCAGTGCACCAGCCCCTTTCAAGATCCAAGGACTGTATTATTTATGATGGGTCTCAAAGATATATATAAAGCTATGTTTTTTATATCTTGAACTTTTTACATGGGATTGTGAATCCACCTAGAGATCAAATGGTTGTCAAAATCCTCAGCTATACTCATCTGTGTAAGTTTTATGTTGTGTATCTTCCATTGAACTTTTTGGGATCACCCCAATATAACATGGTGAGTTTGTTAGGGAGCCCTTCAATTATCGGGGAAAACCCTTTTGCAATTTGCCATCAAAATTGAACTTGAGTTTTTGAACTCCCTTCAGACTCATACATTAGTATTTATTATGATTCTTTTTGACTGGGATTTGTTGAGTTGTTCAAGACCATTGGTCCTATGAACCCATCAAGATTTGTAGCTTGATTTGACAGGGTTTCTGCTTGTCTTTACAGCTGATGCATCATTTTTTTTTTTTTTTTTTTTTGGTCAACAAGGGTAGTTGTGCTCAAGTCAAACTCATACATTTGGAGTCAATGAAGCAGTTGAATGCAGGAAAACAAGGAAATGTCGGAGATGACACTATACAAAATTGGGTTAATCACCACTGATCTTCTTAGACACAACTTTGAGATTTGGGCAGACAAACCTAGAGTGAGGAGATAGGTTTAAATATGTGATTAGGTAATAGTATCTCGTAGCTTTCAGCTCGAGTGAGCAAGACACGTGGCTAGAGACTTCATCAGTAAACAGAATAGGGTAGAGAAAAAGGGGCAGGTTAAGTATATAGACAAGGAAAGACAAAAACATAGAAGGAAAAAAAAAACAATGTACGTACGGTTCTTCGATCACAAGTGATGAAATACCGTGTCAGGGATGAAGATTAATAAGGTTTATTTAGGGAAGATGTAGGTTACAAATACAGTGTACCGTGTGATAACAAGATGCGGAGGAGTGTTTGACTTGATAGAGGCATAGTCTGACATTGAAGTTCTTCTTGGTGTACATTTATGGCTATCCGGCACCGGGATAAACTCTGATAGAGCCGACGCTCAAGTTCTGGGCTTTGGTCCAAATCACCCCCCCCCCCCCCCCCCAAAAAAAAAAAAAAAAAAATGAAAGGACACAAACAAATATTGATCAATCGATGTATATGTATGTAGATGATTATGTCTCCAGGTCGTTACAGGATGACCAAGTTGTGTCAAGGTGGGTAGAGTCTTTCCTATCAAGAAAAAACACACACACACTCATATACACCTCATATTATGATTCTGGTACCTTGTTAATGATTGCATCCCATGGTCAATGATAGAGACAATTTGTAAAGTTTAAGAATGCACTCTTTTACATTATCATGATATAGGACCCAATTAAAATTTTGATAGGCCTGTGCTAAAATGAAGTCATTGAGCACATGGCTGTGTTTGTGAATGACTTGAAATGGTTACACAGCAGGTACTCAAAAAGAAAAAGAAAAAAGTGTCCATTGGTTTTTGCATACCTCTCTCCTACTCCTACTCCCAATTTATATATCCCAACTGCAAAACTCTGTTTTGTTAAAGTTGGATTGACGGAGATCATCAATGCGTACCCCAACGGGTGACAGGTGTGATGAGAACGAGAGTTGGCTCGAAGGACAATATGTGATCAAACAGATTGATGAAAGATCTCAGGTCTGGGACAAATGACTGAAAGCTGTGAACAGTTTGACTTTTTTGAGCGAGATGGGTGAGGGTGTCTTGGGATGATTTGAAGAGTGTCGATGTTGTTGTTGTTGTTGGTTTTCTTAGTGTGTTAGTTAAATATTTGAGAGTTGAGTGGCATTACCGGGGGGTGGTATGTAGGGTTAAACTTATCCAAACTAGTCTTATTCAGATTACGGCACACCAAAGAAGACCGAAGTGTGTGCGCGGTGATGTGATGAGGGTGAATGAGTTGTGGCTTGGGCTGAGAAGTGTGAGACTGAGTTGAGATGTAGTACAGTAATAGAGGGATCCGATGAGCTGGGCTGGGAAATTGAAATGATGAATACAACCACCCTCAGAGAATTAATCTACAATTAATTATGATTTCCATGGTATTTATTTACATAAATACAATTTCAAAAAAAATCATCAATCAATAATAATGTAAAAAACAAAAACACTGTACCAACCAAAATCAGCGTAAGTGTGCAAACCTCAACCTAACACTCAATCTCACTTGCCGTGCCTGTCCTTTTTTGGGCATTCTTTCCCTGTACCCTCCGACGCAGTCGGTGTCTGTTCCTTCGAGATCACTTTGCTGGTCTCTTTCCACATCTCTTTACTTACTTTGTTTTTTTGTTTTTTCTTTTTGTTTTCTTTTTCTTTCCTTTTTTTTTTTTCAAATAATCTCCCTCTTCTTTCCGCTTTGTTTGTCTTCTCCGTTACCTTCAATCGTTCCTTAACCATACTCCCTCACTTGTCCTGAGCCTCATGTCGGTTGGCGCTGGACTCTGAATGAGAATCGGTTCTTTAAAAACTCTTGTCATTCTTTATAATAATCAACACGCCTTCACTTCATGACCACTGCTATCACCTTTAGCCACCTCTCTCGCCTATCTACGTTCGTCATCCGGCACTGATCTACCGTGGATCACTTGGTGCGATGCCAAGCTCTCATACCCACGCTTCAGTGATACCATCCACCTTCGTTCGCCACATCCGCCGAGCCGCACCTCCCAACGACCCTTCGGCCCGCCTCAACCAGCCAACTACTCTCAAGTCTTTCCCGCCTTCACACACTCAAACTCCTCCTCCAGCTGCTATCAATCTATCCACTACGATTTCCCATGGCGCCGAGCCTAATCCCCTCTTCTTGGGCTGCCCTACCCGTCACGCATTTTCCGTCGCACTTGACCTACCCCATCAGCGTAGCTCGCATCAGAACCCGGCCTTCCTCAACTCTCATTTCCAACAAGGCTGTCGCTGTCATTGGTCTAGCAAACTTGATGAAGGAAAGTTGGATGGCCTGATCTGTGACGTTCACGCACACTATTACTATCGGTCCGAATCTGGTGCTGTGATCCGCGGTGCACGCAAGCCTCTGGTCGCCTCGTCTCATCCTTCTCCACCTTCCCCACCCGTACCTGACGCCCGCAAACTCAAACTCAAACAAGAACACCTCCCATCCTCAGCTAAGCCAGTCATCTGGGCCGGTCATCCCTTCACATCTTCTGAACACCCACACCCACAGCCCCTCGCTGCTAATCTCGGAAAGGCTGCTGACCATCGCAAGCTTGTGCCCTTACTCGGTTCGGTCTCTCAACCCCCCAACCCGGTCGTGGCCGAGTCTCGCAAGCCTCCGGTGGCTACTCACCCGTCGAATCCCGCTCCCAAGCCGGTTAAGCCACCCGCCCAACTGCCCGTACCCGTTGCCTTTCCAGTACCTCCCGCGTCTCAGCCTGCCCCTCCTGTCGAACACAGTGCCAAGCCACTGGTCTCTGATCAATCGGCGAAGCCACTGGCGGAGCAACGCAAGTCTGCTCATGCACCCGTCTCAACTCTCCTCGCCAATCCGACCGAGTCTAAGCAAGGTTCGGTCGACCGCCAGACCGTAAACTTGGATGCTTATTCTGCTCCACACACGAGCGGAAGCGATGGCAATCAAGCCAGTTCCTTGACGGGTACGACTAAAACTTCTCCCGGGTCAACCGACACCACGCCCACCGTTCCCGCTCCCCCTTCCACCGTCACGCCTCCACCCCCATCGCCACCACTCGAGCACAATGCGGCGGCTAATAACAACCAGATGGTCTACACTCCCACATACAGTGCTTTGAGTGCCAACCATACTTCGTCGGGCTTCAGTCCGTAAGCCGCAGCTTTATTTTTTCTTATGTGTGAGTAGCTACTGATTCCTTGCCTTCTATCGACACAGAACGAGCAACAACAGTAACACGCTCAGTAGTAGCACAGGCGCCGAAGCCGTTTCTATTCCATCTCAAGGGCCGTCCAACGAGGGCCTTGCAAAAGCGCTCGGTGGCACGTTCGGCGGCATTATCGGACTCTCGCTTCTTCTCATCGCCGGTGTGCTATTGTCCCGTCGTCGACCCTCCAACCAATCCCGCGAAAGTTTTGCAGGTCTTCGCCGCTCACGTCACTCCAGCGTCATAGCTCCGCCTATGGCTCAGGTCGCTTCCTCTGGTAATGCGTTCATCACTGGTGGACCCGAACCTTCTGGTTCGCTCATGTCACCCGCTGACCCCCAGACCAGATACTCGTTGAACGGCGCCGGACTTTTATCGAAGCTTCAAGGCACGACAGCCTCACTTCAACGCGCAGGTCTCATCACGCCAGGTTCGACCGAAGATGCAGCCTTGGGCACAACTGCGGCCGAAACAATCATTCCAGTTAGTCAGGCTGCAGACCCGTTCAGTGACTCAGCTCAACGTGACAGCGTGGGCACTCAAGCTGAGAGCATTTACAATCCATTTGCGAATGAAAACTCGGTCTCTGCTGACCATCATCTCGGCGATGACCAACGTCAAAGCTTCAGCACAGAGCTTGGCGTTAGTAGCGGCGAAGTCGAAGCTGTGAGATTTGGTAGCAGTGCGCACAATTCTGATGACTTGACCAATCGTGCTGCCTTACGCGCTTCAGGTGAAGCAGAGCAAGCATGGTGGGGTGGCTTATGAGCCTGCGCTTTTTTTCTCTTTCCCCCCCCTCTTCCCCTTTATCACTTTTCAAGCCCCCACACCATAGTCTTCGCTTATTTATTTTATTTTCGTTGGATAATCGGTCTGATCGAAGATTCCTGGCTCACTTTATCTTATTGTGTACTCTTTGGTCTCTCTTCTCCAACTTGAACCCTTCTTCATCCAAGAAACCTTTGTTGTTGCCATGCCAGCTTCTTCATCTTTTTTTTGTTCCTTGCATATGACTATAAGTGAATTGATATATACCCCTGCCTACCCACCCATGGTTTTCTCCCCACCTTGTTTTCGTCTTCTTCGGCACGGGCCTTGCTACTCCTTCACCTCCTCCATCCTTCTTTTTTTGGAGTTGATGTGTGGATGTTTGACCCATCTGATTTAATTTATCCTTTGTTGTCCTCGACATCATTTTATTTTTACTTATTGTTGCTGATTGTGGACATATTCAACGAAATTGATTTATTTCTTTTTCGCTTCTCTTCATTGTTGTGCCTTTCTGTGTGTGGGGCAGGGATTAGCGTTTGTTTGTTTATTTCTCCTTTTCCAATTTTCCCAACTTTGTAATTGGGTTCCTTTATACTCTTTGGTCTTACTTTGTATCCTCTTTTTTTCCCTCTAAAAGAGACGAAGAGAGCATCCTTTTTGAAACCCAAATTTTGGAACTTCTTGGAGCTTTAGTCATGCCAGGAAGATGGGAGTTAACTTCTCTCTTTCTAGGGCCTAGAGACTAGGCACGTGCATAGGTCAAATTGTGTCATGCGTGCTCTCAGGTCAGAATGGTGTAACATAGCTTAAGACGTCACGCGTGTGCTCTCACATGCTGACGGGGTTGGTATCACCTTCGATACTGGGGTCAGCAGCCCCAACAGGATTTTGAGGCCTTTGGGGCTAGGAGTCCCAATCATTCTCATAAAACTTAGAACAAACAGTTAATGGACAAAAGCTATGTGCATAAAGAAAGCAGTGTAAAGGAAAGTGCTGCATTAAAGAAGAAATGGGTTTGACACAGCAGGCAAATTTCAGGGGAATAAACCAAGTTATATAATGAAGTTTTGAGTTTGGTTCAAAAAATCTTTTCAATAAGTTTTTATCAATACTTGACAGAATTGTGTTCACAATTTTTTCTTTTTTTTTTTCACTGCCATTGATTTAACATTCCTCACTATTTACAACAGTTTATGTCATGAGTAAAAATGATTACACCTCTCTTTTTTGTGTTTCTTGTTGTGGTTGGATTGAAAGTTTTTAGGATCAAGTTATCTGATAGATTTTTTTTTTTTTTTTGAAAATATGGACAAGAATATAAATAAAATGGCATAGAGAGATGGAAAATAGCATTAATTTTTTTTTTATAGCTCGGACTAAGTTTTGAGGTGAAATAAATCTACCTGTTACTTCAATGTATGTACCTGATCAAGTGTGGGAAGACTCTCGGGTCATCTGGTACTTAGTGTTGGATTAGTTTTGCCTGCTGTATATGAAATACATTATATCAATTTATTGTATAATAACACCTTGTCCTTGTCCGCAGCTTCAAAACACACAAGAGCTTCGCAAGAAGCGGCCTTCAAGCTGGCCTAAAGATCATTTCAAACACAAACACCAGCAGAGAACTCTTGCTCAGAAGGAAAGCTGGGTAGCCTGGATCAAGACATAAGTTCATGCTATTCTACTCAGTATGGGTAAGTTTGTCTCCATCAATTTTGCAGTATTGCATAATAATGGAGTGGTGTTACTGAAGGCATCTGGCTCAGGCTCCGGGCAAAAAGCTCTTGAGGGAGGACCGGAGCGGCCTAGAAACTCTCGGGGCCACGGCCGGGTCGCAGTCTTGGCTCAAGGACTTGGGTGTAGTCGAGCGTGGCCGTAGCGTAAATAATCCAGGTGCTGTTGCAGTCCGCCTGAGTTGAGAGACTGGTCTATTGCTTCTTGCGACTAAGAAAGTGATTGAGGATCATGAGTTTCATCGCCAACCGGAATCATCACCAAGACGTTGCTGATGGACTCTGTTTTAATCCATCCCGGAAGCTTTTAAACCCAAAGTTCGAGTCTTACAAGGTCTGTAGTCATACTCGCTGTCATGAGAAAGATTTGTTCGTCACCCTGACCTTCTGCCGGCCAGTAGCTTAAACAATTTGACGAACGCAATATCCATCGCATCAGGCTCCCTAAAAGGTTCAATTCCGGCCTCGATCGCAGGCAGATTAGCTTCAATCATGACGACCTGAAACTGGAAGCGCGGGCAAACTATCTCTTGACAGGTTGCTTCCCCTCTGAAAAGCGTGATACACAATCTCAAGCACCCACATCACAACCCAGCTACCTAGAACCCCAGTTGATATGGATAGAACCAAATAAGTTAGATATATGGTCGATTATATTCAAGTCCGTGAGCAGCTCACCTTTTTACAAGTCAATCCTAATTCAACCAGCTCCTCCTAAATGATCGCGCTAAGAAGTCGTTCCAAACCCACCCAGCCTACGACTCTTGAAGAGCCACAGATACTGCATCTCTTGACGCTCCCGGACGTTCGCCATGAACCTGGCATCGATGAGAAAGCCAAGGAAAAACTCCAGCTTGATTACCCGTCAGCTGTACCAATACCGACAGGCTGGTCATTCGAATGCGCCCATGTGAAGCCGTGGTTGGTTTCAGACGGCAAAGAGACACTTTTCCTAGTTGATTTGAAGCCAGATGCACCTTCGATCATGGCCCAAACCCTGCTCAGTGATGAGCTGGGTACATCTGGAGAGGATGCCAGTCGAAAGGAGCACCGATCTTTCAAAGTTTGTTCTGTTCAACCGATCAAATCACATCCTGATACCTTTTGGATCATTCTGCGTTCCAAAGCTCAATATACAACCAAGCTACAGACCGCTCAGTCCTCCTCCGCCACCTCTGTTTTGAAAGTCCCCGAGCCACGATTTAATGTGTATCTGGTCCAGCTTCAAGTGCTGTCGGCGATGTCGGACGGGGACGACTCTACCCACTTCACTATTCATCTCAACACGTTGGCTCAGCTCACGGGGCGTCATGATGTGATCCTGACCGAGTTTGACTCTATACGTCAGAGGTGGTGCTTCAGTTCTCATTCAAAATACGTTCTCACCTCTCAGCTCGAACATGACAAACCAGATGACACCTCTGAACATCTAGCGGAACGATCACTGGCGACTGCGATGGCCCAGCCACCCATCACGGCACCTTACAAATGGTCACAAACCTCGACAACTCTTACCCTTCAATTCCCAATCCCTCATACACTCCCTTCCAAATCAATCAATCTGATATTTGATTCAGATTGGATTGCGTTCAAGCTTCACGAGCCCGTATCAACCAGTGCGACAGTCTTGAAGGATTTTCTTGATACACTTGCTCAGCATTTCAAACTACAATTACAAGACTTGACTTCATCCTGTGGTTTTCAACTTGAGCTTTGGGATCATATCCAGCCAGCCGACTCCGTTTGGTATACCGAGTGTTCAGAAGCGGATCCCATTCTCACTATTGAGCTCGAAAAGCGTCACCAGTTAAGGTGGCCACAGGTCTTCAAGACTGATGATCAGGTGGACCAGGTTTTTGATTCAACTGACTTTGAAGCCATTCGCTCTAATCTCCAAAAATATACCTCTGGTACCGAGCCAGAGTCAGAGGGGCCGAGAAATCTGAAGGCAAAGAGTGGGCTTGGTTCCACTCCATCAAACAAGCCTTCATCAGATCAGCCACCTTCTTTCTTGGGTGGCTATCACACCAGTCTGACTGCAGGTGGAATGGACGATGAAATTGATTCTGCAAACCAGACCATCACCCTCGGTGCCGTCTTTACCTGGCTCGCCCCCGTCCAGTCTGACTCGCGGATTTCAGCCTGTAGTTGGGATGTCACCACTCCTCACGACATGCTTCCGGTTGAGATCATCTCCACAAAACTTCCGCTCTACAATCTTGCGCCTGAGCCTCAAGACTCGGTTGATTTTACGCCGTCGATTATGGTTAAACGCGACGTAGACGGACTAGTTTTCGAACCGCCTAGTTCTGTTCGTACTGACCCGAATCTCTATCAATGGACCCATACCCAAACCTTCCCCGCTATGTCTTTCGTGATGGCCTCAAAACGCGACATCCGGCTCACATTTCATACTGATCAACACTCGTTCATCTTCGAAAATTCCAATGCCCCTTCGCTCGATAACAAGCCACAAATTGGGAACATGTTTATTTATCGTCAAACTCGACCGCCTGACGAAACCGTAGCTGATCAGCTTGTCATCAAGCTTAATACCACCCCCTGTGGAGCCCTCATCGGGGTGGCTGGTTTACGATCCCGCTCAGACAAACAGCAAGTTGAAGATGAAAGTCAGGCAGAAGGTTTGATGATGGTTTGTCTCTGCGAGGCCGAACTGATCTTATGCAGGAACTTTTGAAGAGTTGGTTGGCTTTCATCCATAGTCAATGAATGAAAGTAATTGATCAACCTGGGGAGACCACCATTTAAGTCTTTGACTGCGGGATTGGCTCTTTGAAGGCTTTGGTCTGAAAAGAAGCTCTTCTCAGATCTGTTTCTCGACATATGCAGTAATTCTGACAACCATGAAACTCTTCATGAGCATGTGAGGTAATATAAATATTGTATATAGTAATGTTCATGAGCATGCTGACGAATGAATTGAAGCTGAATGTATGATCATCGCTCAATTAACTTTTAAACACTGTGATCTAGTGTTCGCTCCAATTCTTATGAGTGTGCTCATCAAGGATATGATTTTAAACAACGAGAGGAATCATTAGAAAAAAAAGCTCCAAAAAAAAACCTGAAGTCTTTCATTTATCATTTTTTTTTTTCTTTTTTTTTTCATCTCATATAAAAATTTACTAAACCAAAAATTGGGTGAAGAAGGGAAATTGGAATAGCTGGATGATTATTTGAGAAAAAAAAAACAGGCTTACAATCAAATAAAGCTGGATGCCATGATATCATGGGAAAGGTTGTATTCTATTTTTTTTCTTTTTCTCTTTTTTATGTGAAGCAGATTTTATTTGGGCTGTCAAAAGAAAGCTCAGCTGTGCATAGATTCTAGGGCCTGGAATTTCTACGATGACTGGTCAATTCCAATCAATATATCCTGTGGTCATTTTAATTTGGTGCGGAGAGTACTTAATGGTTAGCAGTGTCTGTGTTAGAAAGAGAGAAGGAAAGTTGTATCTTACTCAAAGGTTAAATTGTTGAATCAAAGAATCTTAGTTACACCTCCATTTGGCCATAGACTAACCCCAACAGTCCATGGGTTTAGGCTGTAGCTGTACAAATTCCTGATCGGACCCCGCTCGAGTTTCGATGACCGCCCAACAAAATTGAGATTGTCCCCTCGTTCTCGTTCTCGTTCTCGTTTTAGGACGCGTCGAATCTGAGCGAGTTTGTAAAATAATCCGAGTTTGGATTGAGATTGAGTCAGATTACCATTTCATCGAATCCAATTATTCTACATCCATAATCTCATCGCGCTCCAGCTCAACTCTTACAAGCCATTGGAGCTTCAGCTGAGGAATTCGTCAACAACAGTGATACCTTCACTCGAATAGATCGGCTCGAAAGTGGTCAAATCGAACAGAGCTTTCTCATCTGGATGAGTGTACTACCTAGCTCTATTCTGATGGTCGAGCGCAATTCTTCATCCGAATGGGCAGGCCTAGCGACATCAGCTTTGCCGGTTGTCTCGCCAAACGGTTCTTCTCCCCATTCATTATCTCCCAGTGAGCAATGTGAAAAAAATCGAGGTTAATACTTTCTACACCGTCATGGTTGGATCCCCCAAGTCTGACACAATATGTTTTTCGCTGGCAGCTCTGATATGGGGCAGAACCTCAGACTCGTTCCCAACAAGCCCGTTCCCCCAAGACTCTGAACGCGTGACCAACGAAAATAAAAGCCTGGCAAACGACATGGATGGTCAGGATTTAAAAAAACCTCCTCCATCAATTCATTTCAAAGTGATTCCTATCCAGCTAGCTGCTAACGCTCTGCATACGCGTTTATGGTTGTCAATGTAGTCCACTTACAAGTCAGCATTGACCATGAGGCTAAAAAGCTCGGCAAGCGTCGGCTCTCTTTTAGAACATATCTAGGACTTGCTTATGCTATCAAGAAAATGCTCAAAAATGTCAAATCAACCGAGGACTGGGTTGACACTGCTCATGCGGTGACGGAGGAACTGGCTTCCATTGGGAACACGGCTGTGGACGATGTCCATTCGGATTCCATCGTCCAAATGACACACTTTCAAGCCCGCCGTTTCTTATTTCAACTCAATTTTAACAGAGGTAAGTTGACAGTTCTCATTGAAGCATCTGAGAATCCCACTCCTTACGTCTGACATTTTGCCCGCAGACACAGATCAATGCCTAGAGGCTGCTGTTCAGCGTGAAGCCCGACGGCTCACTTCATGGCGGGTCAATGACAGTATTCTTGAAGGTTTGACCTATCTTCTTCGTCATTTTCTCGAAACCTTCAATTCGCAGCACGATTGGATCCACACACTCCACTACATGACCCAATGCCTCAAGGCCGCCCGAGATGAGGTACCCTTTGTACCCAGCTTGTCTATGGCTCGCTATTTACCAATAGACCAATGGTCTCGGTCGCTGTTTGAAGGAGAGGACACTGACAAAGGTGAACATCAAGTGTTACTGGTTCATTGGTGCAACATCAAATGTCTTGACTAATATGCGGGCTACTCACTCTTTGTACTTCAGAGTTGGAGGCTGTACTCATGTGGCAAGCTAAACAGCTACAGTTACCTTCGATGCCCAATAACAGCTGTGCAGGCTTGGCTCACATCATACGTGAAAGCCTACATCGGCTCAATCTACATCAAAACTGGATTAAGCAAGTCTCTAATATAGTAGAGGGATTCAAGCGGCTGCGAGACCCATGTGATAATGTGGATTCGGCCGTATCTGAGGACCAAGCGCACATGTTGGATATGATAAATGCGCTCTCAGTCAATCTCGACTGGGTGAACAGTATGGAAGGTTTGTGTATTAGCTTATGTTTTTATGACCCACATCTGAAGCCTTTGGGGCAGACGTTTTTGTTTCAAAAAGAGGTCTGCATAGTACCATCACCCGTCAAGCCATACGACTCAAGTTACTACAAATCCCTTCGACCTCCATGGTCGGGCTGATTGATATGGTTCAGCACTGTCTTTTGCGCTTTAATCAACAGGAGGACTGGATTGATTCTGTCTCCCATGTGGTCGCCTCTATCAAAGCGAGACAAGACGCTGATTTGCATCAAACGTCACCCGTGAAACCCGCAAACGTCCTCTCAGAGACAGTTGCGACTGCCAGTCACAAAGTAGATGATACGCCGCGGGCCATCAACAGAAGTTCGATTGGTCAAGCATCACCTGATATGCCGATACAGGCTCAAACCAGACAAACTTGTGACACAACTCTGGACGTGAGAAGCGCTAATGTACAGATGATGGATGCCGATTCTCAGCCACATCCTGACCGACAGCTCAGTGGGGGCGGTCTAAAACGCGCGCGGGATGATGATGATGGTGATTACATCATGCTGCTCTGGTCGAGCGCATCATCATTGGTCTAATCATGCGGCCTTTTCGCAACACACGCAGAGCTCACGGATATGATCAAGCAAGAGGCCAAAAGACTCAGATCATCACCTTTACCTGGTTCGAGCGGAGAACGGCTTGCCGAAACCATCAAAGAATGCCTCACCCGTCTCAGTGCATCTGATGACTTGTTTGACACGCTACAGAGGGTAATCGAAGATAAACGAGGCGGAAGGCCTACGCGCGTTAGCTTCGGTATCCAGACGGCCCAAACTAGTGAAATCTCTCCAGTTTCCTCAACAGCGGGGCCTGCCGCGACCTTTGACATGGCCGGTAAGTCGGTGGAAGCTCCGACCGCCGACAAAAACAGGATTGGGGATCGAGCGCCCCATCTTACCCAAGTCACTTCGACTGGTGCCTCTGCAACTCGAGTGGACCAAACGAATAATTTGCAAGGGACGCCTACCGATGTCAATCACTCGTCAACGACGCCTATCACCCAAACTAGGCAAGAAGACATGACGCACAACACTCGCCAATCTGTCTCTCACACCACACAAGGGAAGATTGCGCCCTTTATCAAGCCAGCCAATCATTCACATTCAGCTACGGTGGCCAGTGATCCTGTTAGTAATCCCGCCAAGAATTCTACCTCTTCCAAAGAAATCAATGAGAGCTACCCGATTAAAACATGCAGCACTCAAGTTTCTCAAAGCGGATCGAAAAAGAGAAAGAGCGAGACATCTGAATTGCCTAGCGTTCGTCGTCCATCTTCCGCCTCTAGCAGCCCGCTTAGTTCCAGATCATCAGACCGACCGCAAGAGGAACTGAGTGCCCAGCCACTACGGAATCACCCCGTGCGTATCAAAATCAAGAATGTAAACACGGCATCGGCGAGACCAGCTGATTTTCACGGGCAAGCTTCAAGCTCGACTCAAAATGAATTATCCCCCGTGTCGAAATCGAGTGACCGGTTTGCATCAACTGTCATCCCAGATTCGGAAGTAGATGAAAGTGAGGATCAGCAAACAAAAAAGCGACGTAAGAAAAATTCCAGCCAGAGAATCAAACAACCACGCGCAGCAATAGCTTCGCAATCACAGATTACTCAAAAGACTCGGAATCAAAGCAAGAGCGATAGTGGTGGTTCGGAAATTATAGTGATGAAGAAAGGTGAAACTAGTACTCAAAAGTCACCTAATAATCAAGACCGCAGCTCATCACCGCTCTCTGAAAGTTCCTTGCCAGACTGTAGCGCGGAGTATTTATTTTCTAAAATGATTTGATTTTTACTTTGATAAAACGTACATTGGATGATATGACTCTTTCATGTAGTACCGAGTTCTGTATTGTACGTGTTTTTATGTCTCCGCATGCCTTTACCTACGTGTGCATTGAAATAATCATGACACCAAATCTTAACCACCGAAGGGTATACGTGTTTGGTAGCAGTAAGTCAGGTTTATGTTGATATGTGGGGTGATTGGGTGCTTTGTAGGCATGGTGGCCCATGTGGAAGTTACGCTGTTTGATTTCTTGGGCAATCCGCGGCAGTAGTTGTATTGATTCTAAGGTGTTGATTGAATTTCTATCAGTTCAACGACCGACCAAGTGGCGTGTTTCTGTGGTTGGTTCGCTTCAACAACTTGACCTGAGGACATGACTTGGTTAAGGACCGAAAATTATCCTTGCTTTCCGAAGCTGGTCCAGTTCATAATCGGATTTGGTTCTGGACCTCCTTCCACTTCGAAGGAGAAGTTGGGGGATTCAAATTAGGATTCCAACAAGAACTTGAGGTGGCTTTCTAAAGTGAGAAGATATGACCATGCTTGTTGTCACTCAGTCTAGCGTTCTGAACCAAAGCTCACCCCGGAAATGCTAGGCCACGCAAAGGAAGACGGCTGGCTGATTATCTCATCCATTGTAAACCTCATCAGTCGTACTTTGGAGATTCTTTTAAATCTGTGGTATATAAAGAAGTGTCTTGCTGTTGTTCTGTTGGATTTCGTACTTATTTACTACCACTACTACTACTTACTACTTACTACCATCATCATCAAGAAATTATAAAAACCCTCTCTATTTACTTTTTTTTTTTTTTTTTTTAAAAAAAAAAAAAAAACTCTCTCAAACTGAAGTCAGTCGACTAGAATATTTGGTTTTGAAAATTCAAATAAAAAAAAATTATTATTTTCAAATATGCAAGCCACTCTAAACTCGATTTACTTTTATGTTGCTTTACTGCTTGGCAGTACGTTTTCTCTTTATCCTCCTCCCTTCCTCCCTCCCTTTTTTTTTTTTTTTTTGGACAACAGAGTTCTATGCTCGATTTTTTTTTTCTCGAATTGAAATGCTATTTTTTTTTTTTTTTTGATTTTGCTCAGTACTTCAACTCATCAATGCTCAACTTCAAAAAACAAGATCTAACGTCTCAGAAGACATTCATGAGTGAGTTGATTCCCTTCTTTTTTTTTTTTTCAGCTTCACTTTACGAAATCGCGGCTAAGGATTCTATACAACTGACAATATCAATATCTTTTTTTATTTTTATCACTTCTTTCGAATGTGCATTGCTATCAAAGGGAGGCTATCGGTATGATCGTGGACCGAATTTACCACGATGAAAGTTATAACCGTAGCAGCAAGATTGGATTTGAACGTCGTAAAGTTCGACAAATTCTTGGTGACATGTCTGGTTCAATGGCTTGAGTGATACACATCCGCTTACTGTATTCGATGGAATTTTATCATCTCTTGGGCTTTTTTATTTTTTTATTTTTTATATATCATTTGTAGCATGTTTGATTAATTCCTTCCTCCTCCTCCTTTGCCAGAATTTAAATGTTTAATTGTGATTGTACTTACACAATACGTGGGTTCATGATTCCAATTGGGCTTTTTTTATCTGAGTATTTTAAATCAAGAGCTATATTGAAATGGTCAACTTTGTCCTTCAAACGCTGTCGTTCATTCAACTTTTTTCCCTTGGGCCCACTTGTATGACATGGTGGAAGGTGGTCTAACTTGAGAGAAAAGTCATCGGGTGCGTCCGGGCGGTGGCGTAGCGGTCGGGTCGGGGCCAGCCAGAATTAAAATTGAGCCGTCAACAATTTAATTTCGTTCATCTCTTGAACCTCAAAACATTTACCATGTCGACTTCCATCCCAACCGCTGCTGAACAAACAATCACTCGTAAGGATATCATCAAACTCAAGCCACCCTCAACACCGACCTTATTACCTGGTGATCCAAGTCGAGGTCTCGAACCAGTCACTTATCATCCAATACATGGACATCTTCAATCTGCACCTGCCATCTCGCTCAAGCGACAGAAAGTTTTAGAGGAAGACGAGTACATGGAAGCACTCTCTGCAATCATCAAACGCGACTTCTTCCCTTCTCTCGATCAATTCGATAAAGAACGTGAGAAATGGCAGGAAGAAAGACGTCGACGGCTCAAGAACCTTCATCTCACAGCTGGAACTTTAGCTGATACGGTGGCCGACCATAAATCTTCTTTCTCTGGCGTGGGTGGAATGAGCTGGTCAGGTGCCAAACCTGGTAGATCTAATCGATGGGAGGACGACGGTCCAACTCCAAGACCGACCTCAGGTAACGCGAACCCCTCACCCCTACGAAAGCTCAATCCGACTATGTTGTTAACTCCTTTCTGAACTTTTAAATGCTCGCTAGCTGATGTTCCAGGTATGACACCTCTGGGTACACAGTGCGGCGATACTCCTCTGCCCACACCCATCTCTCGTCACCCTCAAAACCATTCATCTGAACCACCACAGAAGAACTACGATCCCAATCTAAGCCTCGATGACTTTTGTGCGCGTTATACGTCCGAGGATAACTCATCTTTCTCCGAGATTCTGAATAATGCGAATCAACTCAAACGTCTCAAATACACATGGGCCTTCGATTCATCTAGCAAACAGAACGCCAAGTTACTCGAAGCTACCCTTAAGCGGGAGCATCTGATTGAATTGATCTCAAAGATGACTAAAGGTGGACAGGGGGTAGGGTTGATTGAGGGTATGAGCGGGAAACCTGGTGAACGGAAGATGGTAGAGAATGTGGTGACTAAGGAAGAACGACTTGCGATTGAGGCTAGTGAAGTCGAAGCGCTCAAGATGATCCTCAATAAACCTGATTCCGATGTGGCTTCGGGTTCAGATACCCTTGACATAAACCCTGAACAGCCATCCAATTTAGATAGTCAAAACAAAGGAAAAGGAAGAGCAGTGACAAATATCGACTCGGCCGTCGCACCGAATGCTCAACCTATCAGAAATCCTAACGCTTGGCCGCATGTCACTCGTAATGCTCTGATGTTTGCACCCGATGCCAACATTGCGCCACATCAAGTTGCTCAACCGCCACCATTTCCAGCTCCTCCATCTGTATCCCTTGGTGGACCGAAGGGTATCAACTATGCCAACACTCGTATGTCGAAAAATGACCTGATAGAGGAGGTGTTGAAGCAAGCAAAGTCATCGAGCCACCAAAGCACAACAACGCTTAGTCCCACTCGAAGTCATATTGCTGCTGCGATCAACGGTACCACACGTAAGGTTTTTTCGCTGAATCCCTAGATTATTTCGTTCCCAAAGTATGGATTTTGATCTCTTCTAATTGTAGATGCCATCCCCGAATCCATGTCACCCAAGGTCAATGGCTTTGGATTTGTGTCTGCGATGCCGACGCCCAACCCGAATGAGTTAGGAGAGGCCAATCAACTTGATCAACTTATGACTTGGGGTGAGATTATCGCCACTCCCGTTCCACTCGGTCAAGACTCAGTGATGGAGGAAGGACCGTTCAAGATTCCTAAAACTCCCCGACGAGAAGAGCTAGCGATGGGTATGGCGCGTAAGGCTAGCAAGAGCCTACGCGAGAAGTTTGGGAGTGGACTTGGGACACATGGGCATCAATTGCGACATAGTCTTTTGAAAGATGGCAGCACTGACCGAGTTCGAAGTCAACAATATGATTCGATCGATAGTTCGTCTCGGAGGGGTCCTAGTAGTAGCTGGACTCCGAAAAGAGAGGAGATGTTAAGCCCGGCAGCTAAGTTACTGTTGAAGAAGACAGGATCGAATCAACTCCCTGGAAGTCGCCCATCAAATCCACATACTGGTCTTTCGAATGGAGGTAGTCGAGGTAGCATCTTTACGCCCAAAAGAGGATTTGAGCAACGGAAGAAGGATGAGGAGTCAATGGCGCGAGTCAAAAAGGCTAAATGGGATCTTCATACACCTACTACTACAGAATCGGCTACTATGTGAGATGACGGTGGTAGATAGGATGTCCTAATGTAAACTAGTGTTTGTTCAATCAAGATTTTATATATTTCAACTAGTTTATATCTTATGATTGAATAATTGTATGATAAGTTGACTTGTGGTTGTTTTCACTTTACATATCATTAAAAGTTCGGAAAAACCCAGACTTTTATGATATTGTAACATTATACGTGTTTTTTTTTTTTTTTTTTTTTTTTTTTTTTTTTTTTTTTTTTTTTTTGTTCAAGGTGTGATAATAACCAAACCATAATGTGATTCATTGCTAAAGATTCAGTCATTTTCTCATTATTATTTTTTTTTTTTTCTTTTTAAAAAAAAAGGAGGGGAAGGGGGGGGCTTCTTAAGGTGTATGAGAACATTGAACTTTTAAGATTCATCAAGTATGTGCTTATTACATATAAGTGAAGAAAAAAAAAAGGGGGAACGAAAGTTAGGAAATCTGTAAACCCGATTGAACGTTGGCATTTGGATGGCTTTATCAGTTTTGTGGATAGTACTACTTTTTACTAACCTTTAAATGTGGGAAAGTCAATCCAGAAGACTCAGGAAGTCTGATACAAATCTTGCTCTGACTTAATGGTTGGATCTCATAATTGTATAACCCCAACATTCTAAGTCAATTCGATAACAACAGACTTGCTTAACCCAGAGATACATGTACCTTAGCAAGAGGGTAAATAATTTTGAGATACATACACACACGCGCGCGTATACACACAAGCTACACTCCACAGACCAAGATAATAGGAAAAAATATATTAAAAGAGCAAATACAAATGGTGGCAAACCCGAGAAAGTAGAACATGATACTCTTCCAACCAAACAAATAATGATATAAACTGACCACCAAGGTGAGAAAGAGAGATAAATCAAAAGTCGAAAAATAAAAGTGAAAGAGGAAAAGAGGTACTTAAATACTATTAACGAAACTAATAAATTGGTAAAAACTGATTCAATCCTAACCTAAAAAAATCTCAGGGATAGTTGAGCTTCATTCAATGCAGCCCAAATCCTTCACTCTCGCCCATCGCCACCTCTAAACGTTCCGCCACCCGCTTCACGCTCTTCAAATCCGGCAACAGAAGCTGATTAAAACATGTATGACTCGAAGGCAGACGGCCTAGATCGGGCTCGCGCGAGATCCTGAGCTTGAGACCGACGGCTGGGATTCGGTCGGTTCCGGTGATGAAGGATAGTAGCCTGCGTTCGCCTGCCTCATCAAGGGAACCGACATATGACCAGAAAGCTTCCACGGTCGCGTCCGAGCGGTTGTAGCCTTCGTATTCGGCCGTGCTGGCCAGATGATCGATCTCCAGACGCTCACGTGAGCCACTGACTACCAGTTCAATCTCTTCAGGTTGAAAAAGACTCAAAGCGTTACCGGCCGCGACTGCATCAAAACCTTCCTTGAAGGCCTATCAAAAAGTCTGCCAGTCAGTCCAACCCAAATGAAAGAGTAAGCCAAATAGAGCCGAACAAAGAGGAGGAAACTGACAGAAAATTGTTGATAGACCGATCGATTCAGGTGAAAATCAACATAGAGATCCACGAACCGGCCACGGTTTGAGGCCGTCACGGGTATAGCCTCTCCGCCTGGTGTCAATGGAACCTCCACCACTGTACCATCATATCTCTCATACTCGCCCACCATTGTCCGACTGAAAATTTCCTCAACGGAGTCAGGATCCCATTTTAACAGCTGCCGAAGCCCACGCGCTAAACCAGGCCGGAGCCCTTCAAGGTCCTCTAGTGTGACTGCCTCTTGGCCGAGAAGCTTTTTGTAGCACACCAAAGGGAGACTAATGTCGAGCGTGGCGCGATTGTAAATGGCTAAGCCCAGCACGGTGCCAATGAGCCTGAATTCGCCCAATTCGGTGGCGGCTGGGTTGAACCAGAGCTGGTGGCTCTCAGACTCATGTACAAACATCCCATACTCGGGGCCCACAAGTCGGCGGATGAGCAAGAGGAACCACTCCTTCTTCAGTCTGAAAGAGACCAATTGTTTCCAAGACCAAAAAACAAAGGGAAAAAAACATGATCGTCAGTTCCGATTTTCTCTAGGATTTTAGTCACATACTGTTGGCTCGCTTCTCAGACTTGAAGAAGAAGAATAAAAAAGACAAAAAAACATCAGCACTCACCCTCCGCCGTCTAGCCCATCTTCACCCACGAAAGATATCTTGAGCAATTTCTTCAACTCGCCCCTCGCTCCCTCGATTGCCCTCAAAGAGTCTTCAACTAAATGACTCCTCCTCACCGAAATTTGGAGCACAGGCTGCACCAGCTTACGCCCAAGTAAACCGTCTACTAACGCTTGACGTGCCTCTGCACCCATCTGTCGCTTTCCCTCGTGTGTCAACATCCCGATCTTGGCTCCGATGCTCAATAGACCCGGATATCCGCAGAGTGCGTAGGACGAGCTACAGCATTCCCATTGTTCAAAGTCGGATGTTAAGTCTGATGGACTTAAGAGGTCGATTGCGGTGTTATAGAAGGTAGGTACAGGTACCTTCTTCGCCTTCAAATTCGCTGCAACTATTGCCACCCATTTATTCAGCACCTCATTATATCTCAAAGTAACCAAAACAGTAAGCAGAGGGGGGGTTACTCACACAGGAGTGACATGACTCGACTAGCAGCAACGATGACCCAATCAGTCGCATATTGAGGCGAGCCTGATTCAGCTAGCGAGGGTACCGCTGACATACACCTGATTAGCCTGTCACCGATCAACGCGTTTGTCTCGGTGATCTTTTCTTCAAACGCTGCCACAGGATACTCAGGATGCTTGTAGAGCCACACTAAGTGCCTATGTAATTCGTTCGGAAGGTTTGAAATCCTGTAAAAGGCACACATATTTTGGTCAGTCCAAGTGATTGATCATGTGGGTGTTTTTGTGTTTGGATTGTTTGGACCCTTCTAACTGAGCAGGTTTTGTTTTTGCCATTTTTCTTTACTTGTCATCTTTTTACAATCATCCCATTAAAAAGTGCGTTTGGCTGAACAACAAAACGGAGGGGTTTTTTTTTGTGATTTGTCTACCCCTCCCCCTCCTTCAACCATATTTGGGGATTGTCCCGCTTTTGAACTAAAACCAAAAGAAAATTTGAAAGAGAGGAGTGACTGACAGACCGAGTAGTCGGGAAGATTTTGAAAACCGATCGGTAATAGCCATCCCACTGTTAGCCAAGACTCCAGCACACTACACGATTATCAAACCAAACCGATCTTGTTAATCTCGATGAGAAAAAAACCTTTGAACTTTGAATAATGAAAAGATGAAACGGACTTCGAAAAGAACAGGAGCCCAAGCCCAATCTGAAGTTTTGATATTTGAAACATGTCTAGACCAGTGATGTCCAATCGACCAAAGCTCATGACCAGGTTGAGATAGGAAAGATGAAAACTTTGCTATCAAGAGCTCACGTCCACCTGGACCTGAAACTAGAGCCATGAAGAAAGCTCTAGCGAGCCTAAGACGAAGGCCTACGGGTTCTGAATTTGATCCATGCGTAGATCGAGAGTACGCAAAAGCTGATGAGAGGCAAATGGTTGACGCAAAGAGTGAGGTGACAAGCTCAGCCGCGAAGGTATAAAAGCATTCAATATTATCCCGGTCTGGACTGGACCGAATATATCCTGCCGGGTCTGCATCAAAGGCTTTGAGCTGTTCAGGTGAAAGTGCAAGGGACCTGAGGGTACGGACATGATCTGAGGTGATCGAGAAGGTGGTGGTTGATGAACTTGATGGTGCTGGGTAGAGTGGCCAATGAGTTTGACAGGTCGAGCATTGAATCTGAGTTGAAGTCTGTGCGTAAACGATTGGGCAGGAGCAACATGGGCATTTGGCACGAAATACTGTTTTGTTTGAAGACGGAGATGGGTTTTCATGAGACGTGTTGGTTCGAGTTGGAGATCGAGCTCGGAGACGGTTAGCAAAGTTGATACTGGTTCTCCGAAAGCTGAAAGTGGATGAACTCGGACTGGGACTGGGGATTAAGGGTGGGATGGGAATGAGACCGAGGATGGGAGAGGGTTGAGGTTGAGATTGGATTCGAGAATGGTGATTGTTTTCGATTGGAGGTGAGAGGTGAAAGCGAAAAGATGATGACATGGCTGTTTACCTCTGATAGAAGGAGGCGGTGAGATGGAATGAAGTGAGGTAATCGATGGGTGAGAGGAGGGGAGTTAATAAGTTTACCCACTAAAGTTAAGTCTAAGTCAGTACAGTCATCAATCGGATCGGATACTACTTACTCTCGGCCGGAGATCATTCGGTGAAGTCACTCTAGCTAAGTAAGGACGTCATCCATTTTAGCACTCTCTCTCTCTCTCTCTCTTTCCTTTCATCGGTTCAAGTCCAATTCACCTGCTTCATAACCTTCACGAGCGAAGCTTTTGGACGGAACTGGACAGCGATTCTGATGGTTCAGAACTGGATTTCATCTTAAACCTCTCTCTTGACGGTATGGCAGCATCAACGCTTGAAGAGTCTGTTGAGGCGGTCCAAAGCAGCTGTCAATACATGAAAAAGCATCACACTAGCGCAAATACATTCTCACTCTGGCTTACCTACGTTCCATCAAAAAGATTAGTGTCAACTTTCAAAAACAGTAAGGGTCAGTGAAGAGAGGATGGCAGAGTACCAAGGAATTGCTCGATGAAGAAGCTGAATGTCCAACATAACGTGGAATGATTGGGTATAATCCAAGCGTGCTATCCAGTAGGACACAAAGAGCTGATCAGCTATGTAACAAACTTGAGCCTTGCAGGCCAAATTGGAAATTTCCCTCGAAGGCACGACAAAGGTGGTGAGGGTCCATGTACACGACCAAAGAAACCGCACACGTTACAGACAAGTAGCCAGCCTAGTCTGGACCATAAGGATCCAGACTACCAATCAGTCCGGGCAGGGATTAAGGAAGCTCTTAAACATTATAAGGCACAATCCAATGCAGACCCACCTTGTCCTCACCGCCACTTCATCATTCAGTTTCGCTTATTCTTTTCATCTCCATATATCGTCGTACTTATCATAGATTGATAGAATCGAAAAACTTACTATAACCCAATACCATCAAAAGAATTGGATCATAAATTGATCTTCTGGCTCATCACTGTCCTAAATTTTTCGAAATACCTCTCTCCCACTCAGCTATAAGAATAAATAAATAATTAAAGGAAGAGGGACACGAGGAAGGGGGAAATATAACTCATCCCTCTTCTTGATAATTATTCTGGATATAATCACATCACATTCTACAATATTTTATGTGTAGTAACAAATCAGTTAAATGTAAAATACTATCTTCACAAATTGAGTATTCTATGTTTACATACGAACCAGATTTGTCACACTATAACCCAAACACTGGTCCTCTGGGAACCTAGGTTTAGGAGGACTTGGAGATATTAATCTCGATAAGTGTACATAAAAGATAAGAAGATGAAATGGATGTATTTCAGCATCTCAGTCTCCCCCGTCATAAAGTCTTTATTTCAAAACAAAAAAGCTAGACCCGCCCTTTTTTTAAACACAAGATGAATCTAGAAAGAGAGGCAGAAGTAGTTAAACAGATGATCTTTTTGCACAAATCGATCTTGTTTAAATTAGAGCACTCACACGAGTTTGCAAGGGCTGAACGAGTAGAGAAATATCTACTTACAACGTAAACTACTGCGCACACTCCCTGCTATAATATTTGCCATAACATCCTTGCTACACTTCTCCTTTGTGAAAGTCACAGCTTTGATTTTCCACTTCTTCTTCTCAAAAATCTATGAGTACAACCAAAGCATACAACCAGTCAGGATTTGATACTCTCAAAGACTAAGGAAAAGAAAGGGTTTACTGACCTGATAGTCACCCAATGAATCTGATGGATTGAAAATAATCAAAGTAGCTTTTCAAACCTTTTGGAAAAAGATTCAGAAACGTCTTTGCAATATGAGTCTTGCCACAGCTACCACGTACCAGCCAGTATGAATTTGTCACGGGCCCTAACTAACGCAAGAATTGCATCAAGCTGTAAATTCTTAGCAAATGTACTTTTATCTTTTGAGATGATTATGTTCTATTAACTTCCTCAATTCATTGTCTGTGATCTTAGCCTTCGTTTGCTTGAGAATCACAGTCGGATGTGCAGGCGTGAGCTTTTCTGCTTCTTGTCAAGCCTTCTTGGCGGGCCGCTGATGTTTTTTTCCTCAGTATCAAAGGGTTCTTTCTCCTTTCAGAGGTGATTTTGAGGGTTTTGGTGGCAGACATGATGAAAAAAAAGGTAATCAACTCTTCGTGTTGAACCGTTCAAATCAGAGGGTGAAGACCATCAATTTGACACTGAGCCTTTTCTTATCTCTCTCTCACTCTTCCAAAAGGTTTTGGACAACAAAGGGAGATCCAATGGTTGCCACAGTCGTTTGATCAAGGGTCACAAAACTTACATTCCTCTAGATTGGTCTGAATACTGTCAGATGGTAGGGAACTGAGAATCTGGAGAACCTCAATAAAGGGGTGAGAGTGATAAATTCAACACTGATTGATTTTCTCACAAACTGCCAATTGGAGGGCTATGGTCAAGATTCAATCGACACATTCAATCAGCAAATATCAGTAAGGGGTAAATAGTCTATGCATATGGATCATCGGTTGAAACTTCAACACTAGCTCATTGAAAGAGAAGCCCAAGCAACAGCCACATCGACACAGCATCACCAGCCCTTATATATATTCCAGTAGTCCGGCAAACCCCCTCACTTTCTCTTTTCCCCTTCTTTGGGAAAAGAGAAAGTAAGTCATCCTTAAATTCACTCACAATAATGTTCACATATTATTTCTGAACCTGTTATTTTATTTCTCCCAGTTTATACATTTGTTCTTTCATTTCACCCTTAGATCACGCGCACTTGCTCACATAGCCCCATCTCTCCTTGCCTCACACCCATCTCACCTGACTCGTACCAGGTCAGAACCCTCTTGTAGGTAAGAGTTGGCCAGCGCACCCACTCACGTATCCTGCACACTCACACTAGGTACCCTGTTCCAAGGCAACTCAAAATTTCTCAGCTATATATACTAAACAGTTACAGACAGTGAGAGTTACATGCCAGATGGGGTGTGAGCACCGAGAAAACAATGAAAAAGGGATATTGGCATAGACAACATAGAGATGTGAAATGAAGCCAAAAAGGGAAATAAAAATGGAGATATTTTCTGG
Source organism: Cronartium quercuum f. sp. fusiforme G11 (assembly GCA_015951145.1). Classification (NCBI taxonomy): domain Eukaryota; kingdom Fungi; phylum Basidiomycota; class Pucciniomycetes; order Pucciniales; family Coleosporiaceae; genus Cronartium; species Cronartium quercuum. The sequence continues at coordinate 368,944 of MU167221.1, forward strand.
AGCAAACATACCAACAATTCACACTAATGAGAAAGTTAGGAGTTGATTGGGGGTTTTATCTTTAGTAAAATTGGGGTTACTCTAGTTTTATGGGACATCGTCAGCCTGCCAACAGAGGGTACTGGCTAACAGATAAAAAATTACATATAGATTACATATGTAACTAAATGTAGAACAGAATGTACATATAACTTAGATATGGTAGGAATAAATGCTACATATGATATGTACCTGTTGGAGATAAGCATATCACTATATCCTAAACAATGAATAGGATTCATGATTGGGTAAATAATACATTTGAAGATGTATATCCACTGGATATACCCCTTGCGAGTTCCCCCAAAGTATAATCTACCCCAATGGGTTTTCCTCTTTACTTTCACATGTTCTCTTTCATTGTTTTCTCTATATATAGACTTGTCTCCTTTATTGTAATAAAGCATACTTAATTCAATCAACCCAACTTCACTTATTATCTCCAGAATAATATTGGTCAAAGGGTTATTTAAGTTGAGAGGACTTTCTATCATTCCCATAAGGAAATCCTGTTCCTCCACATGCTATTGAATAGATGAATTCCACATCTTTATTCATATAAAGGCATGAGGAACTCTGATGGCATATAAGTCCATCACCCCCCTCCTTCATAATTCAGTGATTAATATCATGTTATTAGGAGGGGATGGAGCCCTGAGCTCATACTCAGAGGGTTCTTGATTGAGGGTTGGTCACCTCTTGGGACCACACCCTGACAGACATGGCCAAGAATACCCTTAGCAAATGTTTTATATATATGAACCTAAAAATAGGCTCAAATTTCCAACTATTCAAGTTAGTTCCTTACTCTTACAGGCATAAACACTATCATGGTGCTTATTACCCAACTTCTTCAGAGAGTATCAGCCTGTCCGTATCAAGGTGACTTGTCAACAAGAGCAGACAAAGAACTTTTTTAGTTCTCTGATTGTTCTCATTTTTCACCCAGAGCCAGCACATGAGCCTTCCCTTTATGCAAAGTAACTTCCTTTTCTTTTTGCTCAATGCACCATGCACTGAAAGGTGTATACTGTATGCCTGTGTATCACTGCCCAGTTCACAATCATACTGACATTCACAAGCTGACATTATGATGAACATGGATCAGTGACTTGTATTGAATGAACATGAGTAACAAGGGTGGGCTTGAGCCCTTGGGCCACCACCCCCCAGACACTAAGGCACTGGAGTTGAGAGGGATTCTGAGGTGATTTCAAACATGACACTGTGTGCTCTCATTGATGAGTCACCTTCATATGGACAGGGTGTATGTTCAAGGAAATCCATCCCAATAAAACTCTAAATGGTTGGTTAATGAAACCAAATTTCAATAAATGTAGTGTAAGCACAATGTTCATTGTGAGAGCCCTCACTGTCATGGGTCTTTGTGTTGTTATGTATTGTGATTGATAAATGTATTTGCTGACATGTTTAATGTGCTATATGCATAATATGCATAAATGTTGTTTTCTTGTTGTTTTCTTCTCTGTTACATCTCACAAGACCTAACATGATGATAATCAGAATTTCTCTTCTTTGTATATCTGTTGAGTCAGCTGTCAAATCCAAATTCTAATCATCAATATTAGATATTTGGATTTGACAAGAGATTGAAAGAAATATGTTTACTTACCAATCTCTATGGCTGACTCACACTTTGAGGGCACAAAGGCACCCCTTTTCTTACTCTCCAGAGTACTCAAACTTGGCAATTTCCAGAAGGCAACAGTCAAGAGTCATTTCAAATCAATTTACTTTAATTCTTTCTTGGGAAATTTGAAAAATATCATAAAGTAAACAACTCACATCTACGGTAATGAGGGTAAAAAAAACATGTATTGTGTGAAAACATAACCAGAAACAAAAGTCACACTGTTTGCAATGGCATACCAAGAAAAAATATGGCTCACATGGAGGAAGTAGTTTCAAAGTGATGAGTATGGGACTGAGTCAAAACTTGAATGTAAGTGCCAACAAAAACAAAACAAAAAACATGGTTTCAAGCCAAAAAAAAAAAAAAAAAAAAAAACATCTAGTACATCTGATGTTGGCTTTGGCCATATGTCTTTCTACTAGGCAAGGTTGTTTGTTCAGAAATGATGACTGATATGACACCAATGTTTGTCAATTTTACCACCCAGAAATGTTTTGGTGACCTGTTTTTATTTTTTTTTTAAGATTGGAGTTGGGCCAGATTGCTAATTTGGTGATCAAGATCTGGAAGCAAATAAAAGGCAGTGATGCAATATTTTGACCCAATCAGGAAAAAAAAAAAAAAAAAAAAAAAAAAAAAAAAAAATCAATTTCAGGTCTTGAAAAAGGTCACTGTCCTACCTGAAATCACACCAACTATCTCATAAAGAATTACTATTGATTATAATTCTCCACTAACAGACACAGTGCTGGAACTCTTGGACAGAAAATTGCTTAGCTGATGTGTAGTGATTGAATGCTTTTCCCCAGACAACAAGCATGCATCAAGCCTTGTTCACCTTGGTAGTCCCAGGACTGGCCACTAATATAACCTACAGCTCTGAGTGTCTCATGTGTCATTGGGCATGTTAATGGGCCTCACAGAAAGGGGTTCAATGATCAGGATTGTTTTCTGTGAAGATACAAGTGAAAATGCAGTGACTCACGTCCAGAACTCACCAGTAGTAGCATTATGCTTATGTTTAAGCATCTCCAGCGCTATATCCCTCTCTCCTTGCGTCTCCACTGGCTTACTCTTTCCTCACACTTAACAATAGCTGGAAAGAGTAAGTCAACCATTCTCACTTGATCATTCTTTCCTCTTTCTCTCTCTCTCTGTTTCTCTTTCTTCACTCTAACACCACAAGTACCTGATCCTGACACTGTCTTGTGATTTGCTGTCCACACAAAAGAAAGAAGTTGTTTGTGATTCTTTACTGACAGTTATAGAAATAATTTATCCCACGCTCGATGATCTAGGTCAGTGTGTGTGTGCTTGGTGATCAAGGGTTGAAGAGTTGCTCAATCCCACTTTGATCAAACTTGTATTAGGATGTCTTCATTTTCTGGTGGGCTTCTGTAGGTGCATTAGCAATTTTTGTAGGAATCTTACACCATTATACTGTAGATACCTGTCAAGGGGAAGCATCTTTTAGGCTTCCACCTTGCTGAGACTGGGTGGTATCAAAGGCACATTATGCCTTTGGTCTACTGAAGTGTAAAAATTAATTTGACCTGATACAAAGATTGGTCCAGAAATATGGGTGAGCAACTCTCTAACCCAGGACCCCTATCAAACTGGCTGACCTGAATTTGAGTGTGAACACTATTAGCCTGAGGTTCTTAGAGAGTGAAAATTAGATTTGATTCTTTCCCAGCTATTTTTAGTGTAGGGAAAGAGCAGCCTGGCTGGATGAAAGTTCTGTGAGATGTAGTTGGCTCTAATTAACTATAAGCATATGATTTCCCGCTACTTGAGCACATCTCACTGTACTTCAACATGAAGAAACAGCCAGGATTCTACACTAGTACCCCCAAGTGTAGATGGCAGTTGGTTGACTTTTGATGAGAGGGTTTGAATGTAAGCCTTGGGAATTCCTCCACAGAGGATGACCTGTCTCTGAGTCTGGAGAAACAGCTGCCTGCACACCGCCAGCAAAAATTACTCGGACAAGGCTGTCCGAGAACATCTCGGACAGCCTTGTCTGAATAATTTTTGCTGGCAGTGGCAGCATCAATCCTGACAATAGGATTTTTTGGAAGTGTGGGAATCCTCAGCTTTTCTCCTTCCTATTGAAGCTTATTGTTGACTCTAATCCTTGGTGAGACTTACTATAACCAAGGAGTGTTGGGACAAGAAAGATGTGTGCAATGGGATTCAAACCCATGACCACCTCAATCCAGAGGGATTCCCTAACTGCTGAGCTATGCACACTTGGTGACTGCCAGGCTTGTAGGTGTAATGGCTATCACATCACTGCCAAGAAAATTGCATTGCATAGAGGCATGCTATGTCAGGGGGGAGCTTCTTTCAGGCTACCTCCTGGCTATTTGATGACAGGATCTCAAGGCTACTGGCTGCCTGAGGTCCTTTTAGGAAAGAACTACTTATGAGTCTACACTGGTGCTCCAAGTGTAGACTACAGTTAGTTGACCTCTAAAGAGAGGGTTTATTTTATCTTAAGAAGACTTCTTATACCTCAGGGTGTATTCCCTGGAGGACAACCTGTCTTGTAGTGTGGCTAGCAGCTACCTGCAGAGTTTTAATCCTGAATATAGTTAGTGAGGGTAATTAGTCCTCCACTAGCTCCTTTCTATATTCTAGCTAGTAGTTCCTCTACTCCTTGATGAGTCTTCTAGACACCAAGGGATCCTAGAGTGAGATAGCTAATCTCCTATTTGGGTT
>MU167221.1:375930-390624 GCA_015951145.1 Cronartium quercuum f. sp. fusiforme G11
ATAAGTATATATTATGCTTATGACTCTTGAAACTGAGCCTGAGGTGTGGTTCAATTGTTACACTTCTTATTACATATGTTACATTACTTATTACATATGTAATACATATGTTACACTATGTTTCTACATGTGTACATCGCTTATGACACATGTAATACCTATGCTACACTATGTTTGCTATACCTATTCTTCCTGGTTACCATGTATGTACCTATCTGATTCCAGTCTGTGGGACTGCTGTGCAGTCCTTAGGGCTGACACAGCTAAAGGCCTGATAAGAGTAGCACCACAAGTTCAACTTTAACATTTGGTTAAGAATGAAGTCTTTGGAAACAGTTTATAAGGAACATTTGGCATATTTAGTGGTGTGTGGTTCATCCACTGCCACATGTTTTTCCACCCAAAATTGCCTTAGACAATAGTGTCCAAAATTTCAATCCAAGTGATTCCTGAGAACAATGCAAACCTAAAAACAGTGCTGTAAATATCCACCAACTTACTATGCACTGATTCCTCCCATCTTTCATGGTGCTGCATTTGTGAAAAGTCATGATTTTGAATTGAGTCAGACTTTGAGGGTGGGCATCCCTGAATTCAGACCATCATTTTCCCAATTAAAGAAAATATCATTTGTGTAGGTAGTGCTGAATTCTGTAAATCAAAGCAAGACTTCTGTAATCTTGATTTAGCTTAACCAAGTCTCCCTGAATGGGAACATGTTTGTGCTCTGGAAGAGGGGCTTACAGCTTACATCTAATCACCAACTCTTGGCCTGCATACTCCTCAAGTCCTCTTAAGTTCCTTTCTGAATTTTTCCACAAGCCCTACTTGTTAACTTTATGGCAGCTTATATGAGAGTTTTAGCTTTCCTCAAGCTACCTATCACTGCACTCTCACTTTTAGAAACATGAGAGTAGAAACCATCATGGTGTTCCTGAGAAATCTTGTCAGGCTAGGATGCTATGTACCCTGTATGTGGACTGTATGACACGAGCTCTTAGGTGCCTGCTGCAACAAGTTTTGGCCAGTTTTAGTCGTTCTTGATGGTGTATAAACACCCTGAAGTTAGTTACAGTCAGGAAGGGTGTGCCAAAATGCAGCCCTCTGAGACTGACAGTGAAAATTTTGAATGGCAGTTTACTTCAGACCTTACTGCTTAAATCTTGTGTTTTATTTGGACTTTTAGATATGGTGTTTACCACCAAATAAATGCAGTCTCCGCAGTACATCAAAGCCATGCCTAAGGAGGCCAACCTTACATGATTTTCCAGGTTCGACTTGGTGGTCTCTACTCTCATGTTTCCAAAAGGGAGAGTGCATTGATATTTAGCTTGAGGAAACCTACAACTTTCATATAGGCTACCATAAAGTTAACAAGTGGGGCTTGTGGAAGAATCCGGAAAGGAACTTAAGAGGACTTGAGGACTATTGTTGTCAGGCCAAGAGATGGTTATTGAGTAGGTTGTAAGCCCCTCTGGAAGAGGTACATACAGTTAAGCTCAAATATTGATGTCATGATTTTTTAATTCCTAATTTTTTTCAAAATACATTTCGAATATAGCACTAAGAAAGTCAGTTACAGAAAGTCTCTCATCAGATATTATTCAATGCCGTGTTTGGTAAGTAGTTATTGGGTCCACTCGTTCCCCAATCTAAGGAAAGAGGCAATCAGAAGTATGCAAACATACATATGTTAATACCAAAAAGGTTTGGGTGGCGCAGCGTGGAACCCATTTAAGCCCATAGACCGAACTTTGGCTTGATGGGTTGATATGGGTATAGATATAATTTGTTTCTCAGTCCGATTAAGTATTTTATTTTATTTTCCATTTCACTTTCACTTTCACTACTCACACCATGCCACTCGATCCACCTCTCTACGCTGCTTCTCAGACTCCCTCAGACTCCGGTCTGCCCTTCCTCCTTAACCTCTCCACCCTTCCACCCGCACTCTCCTTCCTCAGCGGTTATCTTGGCATCGGTCCTGCTTCCGTTCAGGGTGAAGTTCAAATCAAGCTCGTCTCCAATCAGCCCTCGCTCTCCATCCACCGTCTCCAACTCTCCTTCCGCGGTCTCGAGCGCACACAACCGGACCACCAGCCCATTGACCTCGTTCAACAGCACCAGATTCTCTGGGACGCTTCCAACTCTCAGCCTTCTACCTCCAACAGCCCCGAACCCTCCAAGCCGCCTGCAACGATCCCGTTTCAGTTTCCGCTCACGCCGGATTTGCCCCACTGTATCCATCTCCCCAATGGCTGTGGTCTGCATTATGAGCTGGAAGCGCATGTCACCTATACCTCCGACCTACCCTCTGACCCTCGGCCTGCTACTCTCAAGCATCTTCACCTCACTGTTCCTGTCCACATCCTACGCTACTCTAGCCCGGCCCAACAGCCCATCCCGCCCTCGCTTTCAGAAACGCCTTTGAACCAGCCGTTTACGCTCTCGCCTGTCAGACTCGCGAGCTCTTCGCCCACTCCTATCCATGTTTCTCTCTCGCAGACTTTACTCAGACACTCGGAGCCACTCGCGATTCAGGTTAGGATCCCGCCTCCGGCTGAAGAACTCATTTGTAAGAAGGGACTTAGATTGCGTAGTGTCAAGGCTGAGCTTCATCGACACATCAGGGTTCGGAGCCCACCATCAGAGTCGCCCACTTCTTTGTTTACCGACTCACCTAAAGCATCCAACCGCGCCCCACCTTACCTCCCTGAAGACGAGCTCGAGCTTGCACCTGAACCAGACTCAGTGATCACCAGCCTACTCGCGATGTCCGGAAAGTCTTGCAGGTTCTCGTCCACTCGGACCGTCTTCTTGCGACTCAACTTACATCCGCGCCCGCTAGAATTAGAACAAGGACATTCGAGCAATTCTACAGAACCTTCACCCAGCGCACAGCCAGCAACATCTTCAAGATGCGAGGCTGTCACCCAGTCGACTATCCTACACGACGTCTATTTCTCAGTCACTGTTACTATTCAGATCGTGGGAAGGGGTGGCGAGCGATTTGATGTACGGCTGGAGGAGCCCGTGGGCGTAGTCCCGGATTGGCCACCGGACTGTGAACCAAATAGTGGCGCTTCAGGTAAAGCGCGCGAGGCGGCAGAGGAACAAACTTTGGCAGAAGATGAGCTCGGACATCAGGGTCCAGCGCCGACATACATTGAAGCTGACGAGCATTTTCCCAGTAGTTCTACATCCGCAACCATTTGGCCAAGTGGAGCAGATGATTTGGAGGAGAGTGAGGATGAAGAAGAGTATGATGGGTATGAATGTTTTTCTTCTGGCGCTGGACTCGATGGACCTGCACCACCAACGATCGATGAAGATGAATCACCTCCCCCGGCTCCCGATATACCACCCGATGGCATTCATCTCGCTCACCCGCCGGCTCCAGCAGATTCGTTTGGATTTGTCTGCTTCGAGCCTGCCCAGCTCGACGCCGGCTTTGGTCCTTATGCTTCAGCCAACCCAAACCCCGCCCCGCCAACGAGTGAGCAGACGGGGGGAATTACGGGGCACGAAGACGAAGAGGCACATAGACCACCTGCTTATGCTGCAGGCTGGACTACCCTTGTGCCCCCCCCAGTTCACCACGACCATCCGACTCCCGATACGTCTTCAGCAAGCACGCACACCCCTACTTCTACCCTTAACGCTCCCCCACCCTATGCGGCCGACTTTGGGTGTCTCCCTCCAGGTTCGATTGGGGTAGTGGATCAGGATGGGGAACTGGATGGTTTTGTGATGAGGCAATGAGACAAGCTGAACATTTCGTATGTCTTTGTTTTGTTGTTCAACCTTGTGTACAAAGAATTATCTTGAGAAGTTTTCTATCTTTTTTGTTTTATTTTGGGCTTTGGGATTGGTAAGAAAGAGAGGAAAAGGCATGATTGGTGAGAGTGTTGAGTGGTGAGGGGATCGGTGTTGAATCCATGCTTTTGCTTGAGTCTTGAAGAAGAAAAAAAGGGTCGGTTCTTGGCTTTCTGTACCCCCACTTCTAATAATGATCTTTGTCTAATGATGAGTAGGACAGCTGGTAGAGGACTTGTCAAGAGACTTCATATTGCCATCGCTACGTCCATTCAAGAAAGGGAATTTATGATGATTGCTATGAGAGGCCATTGTGACATGATCTGCGCTGTTCATGACTGATCACTTCTTCTGACTTTTGACATACTCAATAGCTTTTAAGGCCTCACAACCTTATGTTGCTGGAATTTGGTGGTTTCACCTTCACCTTAGGATACCTTGCTTTACAAACGCTGTTGTGCGCGTAAATGGCAAAAGGATACATTTAGACATTATTACATATAAATTTACAATAGTAATGGGTATTGGTAGAGGTGGAATGCGTGTAAGAGGGGTTTTTAAGGTGGAAAAGTGTTACAATTATTGAAAAAAGGTAGAAAAAGGGAGTATTAAGGTAGAAGGGACTTCTATGGTGGCATTATTCCTTTCCCAGAACATTGATAGAATGTTATACATGGTCACAAACATACTTGTTCCTCAATAAAGGTCTTGTATTACCATGTAAATTACTAAAAATCCATTATTTCAAGTTTACAGGTTTTCTATCTCAGTCAATATTGAAGTTAAACCTAGTAGTACAAAAATAGAAAGTACACAAAATCATATTACAAACAGCTTTCATTAATGCATAGAAGAAGGTTTATAGGTAAAGTAAAAAGAAACCCTTATACAATAAGAAAGATAGCATTAAAATACTTGAAATTATTGGTGTATAAGACTTTTTCAGTCAATTTTCAAGTTTATAAAGACTACAGTAGCTCAAAATATTTGTAGAAGCTTGCTCTACAACTTTCATTATTAGACTTATTAGCTGGGTTGGTCGCAGTAAAAGCTACAGTACAGTAGAGGTAGTCTAATATCATTAAAATGTTGAAATAGGTGTATTTCTTTGTAAGGGTATGGAAAATAATGTTGAGGTAGTGGTGTTATGGGTTGAGAAAGAGGGGGAGTATTGGTTTAGAGAGAGGAGAGGTGCGCATATTGGGATATGATGTCATTTGAGGGATATTGAAGGATTTTTGTGTGGTTTATCCAAGGTAAATACATGGAATTACATGATGCAAATAGTTACCATTAGGCAAACTATGCAAACAAGTTACATTGAGGCAATGAAGTACTAATATTAGTTGTAGATCGGAAGGAGAAGAATCAGAAAATAGGAGTCTCGACATTGGTGCATAAAAGCTGGAGGAGGTACGTCATTTTGAAGACGAGGCGCTATTTTTATGAAATTTAGGTGGATCAAGGACTCATCAAGAGAAAAGGTACTAATGAAAGTAGCCTAAAATTTTAATGTGCATCAGATAGGGAGGTTTTCTTTGAGCTTTGAGGTTTTAGTGTGTTTTTGTAGCTTGTGAGTATGTTTGTTGTATGTGCTGATTGAGAAATAGTGGATTTTTGTGGATTTTCTTTTTATTTGAAGATGTGCTAGGAGTTAATTAATTGTAAAGAGGGATGGACCTTGGTTTTTTTTTTTCACTTTTTTTCATTCTCAGGCTCATGATTAAGCCTAGTTGTGTGCTCTTTGGTTGTAGGAGGCTTGTGTATAAGAAGGAAAGGGGGATCTCATGTTTTTTCTGCATCTAAGTCCTTGATTATTATTAGTGAACCCCTTATAAGTGTTAAAGACTCATTCAATTATTCATAATCAGATCCCTTCTCAGCATTTTAGAGATTGTAGTGTTTTGTGGAAATTAAAGAATAGTGTTATTGTTTGTGTTGTGTGATCTTATAAGTGTCTTTTGACCTTATTCTCTGTGATTTTGGGTATTACAAGTAGAATCTTTGAGTGGGTTAGATCCCCAGTTCTTAAAGGCTCTTGTAGAGTTTGTTGTGTTCATTGTTTTTGTGGTTATCAAACACCACTTTATCTCTTAGCCAGGGTAAGACCTGTGTAACATCTGTTGAAGCATAATTCCGCCCCTTAGAGCAGCATCCCCCTTATCTTTGTGTTGTTGAATCAAAGTTCCTGCTCAAGCTCTGCCCACCAAATTGGGAGTTCCACAACACTTAGGTGGTTTCTTTCTTCTCAAGATCAAGATGGAATATTAAAGCCCATCTTCATAATGGCTGTGTAGAAGGGGAAAAAATGCAACTCTGAGTGGAACACAAACATCCTTTTATTAAGATTTGAAGACTGAGAATACCTTGGCAAGTTAAAAATGTGAATTTGAAGAGGAGAAAAAAATCAGAAAGATTCTCAAAGGAGATCGTATATACATACTAAGGCAAATTGATCCACAATGACTGCTTGAGTTATAAAAAAATAAATAAATAAATAAATAATGGTGATCATGTCTCTAAAACTCTAAACTTGGTTACTACTGGTTATTGGAAGTAAACTCATTGAACAAGTTGTGTCTTTAAAATATGTTTATCTTGTCCTGAGTCATCAAACCCAAGCTTGATCAGTTATTCTGTTCAAGGTCAGTTACAATGATTGATGTTTATGAGCATCATAATGATCTGTTTAGTATTTTTTTTTTTTTGGTGAGATTTTGAACCAAGGTGTAACGAAAATAGGGTATAAAATCGAACTCTGTCCCATATGCCAATTCAGAACCAAGTTTTCTTCGCATCCTGCTATAAGGTGTAAACTTGTAAAGTTGTGGAATTTTTCAGAGATTGAATTTCACACTCACTTTTTCTTACACCTTCTGGTGTTTTACACCCTGAAGAAGTCGCAGATAACTTTCTTGTATCATACCCTTGGTACAGTATGCTCAAAATGTATCTTGATCATTTAGAAATCAAGATTGTTGAGTCAAACGACAATGGGTTAACAAAAAGAGAAAACCTCATTCCAAATCATCGTAAAAAAAAAAGACATCCCCAGAAACCGTCTCTGATAGAGAGAAATCATGAGGGACCTGACATTCAGTCTACTACTCAGATCAATCGTTGACTACAGAAGATAGAGGAATATGGCTCTGCCGAGGTCAATAGGTCTTCTGCGATCCCACCAAGAAATGCCGATAATACACAAGTTCCTCAAGTGGACACCCGAGTTTAGCAAGGACAATGTATCTGCACATCAAAACATATTTCAAGTTCTCTGACTTTTATTTTCTAATGGTGGTCGTGGGCCTCGCGCTCAAATTTAAGTCCGCTAATAATGCAAAAAAAAAGTCGATATTGAGCATAGTCTATTTTACGATGAGAGATAATTAAATAAATAAAGAATCACTTACCAATATCTTTTGATTTGCATCCCCCCCCCAACGTAAACAGAAAGTCAAACATCTTGATATTTTTTATATACCGTATGAACTATTCCACTCACCCGCATGGATGATATCCTGGTTTATCAAGATTAATAAAGATTTTCGGATGACCGAGAGCACCACCACCTGTTCAAAACCACCAGAATTGCTTCAATTCATCATGAAGAGATAGAGATAAAGAGAGAGGGGAAGTAAGACGGACCACCATCACATGATGCTACTCTACTCTCTACCATCCGAATGGGTTCTTGGTGAACAAGATCGATTGCAGCCAATGGAAAAGGTTGAAGTTCCATAGATGTTTGCTCAAATCTAGGTCCTCTCATTGCATCGGATCTAAAATAAAAAAATAAAAAGAACGAAACAAATGAATATTTCCATTTCTGACCATGGTGACTTTCATAAGTTTTCTTACCTCGCTATTTGATTTTTACTCCATGTTGTGACTCGGTTTGGAGCTTGTCCGGCCAGAGTAGGATCAAATGAGCTCTTTTGAATACTATGATAACCCAAAGAGAACATGATTGATTAAGAATCAATCCTTGGTATTATGTATAGGGAGGGGGGTGATACAGAAGATAACAAGTGTCAACGAACTCAGTTGAATTGAATCGACAAGTGATCGGAAGTAACCGGGATGACACAGGTCGGCAAGCAGTCTTGAGAGTGGTGGTGGATTTGATACGGGTATGTGAGATGGTTTGATGGATGGTCAGGATAGAAGTCATGGTGAGTTTGAAGTGTTGAAGGAATTGTTGGTTCAAGTTGAGATTTGGTGGTAGGGTCTGACTCAGTTTATGTGTATCTTATGTAACATAACACCTTGGGACTTGATTTGTATATTCATGGGAATAAATGGGTCTAGTTGATTGAATGTTTTTTTTTTTTTTTTTTTTTTTTTTCCCTTAGTTTACATAAAACAAAAATCCGAGGATGAAGTTTTGAATGGAAAAGCTGAATAAATAAATTCTTAATAAATGTTTGTTTACTTTTATTTATAATTTATAATTTTATTAATAAACTAAATAAATAAATAAATAGTGAGGATGTAATCCAATGGAGAGAGTAAGAATTATTATTTATTTATTTATTATTGAAACTGAAATTAAAAATCGAAGTCTAATTTTTCGATATTTAATAAATGTCGAATTGGGTTCACTTAAACCTCATCTCGACCACTTTCTTTTCCTTTCCCTTCTTACCACCACTCACCTCAATCAAACTCATATCCAATCGAAATGACCCATCAGCGTAGATCGATTTCATCAGGTTTACCTTCTAACGAACGACCGATACGCGATCGACATCCACCTAAACCCATTTATCAACCACTACAATCCATTTCATCTTCAACTCGTCCCAAACGAACACTTCATCAACCATCAGTACCACCACCACCACCACCACCACCACCACCTAAACCAGTCGATTCACTCGGTCGAACTCGTCACGCGGCAGCCGTACTTTCCGAGTCAGGATCAAACATTCATTATCAAAACGGTCATCAACCAGAACAAATGATCAATCATCAATACGATCAATTACCTCGATCAGATGACAAGGACGCGGAGGGTGAGGAAGATGATGAAGAGGAACAACCAGAGCTAGAATTGGAATTAGAATTAAATGAACAAGAACAAGTAGATGAAGATCATCAAGATTCATATCATCCAGAAGATTCAGCTGAATCAGGTAGTGAATATAAAGGTGAAAAGGAATTAAACGATGGAGATCGATCAAGTCAAACTGATGATCACCTTTTATCAGACGCAAGTTCAGTGATCAAAAAACCTAAAGCAAATCGAGTCAAGATTATAGAAAGTTCAGATGAAGCTGGTTCACAATCTGATTATCATGGTAATGGTCAAGAAACGCATGATTTAGGTGATGATGATGAAGGATATGAAGGTGGTTATATGAAACAAACTGATCGACAACAGAGGTCAACGAGAAAGAAAAACGTTGAGAAATTAGCCAAGACTCGCTCAGGCGCAAATGGAACAAATGGAGCTGTCAGACGTAGTACACGAGGACATAAGGTACCAGATTATGAGAGCGAGTCAGGACCAGCACCTAATACTCAAGAGGAAGAGGAGAAAAGAACTTTGAGGACACGCAGTAAACCAATTAATTATCATATCCCACCTTTTCAAGCCCTCGAGCCCGATGAGAACTCTCGTTCGAAGAAAGACCGAAGAGGAAAGGACGTTAGGTTACGGCTTCATATGTCTGGGAAAGAACTTGATCAGGTCTTTGGTCAGGCAAGGCCTGGTCATGACTCTGTGAGTGACATGCTATTGGGTGACCTACTCATTTACCACCTCCTAGACTTCAAATCATTCATCACTTTGGATTTTTCTATCTCTTCAGGATGAGGAGCCCACTGGAGCCTTCGGGGGTAATAATCGTGCTGGGGCAGGCATTCTAGGTGGTGCAACAGGTTCAACAGGCCTACTCGGTGGTCCTATGCTCGATCCCGGTAATCTCGGTGGGGGAGGAGGTCCAAGCAATTTAGGCAAGATGTCCGGATCAACAAGTTGAGCTCTGACTTGTCAAAATGCTTAATCGTTCCCCTTCTCAAGTTGAAAACTGACTTTCTTTCTTACCCTAGACCTGGCCGATACCGATCCGCTCGGAGTTCAGACAAACATTGACTTCAGTCAAGTAGGCGGGATGGATCAACATATCCAACAGCTCAAGGAGATGGTCTCTCTCCCTCTCCTCTATCCTGAAGTCTTTCAACGTTTTCAAATCACTCCTCCTCGCGGCGTGCTCTTCCATGGACCACCTGGGACCGGAAAAACGCTCTTGGCGCGAGCGTTAGCGGCGAGCTGTAGTAGCGAAGGTCAAAAGATCGGTAAGTCCACTATCTTTTCTCACCCCTTCTGGTGTCTCTCTCTCTCCACACCCTTTTGATCTTTACCCTTCATTGCAACAGCGTTCTTTATGCGAAAAGGTGCAGATTGTCTTAGCAAATGGGTAGGCGAAGCTGAACGCCAGCTTAGAATATTGTTCGAGGAAGCCAAGAACTGTCAACCGAGTATCATCTTCTTTGATGAGATCGACGGTTTAGCACCCGTCCGAAGTTCCAAGCAAGATCAAATTCATGCCTCTATCGTCTCCACTCTTCTCTCGCTTATGGATGGTATGGACGGTCGAGGACAAGTAGTAGTGATTGGGGCTACTAACAGACCGGATGCGATCGACCCGGCCTTGCGTCGACCGGGGAGGTTCGATCGCGAATTTTATTTCCCTTTGCCGGATCGGAAGGCTCGCTTGAGTATCATTAATATTCATACCCGTGGATGGGACCCTCCGCTTGAAGACACTTTCAAGTCTGAGCTTGCGGATTTGACTAAAGGTTATGGTGGTGCTGATCTCCGGGTACGTGTCATACTTCTCTCATCTTCCAATCAACCTCTCTTGAATCAGGTTTACTTATCAATCCGGTCATTACAGGCTCTTTGTACAGAAGCTGCAATGAACGCGGTACAGAGGCGGTACCCACAAATCTACAAGTCTACTGATCGATTGGTGATAGATCCTAAAAATATTGACGTCGTCGCACGCGATTTCACCATTGCTCAAAAACGTGCGCTGTCTCTCTCTCTCTCTTTTGTCTCAATGGTCAATTATAAACGCTTATTCTCCAATTATCAGACCTCATTCCCTCCACTAGTCGATCATCCTCCAGTGTTGCATCACCCCTGCCTGTCCAGCTTCAGCCGTTGTTGGAACGGTGGCTGGTAAGCGCGAAGAAGACGCTGGGGCGAATGTTGCCGGAAATCAAGAAACCGAACGTTTTGGAGGAAGCAGAGTATGAGGATGACGTGGGCGGGGGCGGGTTCGAGAGGGAAAAGATGATTCAATGTACGTCTCCTAGGATCGCTTTTACTCCTTTGGGCCTCGAACCCACACAAGATAATGCTCATATACAACCTCAGCCTTCGAAACGCTCAGGGTCTTCCGGCCGCGGATGGTCATCTCCGGTCCCAAAGGATGTGGGCAGAGTTACATTGGGAGCGCGATATTGCATCATTTGGAAGGATACCATGTCCAAGTACTCGATTTGGCTAACTTGATCAGCGACTCTACAATTGTGAGTTACGATGGACTTGTTTTCGCTCAAGGGCTTTATTTTTGATGCTATCTTCTTTCAGAGCCCGGATGCGAGATGTGTGCAGATTTTTAATGAGGCCAAGCGTCACAAGCCATCGGTCATTTACATCCCATCTTTGCACAACTGGGATATGCCATTGCTAGAAGGCGTAAGGCCGACGATCGGGAGCTTATTGGATGAGCTCAAGAGCTCAGACCCGATCTTGCTCCTCGGTGTTGTTGACTGCCCCTTTGAACAACTTCCGCGCTCCCTTCGATCATGGTTCGGTATCACTCAAACAAACCGAATCGTACTTGAGCCCCCGAGTCCAGCCGAACGGGAGAAGTTCTTTGCAGACACAATCTCCAGTGTGCAAAGGCCGCCAAACGAGTTCCCGGACGGGTTGCCACGCAAGAAACGTGTGCTTGAGGTCTTGGCTAAGGCCCCGCCAAGAGCTCCGAGGGTTCCTACGCAAGCTGAGCTCGACTCACACCTGACGCAGGATCAGCGGATGGTGGAGTACCTCAAATTCAGGCTTGGGCCTGTGTTGAACGAGCTGAAGAAGAAACATAAACGGTTCACGAAACCGGTGGGGGTACGTGTTTGTATGCGATAGATATCGATGATGGAGCAAGATCGGGTTTTGATTTATTTATTCTTATTACTTGAAAACCTTCTTTAGCCTGATCCAGCAGAAGTGGCGCGAATAAATGAGGAGGCTGGCGAGGGCGGTCCTCAACTGCAGTATAACCCTGTCGACCTTGAAAGCATGCACTATAAGCTCTACTACTCGAAATATCTCACCAGTCATCAGTTCATTGCCGACGTTGAGAAGATCGTTCGGAATGCCGAACTGGATTGTCATCTTTCGGTCTCAGGAGAGACAGAGTTAGCGGTGAAAGCTCAGGCGATGCTAACACACACCAAGATCATGGTCGAGCAAGCCTGTGATCAACAATTCGAGATCGATTGTGGTAGGATGTTTGAGCGAATGAAATTAAGGGAGGCCGGTAGGAAGAAGAAGGAGAAGGAGAAACAAAAAGAAAAGGGACGCGAGGAACCAGTACGAACGAGTGGTCGAACGAGTGGTCGAGATCCTGAGTTTGCTTATGATCCCGACCTTAATGAACGTGGGTTAAAGCGAATCTTTAGCGTTGAGGATGTGGACGAGCAACGACCACAAAAACGTAGTCGGGCTGAGGAAGATCCGAGTGTAGAAGGAAATGGGCATGAGGTTGAAGGTGAACAGGTTGTTGGAAGGTCTACGTCGCCCGACTACGAGCCGGGTGAAGCACCTCCCGGGAGTGGGCCGCAACACGCCGGATTATCACTGGCGAACCTCTTGAACCATCATGATGGACCCTCGTTCCCTTCATCAGCGTCGGTCCAGAATGTCTCCGATTTCCCGAAGGAGGTAACAGACCAAGTCGAAAGCGTGGCTGCGACGAGCAGTATGCCAAACGGACCCGCACCTCAGTTCAAAGAAAGTGACACGATGGAGATCGAAAGTCCGGCGCCAGCTCCGCTACCTGATTTTGTGTTACAAGAAACAGAATTGGAACAACTACGGAGTTTTTTAGTGAATGAGACTGAAGGTTTAGTGGTCGATGAACTGGAGGAACTACGGGCAAGTTGTTATGAAACTGTTTGGAGACGAAGGGGAGAGTGGGATCGTGGAGTGATGGTGGTAGAGTTAATTAACCTGGCGGGATCATTCTTGAATGACGTCAAGTGGACAAGAAAGCGGAAGAATGAGGAGGAGGATGGAGATGAGAATTGAAATGTGAAAAGAGGGCAAGAAAGCATTAGGTTGATTTACTTTATGAAGAAATAGATTCATCAGTTTCAGTTTGTGTTGTTCATTTGTTTTTGTTTTGGTTTTGACTTGAGAAAAAGAAAAGCGCTGCGTTCACATTTTGTGGATTTGCTTGTATGGCGATATGTATGATTGATTTATGTGATTTTTTTTTTAAGTTATGTGGGTTCTATATAAAAATATATCTGACTCTCCTTGAAGTTTTTCTTTTCTTTTTTTTTTCTTTTTTCTTTTTTTTGGCCTTTGAATCATGTATGGTGAATAGTCTGGCGTTTTGTTTTTATTGCACAAAACAAGGAAGGAAAAACAAAAAAACAAACAAAGACATAATTTGAGGATAAAACTCCGATGAGTTTATTTGACCACTCATTTTCTTTTTTTCTTTCTTTTCTTTTTTTGATTTTTGAGGACCTCAAGTCTCTTCATGCCTCTTTCCTTGGGCTTCTGGATGACGTTGTGCAAGGCTGTCGAGGACAGTGTTGTCTGATTGATTAATGAATTGAGCACGTCCGACGCTTTTCACCGAGGCCATGGAAGTTCACGGATGAACTTTGTCAGGTTGCTTCCCTTCCTCGCCTAAACTTAAGAACGCTAAAAAAGATACCCCCCGGGTTGATGTATCACCTAGCACGTTGGAAAATTTTCTTCAACCTCGTCCTTCATCCAACGATTTGTTCTGTTGCCACTACCACCGGCCTTTCATCAACTAACGAAGATTTTTCCTATTCAGCTAGCCAAAACGGGTACTGAGGATAATAACCTCTCAAGGCCTTCTTGTGCGGACATTTAAGATTTTACTTTTTTTTTTTTTTTTTCATAAGCTTCTTATTGATCTAGATCTTGGACTTTTTTGGCCCGACCTTATCGCTTCTAAGACCTAAGCATTCATTGTATTTAATTGACATCCATCATCTTTCGAAACAAAAAAAGCAGATCGATTGACTTTGTGATCTCAACTACGAACTTGACCATTTTTGGAGATCGAGTGTCTAACGAATATTCTATCAATTTATTCCCCTGTTTTATTTTATTTTTTTTTTAAAAAAAAAAAAAAAAAAAAAAAAAAAATAGCAAATTCGATTTCAACTTTCAGCCACATGAGATATTGGGCAATGTAAAACGGACAACCTCAAATTATATATTACTTTAAACCTCAACAGAACCAAAACAACTTCAACTGTTCATCGTGTATTCTGCTATCACTAAATATTCAAAGTATTCAGCATCATATTTTAGATCGCTTGAGTGTTCCAAGAATACATTTACTTACTTTAAAGTCTTGCGTGCGAGCATATAAGGAAATGGATGATGGGCCACCATCGGAGCAAGGGCCCCCCCCTTCTACTTACCTCAGACCCAGCAAACACTTAGCCAACGTGCCTGATAACGGTAAATATATATATATATATATATTAGAAATAGTTTTCATTTGGCCATATAAAAGTTCTGTTCCATTCCCTGATATCAGATTAACTAATCCACACACATATTCTTTTTTTTTTTTTTTTTTTTTTTTTTTT
>MU167221.1:460138-477293 GCA_015951145.1 Cronartium quercuum f. sp. fusiforme G11
GCAAGATTCTTGTGGAAAGAGTGCAAGTATGCTAATGGAAGATTTCCACCATTTTCCACAAATGTCCACATGAGAGTTTTCATGTTTGGCTCGATTGTCAGGATACTCCCATCATGAAGGTGCACCACTGCGGATGCGCTTAGTTGACTTTAAGTCTATTGGGGCCTGAAAATTAAATGAAAATTACCGTGCCGAGGGCAAAAATCCAAGCTGTGGGCCAGCAAAAGTAAGGTTATAAAACTTAGATTACCGTACTTCAGCACTTGAATCAAAACTGAGAGAGACCACGGTGGTGAGAGGAAACGAGCCAGACAGCCAAAACAGATAAGAGAGTGGAGAAGACGAGCGCAGAGTGGACGATGGGCAAGACACAGACAAGAGAGAGAGAGAGAGAGAGAGAGAGAGACAGTCCGAATTTATGTGAGATCCGCAATTCAAGTCGGTGTGATCTGATGTTGATCTGGGATCAGCCACACTCAGGCTGATCGAGTTGAGATCATTTTCGATGACAAACAGTAGCTCAATGGGTCAAAGGCCACGCATACAATCAGACTGCACTCAATCATAAGCGCTGTTGACCTTCAGGCGCCCTTCGAACCCAGCACGACTAAGTATCTTCCCTCATCAACATTATCAAGTATGGATCACCATCACTCCACCCACTTCTGTCAACGTGAGTTCTTAGGTTCCCTTCACGCCTTCCTTAGAGTTTTACTAAACCTCCCTTCCTCCTATCTAATAAACTTCATCACAGCCTATCCATTTCCAGAATCCTTTCACGACCTTGACCTCGCTTCCGATGAAGAAGACTATCATCACCACGATCGATTTCCTGGTGAGTTAGCCAGTTACTATCCTGATCGGTTTCGTGGGCACGTGGATTTCAATGATTGTGTTCATGTACACTAGGATGAGAATTTTTTTTAGAAAGAGCCTCAAATGGACAGATAGACTTTTAGAATACCCAAGGAACATGGTGCCGTGTCTCGTAGGCCGAGACGGTGTTGGGACTTGGTTACTTGCATCTCTTACCAAGACGACCGTCTTGTCCTTTGTGGCTTCTTGAGAGCATTTCTCATTCAACTCAGGTCGTTTCATAGAATTTGTACCTCAGGATGATCGCGATTTCGTTTATTTATTGAGCATAATGGTTTTTGATACCTGATACATAGTTGCCGGAAGAAAAAAGATCTATTTCCATAATGCTTTTTTGTATTCTTCTTGGTCTATGATGTTTTTTTTTCCTCAAAAAAACAAAAAACCTTTTTTACCTCGATTCCAATGTAAAACTGTCCGGTGGTGGCTTCTCTCAGAATCTTTTTTGCTCCTTCCATACTGACAAAACATTATCACAGGTCTTCATCCCAGATCTTCATATGGAAGATTAGATCATCTTCACCATCGTCCTGTCCGTCATTGGCTTTCTTTCCCTATCTCCCCGTAGTTTGGTCTTACTCATTTTTTTTTTTTTTTTGCATGTTCCAGCTTGCCTCAGCCTGCGATCATCTACACCACTATGACACATATGACCCTCGGCTTGTGGAAAGCTACTATCGACAGATGGAAGATGTTTTGCCGCATCACTTGCCGATGTTTTCAGACCCTTATGAGTTTGGATATGGGGCTTTAGACCACAGTCCAATGGCCTATGGCAATGAAAGAGGAATGGGCTTCCACAGCGCCATGTACGATCCGTTCTCCTACGGTATCGATCACGACTACGGATACGGCCGAATTCCGCCTCTTAACACTTACGGACTCCACCCACACTCCTTCGGGCCAGAATTCGGCCCAACGCTTGACGATCTCTATCTCTTCGAGCTCATGCTGCGCTCCGACGCGATCCTGAGCGAGCATGAACGTTTACGACGATGGCAAGAACGATTGGCATGGGAGGAGCTAAACGAACTCGAGCGGGCCAATCGATGGAGGCAGATGAGCCTCATGAGACGCCGGGAGCTGGGCCTCGGTCATGGCTCTTACTGGGGATCACGCTTTGGTAGCCTACCGCTTGATCACACTCTGGGCTATGTCCATCCGTTCCCAATCATGGGCCGCTCAGCGATCCGCCGCGGGCACACGCATCCGCTCGGTTTTCCCGGGCCTGCTCACTACCCACTTTCGGGCAGTCTGGGGATGCGATATCCGATGTGGGGTGTCGGTGGACTAGGAATAGGTAGACGAATCTCGGGCTGGTACCTCAAGCCTAAGCATCTCCTTAGACAAGCCGAGATCCGTCTTGAGTATGCTGAAAGGCGCGGTGAGATCCCCCCTAGGCCGCGAATCGTTGGTCCCGGTCTGATGGGCACGGGCGTACCAGGCATGGCTCCCGAGCTCTCGTATGGCCTAGGACGTGAGTTCTGACGATGCTAGTCTTCAGTATGGGGATAACAACTGATCGGGGCGTGGGCTTTTCTTTCATCAGATTCCACACGTGTTCGACACCCGATGATGCTGTAAAGCTGAGCAATCGCGCACAGGTCCCTTTCACTTTGTCACAATGATTGTTGATCATTTTTCATCCTTCTCTCAATCCGGATCCAAGAAAGATGTTATGGCGCCCAGTATGTTGCTATCTGTAAAATTGTAGGCTTGAACTAGCATAAACACTGGAATTAACTTTATGATAGCCTACAATTGATATCCCTCTTTTCCTTCCGTTGTAAAAAATGAGATTATTTATCATTCATCATCCTCTCAAATAATCTTATTCAAGCAAGATTGAATCCCATCAATAGCCGCAGTTGAATGCTTGATAGATTCTGATGAACAAACTAAGGAACGTGCAGGTGGCAGGAAATTTTGACCAGTGCGATCGACTTTGAAAAAATTCCCTCGCGTCCTTGCGCACAGTTTACTATACAATAGAAAAATTTGCTCTGAAAACTGTATCCGCTCCTTTGACATTTCTTTCCGCCTGTCCAAAATCCTAATCACAACACCGCCAGCAAAAATTACTCGGACAAGGCTGTCCGAGTAATTTTTGCTGGCGGTGCAAGGACATGAACTTCCCAAGCTAAGCCCTGCTATTGTTTCAGTGCCCTCTCATAGTCGAGGTCATCAACACAAATATGTCAGTTTTGAAGCAACTTGATTAAGATGAGACTGAGCCATCGACTGTCAGCCCCTGAGTACTTGAGAAGTATCATGGAGCTGCAAATGTTAATATGAATATATTCTGACTACACCTCATAGCTCAGTTTTGAGAGCTGTAACTAAGAATTCACTGTAAAACTGAATTAAAGTTGTATATTACAGCATGATTACACGTAGAGCAACCTGCTGTAAACCATAAACTTAAACTGTAATAACATACAAGAGGTTATGTACTAGTAACAACAAGACAGAGTAAACTTTTGCCTTGTAATGAGTGTATGCTCATAAAGAATAAAGAGTAAGAACATAAAAGATGTATCTGACCTCCTCTACAGGAGGAGGAGGATCTGCATCATTAAAATAAACTTCAACTGTCTGAATAACTATAAAAGATATTCTGGAATTTCTACTTTATAGAGAACTTCTATTCACCCACTACTACAAGTAGCCTGTTGATATATTCTCATCTCAAGAAAGTCTCCATCTTTTTATATTCATCAGTCACTTTATTCTTTTGGTTCATTCAGGTGCAAAGCTAGAACCTTTCCTCACTACTTACTGTCTAATCCTGCTGAAGGGTTCTCAGGAGTTAAGATAGCAAGTAGAGGATGAATCCTGAGGCTGGGATTGACCACTAGACAGTACAAGGAAAGGATTTACATTGGTCACCACTGGACTTACCAGACATCTAGTAAGCATAGATTAGTCCAGTGCCCATCTGGCTTGCAGGGATCAGTCCTGGGCATTTGGTAAAGTAAAACAACCCAGTTTTCTCTTCTGGCCTTTGTGCCCTTAATCATTTCTATTGTTTTAGTGAGGTGTCTTGCCTGACAGAAGCAAGACACTCACACACCAACTGGAACTAAAACCACAAGACTTGCCTTCTTTGATCATGTGAGAGACTTGAATGGGTCTGTCTAAATGATTACAAAATCAGAAAATCATGTGAAGAATTGAGAGAAAGAGATATCTTAAAGAGGAATGGAAATCACAACAAAACATATCCAAGTGTCCAGTCCATGAAGCTCTTTCCCATTTTAAGCATCTAAATGCTACAGTATGAGTACTGGTCATTACACTACAGTAACTACATGTATTACTTGTAATTATGAGTGTTCAGGTCTTACAGTAAAATATTTACAGTGAATGAATAGAGTACTGTGTGTATGTTACAGTACTGTATATAAAGATGATTGCAGTACTGATTCCATATGTAATGTTATCAGTACTGCATGTAAAAAAGTGATTACAGTATTGATTTCATGTGTAATGTTATCAGTACTGTATGTAAATTATATGTACTCTGTCATTCATGAGACAATCTGGTTTCCTCAGATTGTGCCATGGCTGACAGACTAGCTTTGGTTAAAACTCAGTCCTTAGTACATAACATATAAGGTGTGTGACCAGTTCAAGGTTGTATTATGAACCAGGGTTGTCACTTCAACTAGGCCAGTTTCTTAAGACTCATGAATGCCTTGATAATACCACACAGCCACTGTTTACTGGTCACTGGCAGGCAAGGGTATCACTGCCAAGATATTTGTATCGGATGGGCCTATCCGATGTTCTATCACCCCAAGATATGCGATGCAGTGTCAGTAGGATTAGGTGCGATGGAATTACTATCGGTATCTAATGCTCTGACACCATATTGCAGTGTAATTCCATCGCACCTAATCCTACTGACACTGCATCACATATCTCGGGGTGATAGAACATCGGATAGGCCCATCCGATACAAATATCTTGGCAGTGCCTGTATTCTTTGTTCAGCAAACAGTATTTGGACAATACATACATGCAATTTAGACATATAGATATATATGTCTCAAAAATTGGCCTTTGGTAAACCAATTTTTGGACAATATGTCCAAATATGTCAGCCATTGCACAATCTGAGGAAACCAGATTGTCTCATGACTGACAAAGGAAATAGAATATACATACTGTACTGATAAAATTACACATGATACCAGTACTGTAATCACTTTCTACACACAGTACTGATAACATTACATATGAAATCAGTACTGTAATCACTTTAACATACAGTATTGTAACTTACACACAGTACTGTATCCATTTACTGTAAATATTTTAGCTGTAAATACATGAACACTTGTAATAATGAGTAGTACATGTAATTACTGTAGTGTTACAACCAGTACTCATACTGTAACATATCTATGCTTAAACTGAGAACTTGCTTTTGTGGACTGTTCAAGATATGTTTCTCTTTTTGATTTCATTTCTCTCAAGCTATCTTTCCATCAATTCATTCTCACATGTACAGTCAAATGAAACCTTGATCAAGTTAAGCTTGTCAAGAGAATGAAAGGAGATATCTCATGGAAAGAGCCCAGTTAGGAATGTGCACATGTATTGGTCACACACAGTGCTGCCAATATCCAAAACCAACTGTCCCCATCTGGTGGAATAGAAGACACAAGGTCTGGAGCTCAGACCTCAGGTCATAGCCTTTCATTCTATAAATAACAGCATTGGTAATTGGTACTTGTTGTGGATTTCTGTTCTCATCACATCATCTCCTGATTACTCATTCATTTGTAATTGGCTGGATTCAGATATTCCTCTTGTGGTTAAGCTATCTTGTTTTCTCTCTTGTTTCAATTCCTGTCTCTAAATAGTTGTCTCTCTCATGCTCTTTCTTTCTTTCTTTCATTCATCAATATCATTTCAATCAACTATTACTATCATTTAGCACTATTATTTCCCAAGAATTGTTAGCCTGAAGAGTTTGCTGTCTTTTACCTCTAGCTTTGTTGAATCCCATCCCTCATTGAGAGCCTCTCAGATGCCAAACATTTCTCTCTAGTCATCAGAAATAACTAGTCCTTTGATAAGTAAGTCTTGATTGACTTGTTATCAGTTCAGAAGTGCAAGTTATATTACAATAAGACCTGTATTGGCATGTAATATAACCTCACTCTCTGACAATATATATATATGTTTACTTTTACATATAGGAATGTATCTCCAGATACCTTTGGATAACCCACCAACCCTCCCTCATTGACCTTTCAGCATATCCACTCACTTGACCTTGGCCTCAATCCCACAACCTCATTCCCTCAACCTCAACCTTGACCCCACTACCTCACTCCCTTGACCTCACATCTTCACTCAAGTTGCACATCTATCAGGTGTTTCTAAACACATAAACATTTTCATATAAGAGGAGGCTGTTATTAACCACTAGATATAGCAAGGTAAGGATTTTCACTGGTAATCATCACTGAACTTGCTAGATATCTAGTGCAGTTCTAGATAAGTCTAGTGCTCAGCTGGCATTCTGGGGTTAGTCCTGGGTTTTTGGGAAGCAAAGGAAACCAACTAATCCACTTTGGTCTCTGTGCCCTGCATCATTTTCACCATTTTTAGTGAGGTTACTTGTCAGACAGAAAGAAGTCCCTCACATCCTTCCTTTGGAACTCTTGAAGACATCAGAGTCAAAGGGAAGGGGGACTTCACTCTCTGGGCTCTGGGCCATCCCAAGGCCAAGGCTCAAAAGCCTTGGTTGAGGCCAACTTTAGCCTTGTCTGAATTAACCTCTACACACAAAGCCCCTGCAGGATCAAACACAACTGTAGAAGGAGGAAGGCAAGGGGAGGAAACTTGTGATTTGAATTTTGAAAGATCATGAACCAAAATAATTTGTATGCATGGAGCTGTGGCCCTTGCATCTCCCCCACTCATGCTGGACTGAAAAGAGAACTGACTTTTCTTGCTGAAAGCTTGGAGGTCATCCAAATGTCTTGGCCTGCTAATGAGCAGTAAATGGGTTTCTTCCAAGGAAGTTCTTGCAGTAAGATATCCTGGGAGAGTTTCTTGGGGGCCTAGGCCTCTCTTAAGAGATTCAGAAATTCCCCTTTTCTTTCCATGTGATAAACCATGATAAATATCATATTCTACACATTTTGGGCTTGATAAATAGTCAATCATTGAGACTACATAATTCTATTCATATATGATACAAGTAGGTCTTTTGTACTAGACCCAGAAGGTGTGTAATTTATATTATGGTTTTTATATGTTTTTAGAAGTTTTTGACCCTGGACCTTGAGTGGAATTCAACACGTCTTTGTTCTGTTATATTCTATATTCAGAGACTGTTTTAGTCCTTCTGGTATTCAATGATCAGTAAAGACTCATGGGCTGACAAGCACATGCACAGGAAATGATCCAGAATTTTGATGTGGTCAAACATCAAAACTATGAAGAAATCTAGATAGAAGTGGAACACTGGTGATATGTGCAGTGACATGTGTGAGCTGAGCTGGTCTGACTCTTGCCTACAAGAGTATATGCTGACCTATACAAGATAGACAAGTCATCAGAAAGTGAGAAACAGAGTGGAGAGAGTTGTGTTTATGGTCTACCTGGTAAGGGTCAGGGGTGTGAGGAGTGAGGCAAGAGGTGAGCAGTTTTAGCTACTTGATCTATGGGGAAAAGGCTATGAGATAAAAGTGACAATCTGGAAGATAGTATAGAGGAAACATTAATTTTCAGATGTGCACATATTAAACTTAGCAAAGAGTGTAGGGTAATGGGAAGGAAATGGAAATGTGGTGGGGAGAACAGGGGACTTACTTTTTCTTTCCAAAGATGAAGAAAGAGAAAGTGGATGTGAGGGTGTGCAGGCTGGATATATGTGTGCATTTTGTTTCACTGTTCTGTTTTGTCTAGGCATGCTCTGACTCTTTGTGTGTGATGTGTGTGTGGGACACTGTTGGGGTTTTGGCCTTCTTGAAGGAGACAAGACATGTTACTTTTCTTCTTAGTTTGGTTAACTTGTTTCTATGCTACCCAGGTCATGTCTACATTTGAGTCTAAATTCTGAGTGGGTTGATTGAATACCAACAAACTAGCCATCAGTGAACAAGCACCACATACTTTCAAGCATACCCAACAGTGGAAGGATGCCTGCAAAAAGAAAAATTCAACAGAAGTGAAATGTTTCCATTGTGCCTGGGAAAAAGTCCACAAAAGGATTTGAAAACTGCAAAGACTTCATTTGATTGATGTAAACATTTTTCACATCCTTTCATTTCCTAAACATCTTCTTGTTGTGATAGTGATCAGAGTATGAGCATACTGTATGACGCCATCCATGCTTGTATCCTAACCATTTCATATCTTTCCCTTCAGACTTGAGGATGTCTTAGAGTTTTTTCCTCATCTTTTCTCTTTGGCATTTCCTCACCCCAACCCTGATATGAGTCCAGCCAGAACCTGAGGCTGACATCTGTGTATCAGTTTTTGGACTTGGAGTCAAGGAGCTCATTATACATCAACACTTCTCACAAGGATAAATCTCCACATTAAGGTTTGGAGAGTATGATAGAATGAATGGTAAATGAAAGTGGGGCTACCAAGAAGGGCAAACTCCTACAGATTTAAAAGTATATGTGTAAGGCCATTGCCTTACAGGCAACAGTATAAGCATAAGAGGTAGAAGCATAGGAGGGATAGATAGGAGAAGATGGAAGATCCATGCTCCTAGCCCTTTAGACTCTGACTTCTCAATTCATGGGGTTCTCTCTTGGGCTAGGTGAGCACAGTTCATATTTTAGAATGTCAGTGGAGGACTGGAGGACAAAGGAGAGACTCTGACTTCTCCATTCATGGGGTTCTCTCTTGGGCTAGCAATTCCATCATTTGTTTTTAGAAGTCTCCTTGAGGAGCCTTCCTTGAGCCTGTGCTGCAGACCTGAGCAGTGTGGGAAGTCCAGCTGAAGATGACCCTTACAATATGCTGATCTGGATTTACCAGGTCCAAAGTTGTTTACCACAAGTTCAAGCACTGAAACCACCTCTTCTGCTCATGGGATTTAGAATAAAAAGGAGATTATTGCTTTTGAAGACTATTCATATTCCCAAATTACATATGTAGTTCAGTCTTAAAAGTCTGACTCAATGGAAACCCAATCTCAATCAGCTTCACAGAGCTCTTTGGTCATAATGATGTATAAATTCATACTAGCTCATCAAAAGCAGCCATATGACTTGATGAAAATTGGAAGTTATGGTAACCACAGATATAGCAAGAGCTACATATGTGCCAATGGATCTTTGTATTATCAATTCACAGGATTCAATGTATCTGTCAATGAATAACCAAAGGAGATGAAGTTGAACCCTTTTATTTCCTGAAGGGCAGAAAATCAAAGCCAGGAATATCAAATCACACAAGTTCTTTCATAGTTCAAAACCTTTAAATATGACAAGCCATTCCAAGCCTATTGTAATAAATGTCCAGGACAGCAACACAGTACACACAAAATTTGATAGTTGAGCAAGTCTTATTGCATCATGACAAAAATCTAAATATGCAACCATATGCTCCTTTACTAAGGTGCTTAATATGTCATCAACTTGAAACTTAGCCATCATGCTGGCATTTGCCCATTTCAGAAACCCCACACCACCACTAGGATGTAGTAGCATCACATAGCGAAGTCAATTGAGAATATTGTTACAACTTTTTCCACACCACCACTTAAATGTAGGAGCACCAAAACTCAAAGCTTATTGAGAATATTGTATTTTTTATTTTGTTATTCTTTCAAAGATGATGTCATGGACCTTATCATTCATCACTCTAAGTGTTCATAAGAGCTGATATGGCTATTAAGTACCATTAGGAGGGTTCAAGTTAGAGCTTTGAAGCATGTGTTTTGTGTTTTGAACAAGTTCATGTTTGGTACCCACTGTAAAGGACTTGCTGTACAAGCCACATGACAAATCCTGCTAACAGTACACCACCTACCACCATCCCACTTGTCTTCAATGAAGATTTCCAAGACAACCTCAAATCAAACCTCAAAAGCAAAATGCCTCCCAAGGATTGGATTCAAGGTGCTGGTCAGGGCTGTGGCATGTCAACTTTAGCCTGGGGGGTGCATCTGAAAGTGGCAGATGCATTTTGTCTACAACACAATGCCAAGTTGCCAAGTTTTGTCGGCATGTATTAATTGCTTAGTTATTGTTTGCATCATGAACATACCCCCCACTGCCACACTGGGGGGATTAAAAGACTACAAAGGAACCACATTGTCCCCTTGAGCAGATGAATGGCCGCCA
Source organism: Cronartium quercuum f. sp. fusiforme G11 (assembly GCA_015951145.1). NCBI lineage: Eukaryota > Fungi > Basidiomycota > Pucciniomycetes > Pucciniales > Coleosporiaceae > Cronartium > Cronartium quercuum. The sequence goes on from MU167221.1 coordinate 470,341, forward strand.
CAGTACTATCAGTCTGTCAATGACTACGGGGCAAAAGATTAAGCTGATTTTTTGGAGGTGCCGGCTTGCGTTTGAATGCTATCAGCTGCCCCCCAAAAAATCCCTGTAGCCAGTGTCGATTCTGGAACTTATATGTGTTGATACATGGGGATGGTAGTAGCAACCCCAAGAGACAGTGCCAAATTCAGTATCATGAGTTGATCATCATATGTTAATTATACAATCATTGGATCATTCTGGTTGGTTCCCTTCTGCTTTGTGAACTTTAGTTTGCTTAGGGAGTTTTTTCTTGCCACTGAATTGAGGATAAGATCAACCGTCAATCAGGACTATATTTTCGAACGAAATCGAAGACATTACTTACAAGACTTCTAGATCGGCTTCTTTGAAAAAGTGTGGAGCAGCTTGAAGTAACCACTCTGGCTTGTTGATCTCCATGACCTGTCTCGCGTATTCTTTGCTGGTCAAGACCAGTTCGTAAAATAAGATCACTATTCCGACATGGGAAAAAATCAGTTGCGTGTATACATATGCAGACTCTTCAAAAGTATGAAACTCACTTCGAGGGGGTGGCTGAGCCTGAAAACAACTTGAAGACGGGTGTATGTATACGGATTGATTAGACTTCAAAGTTCGGTAAGCATCGCCTCCCTTACTGAGTCGGGCCTAAACATTGAAAGGCAAAATTCTTTGAGTATCCATCCCTCGATCGGTCAGGCGAGCAATTGATTACACACCGTATTCATAAAGTAACCTCCTAATAAGCTTTTCTGGATAGGCTCAATTGAGCCCGTTGCATTAGCTTCGGGCAAGATTTCAACACGTTCACATAGCGCAGAGAGTTGATCTCGGATGTCGCGGACTCGGTTCAAAGACTTGATCTGGACGTAATTTTCGTATGACCATGAGATGGACCAATTTGTCTCTTTCCATTGCTCAAACACGTTCAGAAGGGTGAAATGGTCCCCCCCTGGTTGAACGAAGTTTAGTCGAGCCCTGAAATACGAGGAGGAAGATGGCGATGAGTTCATTCCATATGGCTAACAAACCAGGCTGCCGTAAGAAGTTAGTGAATTATGATAAAATTACTGACCGATCAGCGTGCATTTTCTTGTCCTTGGGCCGGTAAAAGATTGAGCTACTCTCTGAAAGCATTGACACAATTGACAAGACTTCTTCAGTGCAGTGGTGTTTCTCACTCTCCAAAATTGCTTTGGATAACATAGGGTCCATGGGGAATTCTGCCATCTTTCGCCCGATCTTGGTCAATTCACCACGATCATTGAAAGCTCCCAGCGCATAGAGTAAGTCCAACGCTCGGATCAATGTATCACCCGGAGGTGGGTCTAAGAAATCGAAGCCAATGAGATCGTTAATGCCGAGCGACTTGAGCAGCAGAACTACGTTTGCCAGGTTTGTCCGCTGGATTTCAGGCACGGTATCTTCGTCAAGCTCCTTCATATAAGCTGATTTGGTGTATAATCGGAAGCACTTTCCAGGAGCGACTCGACCTGCTCTTCCCGCACGCTGATTGGCGGCCGCGCGAGAACACTAAGTGCAACACATACATAAGTTCACCACGTCTATATATTGGACGCAAGATCATAACTTACTGGAACAACGACCAAAGATTCCATACCTGTTCGAGGATTGTACGAATTTTGCTTAACAAAACCTGGGTCGATTACGTACACGACACCATCGATGGTGATGGAAGTCTCGGCAATATTGGTAGCCAGAACAACTTTTCGAGCTTTGTCCGGAGTCGGCTCGAAGATCTTGGCTTGCATTTCTGTCGGTAAGTTGGCGTAGATGGGACAGATCACCAACTCGCCTATTTTGTTTCCCAGTGCGCGAGCCGTTTCTTCCAAGTTTTCTTGAGCTGCTTCAATTTCGTCTTGACCCGTAAAAAATACGAGGATGTCACCTTTGGGTTGAGTAGTATGAATTTGGAAGACGGTGGTAACAGCAGCGTGAAGGTAATTCGCCTCGGGGCTTGGGGTGTACAAGATGTCGACAGGGTACATTCGCCCAGGTACTAGGCGCATTTCAGGCAAATTGGATAAAAGATCAACTTGTGTGCCTAGCATCACAGCGGAGTTATCGGTTCATTCTGACTGACTGTTAAAGATCGGAGCATCATCGAAGTATTCTGAGAACTTGGCAGCATTCATAGTGGCGCTTGAGATCAAGAGCCGGAAGTCCGGACGGAACCGAGCGATATCCTGAGAACAGGAAATGTCAATCAATCAGTTGAACTGGATGGCTAGAAACACCAAGCGCAGCAGAATAACTTGCATTATACCTTGATTAAGCCCAACAAAATATCAGTACTCAGCGTGCGCTCATGGGCCTCATCAATAATCATAGCATTGTAACCGGCAAGATCAGGCTCCGTCATGAATTCTCTGAGAAGCATGCCATCCGTCATGTATTTGATGACTGTCTTGGGTGACGTGCAATCTTCAAAACGGATGGAATATCCAACGGCATCTCCCACACGTACACCCATCTCTTCAGCTACTCTTGCTGCTACTGACATGGCGGCTACTCGACGAGGCTGAGTGCATCCTATCTTACCGCCGTCCTTCGTGTAGCCAGCTTCATGCAGATATTGCGGTAGTTGAGTCGTCTTCCCTGAACCGGTTTCTCCGACCACGATCAACACTTGATACTCTGCGACTGCTTCGAGCAAACGTTCACGCCATTCGTAAACCGGAAGGGATTTGCGCACTTCATCTATAGATTTGGCTGTACGCAGAAACCAAAGTGGGGTTAACTGCAGGCATGACATTGACCAACAAAAACATCCAGAGCCAGCTTACCTCGACGTTCAGCCGCGTCAATCTGGGCTTGAAGAGCTGCATCTTTAGCACTTAAAGTACCACCTATCCTGCTATCCTTGTCCATCAAGAATGAAATAGTTGCACTCTCGTCGAAAACAAATTCGTAATCTTCCACAAGCGTTGGACGGTCTAGGGCGCCATAGTTTGTAGTTGCATTTTGAGTTTGAATACTCTCGTATCGGTCCACATCTGTCACGAATTCATCCGCCGGCCTTTTGCTTTCCTCGTACCGCTTATACAGAGCATCGTGTTTTTTCTTCTTATCCAACCGGCCTTGTTCGGTGATGTAATCTGAAGATCATGTACAAAATGTTAATTAGAAACATATGTCGGGACTCACTAAGCGAAATACAAGTGTAAGCATTTGACATTACCTTCAGGCATCATGTACCCATCATAGCCGTCATCAATACCCATTCTTTCTTGTGCAAGGCGCAAGACTTCTTTTTTCTTGTTCAATTCCCTGATCTCACGCTGAGTCATGACGACGCCTTTAAAGTCAGCTTCTTCATCCAAGATCTCCTGTTTTAACAATTCAATCTGTTGTAGTTCTCTTTTGCTCAGATATTCCTGTCGAGCCCGTTTCCGCACTTCTGGCATCGCTGCTTTTCGAGCTTCCTCATTATTTTCTAGGTCGCGACGTCGGATCTGATCAGGAGTGAGCTTAGATGTCTTGTCCTCAACAATTTTCTTCGTCTTGTCTCGATCTTTTGCTTTCAGTCTCTCGGCAAATTCATCTCGTTCACGAGCATCTTCCAACCGTTCTCGCTCTATCCGTTGCGCTTCCGTCTCCTTAGAGCCTTCACCTTCAGGGGCATCCTGAGAACCAACAGATCTTCGCCGTTTCTTCGCCGCTCGTTCTTCTTCGTCACTTTCCCATCCCTCTTGCCCGGTCTGAGCTTTCTTCCTCGATGTCGCCTTTTCCTTCTTTTGTTTCTTGATCTCAACCTTTTCCTCGAGCTGTTCATCTAACACGAGTGAGAATCTCTGTTGTTGGAGTGCCTTGGCCTCGGATTCAGATTTCTTGCGCGCCGCCTCGGCTGCGTCCTTCTTCGATTGTTTCCCAACATTCTTCGACGACGACGCTCGGGGAACGCGTTTAAAAAGCTCATTCGCAAAATAGTCCGTCTCTGCTGTAGAGCTGAGTCCGACGTGTACAAGCGAACCCACGAGTGCCTTGGGGTTGGTAGCAGTACTGGCCGTCTTGATCATGTAATCCACCATCGCGCTGTCCGACATCTCGAACAATCGTAAGATGCTATCGCTAACCCATTGGCGTAGCTGGGGAGAGCTCATCGGAGTAGAATGTATAAGTGTATAGAACTTAGATATTCCCTGGTTGATTGGTCACTGGAGAAGTGGAGCTGAGGACAAGTCAGAGCCTGACAAAGTCACTCGGAGTCCAAGTGATCGGCGACTGCGGGTGCACGCATCACACTGTAACATGTTAAGCGCGATGATGCGCGCCTGATTCTGACCCGACCCGACCCTGAAGTCCTTTAGGTCACGCTTGGCAATTTGTACCACTTCACATGCCTTGAAAGTATCTTGCTTTGATGTTGAGTTTTTCTTTGCCAAAATTCTCATCTAAAGGCCCACAGTTTTGGGCGCAGGTAAGGTCAAGCACCCCATTCCACAACAGCTTAACACCCTTATCGAGTTGGCCTTGGCTAAGTTTGGTTCGTCTAAATTGCAGACCACCTTTGTTAATGGGAGAGGCTCAGAGTTATTATAGCTTCAGAAGGGTAGGCTGGAGCCCTGAGAATTCAATGCCAAGTTTATTTCAGCACTTCATTGTAATAACTCCCTGAATTGGCCAATCTTCATTCATTCTGTCTTGTGTCTCCTGTTGCTGAATGGATGCAAAATTCGTCAGAGTCTGATATCAGACAGTCTCACTATGTCTACTCCACCGCATTTATGTATATCATCAGTCAAGCTGTAAAAGGATCAAATTCAATTTTACAGTTTTACACCAACCACCAACAAACATACATACAAAGCTATTTTTGTCAGTGTTGTGAGATATAAATGATAGATGACTTGCGAATAAGGGCAAATGCAGGATTCCAATTTGGTATAATAGGTTTTTGGAAGCACGAGCATGTGGATAAGCGCAAGGAATGACTGTGCCAAGTATCTATTGTGACAACACCGACTGCAATGAAACTAAAAGTTATTCAGGACCTATCGGGGCGATTGAAATGACGTCAGCCAGTGTCTAGAAACTAATTCCAGTGATTGATGCGACACCTACCATGAAGTACAAAATATAGCTCCGTCGCTGGGGACTCTTATACCTGCCATCCCGAAGTAACGGTGTATTTATCATAACCACCTCCTCGTTCTGCCGCAGTTTTCGCAGCCTTGTCCGCTTTAGCATTCATGCGTCTCGGTACCGCCCAAAACGATATTTCACATCCCGACTTTGCGAAGGAGCCCATGACAGTAGACAATTCCTGCCAAAGGTCCTTGTTTGCAACCGGTTTTCCAGAAGCAACACGCCAGCCGCGAGCAGCCCAATTACGAAGTCGACCTGTGGCATGATTGGCCACATATTCGGAGTCCGTGATAACTACGATTCGCTCCCAGCCTTCTCCCCACCAGGTACGGTAGGTCAAAGCAGCAAGTACAGCACGAAGCTCGGCGCGGCTGTTTGTATGCGTGTAAATCTGTCCATCGACGCCTTTATTTTCCAGTGCGAAGTTGATCTGTCCTTCCTTGCCATCCTTGAAAACGAATGCAGCTCCAGCTCTTGGTGAGGTAACGCTGGAACCATTGTCAAGACAAGCTCCGTCTGTGTAGATACACATGGTCTTGAGACCGGAGACGACAGGCACGAAGCGACGGCGAATACAGTAGCGGTGTATAAAAGCAGCTGGAGTGGTGGCATTAGCCTTGCGCAGCGGAAAGACTTCATCGGGCGATAATTCGACATGACTCGAGTCTGAGGGTGGTTGAAATTTAGTGGCTACCCAAACGCCATGTTCACCCTCTCCCATCAGATGACAAGCTCGAGAAATGGACGTTGGTGCAGGAATAGGACGACCAGCAAATATCCCAGGCACAGTAACCAGTTCACCAGTGCAAGGATGCTTCACCTTGGGGTGGAATTCGTGAAGTTTAAATTTTGGTGGCAAATTGGTGGGAAGTGTGCCATGTAAAGTGAAGTCGCCGTTAAGATCTAGAATAAGGCGAGGGCAGTCTTCAGCCTCGGAGTCGTAATCCATCTTGAATATGCTCGCTTATGTATGTCTGTTTCTAACAGAAAAACGAGCACGAAAATACAAAGTGGTTGGTCATCATATTCGAAGCTACAATATGACAGTGTCGAATAAAAAAAAACCAACCTACCAGGCTTAATTGGCGTCGGTGTCGATGGCAGCTTTTTGATCTCGGACGCGTTCAAACCCTGACGTCTCGATTGGCCTCGATTAAAAGTTGGAAAGCTGTTTCGATAGCCAGCGAATAGAGTACCCCGAGCGCGATGTGCCTTCAATCACGTTTGACTGTGATGGGAAGTGAACTGCGATACTCAAAGACTGTATGGGGGTTGATTAGATCTGAGAAGGTTCAAGGCTGTTTAAGGAAATTCCTGGAAATCCAGGGTGGGTGAGGGGAGAAGTGTGATGACTCTAGTACTAGGGGTTTACACACGCATATCTTAGGATATGTAAGTATGCTTGTAAGCTTAGATTATTCTTGTAACAAAGGTGAATATTAATAACAAAATGTTTCGATAAAGAAAAAGGAAAACAAATTGAGAATTCCCATCGGAGGCACGACAGAGGTAGTGAAGGTCCATGTACACGATGAAGAAAACTGTACACACTACAGACAAGTGGTTCAGTTTAGCCTGGACCATAAGGGTCCAGACTATTAACTAGTCCAGGCAAAGACTAGAGAAATTTGTAATTATAAGTTACAACCCGATGCAAACCACTTGTCCCCACCACTGCATCCATCTTCAGTTTTTCCTTCATCATCTTTATCCTCGTATAACCTTATACTTGTCACCAATTAAATTATTCGGAAAACTTATACCATCCAAAGAAATGGATTACAAGTTATTCTCCTGGCTCTTGATTGCTCTAAGTTTTTCGAAAT
>MU167221.1:506647-516796 GCA_015951145.1 Cronartium quercuum f. sp. fusiforme G11
CACGCGCTCCCCACCTAATTCTAAGCTAGAGGTGCACGCATTTGCCTCTGTAACGGCTGCATGAGGCTTGGTTGCGCTGGGAGTGCCTGATTTTTATGTACGTCAACCCACTGTAAATCCTCCCCGCAATATTTTTCCGACGTGAACCTGACCTGGAAACGCTCCCGGGGTGTATGCCTGCTACAAGCAGGCGTACAGGATGCCCATTACCCTGCTTGAAGCAGTAACCAGCCATCTGTTTGTATCTGCCTTTATCTGGCAGATACACTACAAATTTTTGTCTACGGAGCACAAGATCATTGAGCGGATTACTCCATCGTACCTTTCCTCACCTGGTGGTCGTTCGGTTGCAAGGTAATCGTCGATCGCCGTGACGTAATCGACCGTGTCGCACAGTCTCGCCTTCCAACTGATGAATTCCTCGCCAGCGGCATCGAGTATAACCCCTGAGTTCTTGATCATTGCCGGCATCTTCATAAAGAAATCGACTGAGCGGTACGGGGCGTCCATGTGTGGCGGTCTGTCCGGTTGGTGCGTGGTTCCGGAACTCATTTCTGGTTTAGGGCTTGTTGCGGCGCGGGATGGTTCGTTCGATTTATTTTCGCCGCGCGTTTTTGATCGAGTGTGCATCCAAAAGGCCCGGTGAGCGATGAGAGAGTAGCGTTTTAAATTTTGAGATAAAAAATGATGAAAAAGGAATTCCGCGCTGCTGGTCGCGCAAACTGGGTCTCAAACCTGTAAGAGCAGTTAGGTAAGCTAACTCGCTTCTCTCTCGTCTCGCTCGTCTCCGGCCCAATCGGGGAACTCCCGTCAAAAGTGAATGAGGGATGGGAGCTCTGGGCCAGGTGGAGCAAGACTTATAGCCCTACTGCTTATAGTGATATGTTAGTAGTGCTATGTGTATGTACAGTTGTCCTAGTCCTGTAATCCCTTGTATACCTCAACACTTTTAAGGTCGCTTGTTTGGTCTTCGAGGAGAACTTAAGACGGAAACAAGCAGAAAGTGAGCGGTGCCTGATTGATACAGGCCGCTACAATTTTGGCTTGAAGGTTCTGTCGGTGCCATCGAAGTGCATCTGAATCAGGGCTTCCTACCTGTGGATGCCGAACCCAGTCCAGGCACTACGAGGCTGCGAGCAGCGGGGCCCGTACAGACGAGCAGAGCGATCAGGCCGCTCACCTAAAATTCGAGCAGAAAAAATTCATTACAAAACTTTGTACAACTGCTCGAAACGCATTTTACAACTGCTCGAAATTTCCGAACTTGAACCCCCCTATTGTTGGAAGTGTTAGCATAGGACCTGTTCCAGTTTGAGTCTGGTCCAGCCAGATTTCAGATAAGGTACATGTGTGTTACAGTTTTTTCCGCAGGCTTACTTTTGTTGATCAGTTGGAAGGACCAGCTTCATCAAGAGGAAAACTACTTCAGTTCGGTTCAATTTGAGCTTGCCGCTCCATCGCCATTCTAGCCATCCTCTCTCTCGTCGCTCGAACCTTTTGCCGTTCACGATCATCACGGATTTTGAGAAGAGCAGACGCTTTTCGGCTATTCTCAGCATCAGCTTCCTTTTGTTTCATGCTGATCTGAGTTTCGTGCATTTTTTTGATATCCTCAATTTTCTTACGGAGAATCACGTGACCGGTGTTGAGAATCGCCAGCTGACGCTCGGTTGGGCGGGTCGGGAAGTTTAAAACCTCGACATGTTCTTTGACACCTGGTGCAAACTTGCAAGCAAGTAGATATTCGCGTGCACCTATGTAATGAAACTCATGCTCAATAAAGCACCGATACATCAGTCCTCAGGCCCCCATTGCTAAAAGTCTTCTGGGAAAGTTGGCCGCACCGCACCTGGTACATCGATGATATTTTTCTTGATCAATGAGTTTGAGTGTTTCACCGACTTGAATTTGGCCTCACTTGGGTTTTTCAAAACGTTGAAGGTGATTTTTTCCAATGTCTCAAGCGCTGTGAGGACGACTGCTTTTGTATTTCGTTCTAGCAGCTGGCGTTCGATTAGATGAAGGAAGTTTTGCCGGGTGTCGTGATCGAAGTTACTCGAGGAGGGTGGTGAGGAGACCGTATTCCGTCGTGCCTCTGCCGCGGCTCTGGCCTTGTCAGCGACGTCGACTTCCATGTCCTGTTCAGCAACGCTGGTAATGGACGTTGGTGACATGAGTCGGTGCCTCTTGGCTTCTGAGTTCCACTGATCGTCAACCGACATCTGCTGTTAAATTTTCGGTGGACTGTTTGCTTGATCTTGCGGGAGTACGAAAGCCTTCAGCTGTCCCATCAAAATTACATGCCAGAGCTAGAGTCGGTTGAACCTTCCAAGTGGGATTCGGAACTTACAACGTTCAGAATATAAATCAAAGATTTTTTCAATAAACCCTAGAAGCGTTCGCAACCCGTCATAATCCAGAATTCTCATGAATCAATCTTACCGGAATATGCTGCCTCTGAACCCAAAGCTAGCACGGCATTGATATTCTTCACAATGAGTGATTCACCGTACCTGTCTTGCTTCGCTTTGATACTTGACAAACCTTCAGAACATCGGTTCGAATTTTGAGAAACGGGTGACCTGAGTCGGATGATTGTATGCGGGTCAGAACATGGAAGCTCCTATCTGCTGACTTATCCTCGGTACCGCCCCCGACATCCTACTTTTTCTCAACCGAGACTTTGGGCCGACACCGACGGGCCTTGAGCTTGAACACTGCTTCGGTGACGTCATTCCTACAAGAGCTTTGTGCCGTCGAGCAAATCGACCAAACTCTGGCGATTCCATTCTAAAAGTCATGCGGTGATGTGCTGGTCAGGAGGGTGCCAAATTAGAAACCGTTGGTTAACAAATTATCGCTCTCATAAACATTGACATCTAACTTGTTGGGGTGTGGTAAAGCAATACTTTCTTTAAAACCCAAGAACACACTACCCACCATCCTCGCTTAATTTACCACGCGTTGATCCATGATATCAGATACCGATACCATGTCGAGATCTAATTTTGACCCATCAGGTGATCTTATAAATAATGATGACCGTGTTTCAGATTCCAGAGTTCCACCCGCTCGTTTGGCCAGTCACCTTCTAGGAAGCTCAGACGCAGATAAACATGAAAGATCATTTGACCTGGAGCTCGCCATCGCCGGTTTCGCGAGCTTCCAAGCACCGGTGAGTTTCAACCCGAAGGGAGACGGCTTTTGAATCTTGCATGGTGGCTCAACAAAACTCTCGCGTGCGCTTTTTGCAGCTCGATGATGCTAAAAGTCGCCAATTGGCATCCTACGGGACTGTCATCACTCAATTCCTCGGAAAAGCCAAAGAAACCATCGCGGACCGAAGGATGTGGATAACGATGTCGAAATCAATGCAAGCAAGATTAGTCAGTTTATTGGAAAAGATATGTAAGGAACTAGGTCCGGATTCCTTTCAGTGATGCTTTCTTTCAGTGCGTGACTGAACTTCATAATATCACTCAAAAAGTGAATACAGACTTCATCAGGTCTCTTTTCGCTCTCAGATTACATATTCGAAACTTGGCTTTCGGTCTCGATTCTGCCAACGTACCTGGTATAGCCACCCTAGCAGACGTCGTGATTGCTTCGGTGGTTGATTATATAAACGGAGATGCTTTGAGTCAACAGCCTTCAATTGCGCACCATAATTCTCGCATTTCATGGACACATCAGACCATCGAACTCGTCGTCCGAATGCCGACTGATTTGGATAACCTATCAAGTTTTGTGGCAATTTCGGATCCTGAAAATCATATGTTGAGCCATGAGATAAAACTGGCCTGCATATCAATCCTGTACTGTCTATGTTGTCTTGATGATTGGAAGCCCCCTCAAACGGCTCAGGCTTTCGACCAGCTCATCACCTTCATCTCATTTCTTGATGATAGTCGAGAACTGTCCTCAATGACAATCGTCCAAATCCTATGCCTATACGGAGTAAGCCAAAGTGTCCAAGTCCTTTCTTACTGATTTCAGAAAGAGTGCTGATCCGAGATCTGTCAGAAATTACGTCGTTCTCAACTCCGTGACGACCAAACCTTTAGACCAGCTACCATCAGAAAGCTTTGGACTTTGATGACGACCCTCTTTCCAAATCCTGACCTCAATATCAGCGGCCACGAACTTAGTGCAGCTCAGAATGTTCTCTTTGAAGACGGAAACGATATCATTGCTTGGGTATGGTCACATGCCGAATTCTGCTCTCAACTCGACAATGGTTGGGTCAATTGTTTTGTAAGCCATAAGACATGTAATCTCGCCGTGAAATGAAACTACATGTCATCGGAATAATTTGCGCTGATTTTTCTTCAGGAGTCAGACCACAGCGTGGATACTAGCACAGTATACGCCAGAATCTTTACAGGCCCCAGGCGGAGCCAGAAACCCTTCGGAATTCATACTTACCATCGCAGACGAATTGCCGATAGCGCGCAAAAATAAGGCGGTCATCAATAGCCTGACGTCCCAAGATGGTCTTGGCTTATACATTTTTTTGGTTGAGTTCACCGAAGATTAACATGAAATAGATGGGATGGTATAGACTGAGATGCTCTTTTGATCGTTTGATGGCACTCTTCAGAGTGTGTACTTTGGTGTCGTTGCTCCTACAGGTCTGAGTGCTGCCAACTGGGATCATGTATGGCGTTCGATCTATAGTATCCTCTTCCGTATCTATCGCGACTTAGGAAAAACAGATTCGCCATTACATCTCAAATCAAATTTCCGACTTGCACAACTGGTCCACGAGGCGCTCCAGCATCTCTTTTCACATATTCTCAATTTACCGCGTGAGCTTTTCCTTCCTTTCTGTATTATCTTTTGCTTTAATATTAAAAAAATGTATCTCTTTTTCCAGAAAAAGCCTACTTCATATGTCATTCCATCAGGATACCCTCAAAATTATTCACTATATGCATTCGAAATCCCACCATGGATTTGCACAAATTGCTCGATGGGACCCTGGCGGCGATTGAAAGATCAATGGAGGCCGCCGACTTCCAAGAGCAAAACCCAACAGCCGAAGCTAAAGACTTTCTCAGCTTTTTAGGTCATTGGGCAGAGAATGATTTTGGTAATTTGAAAGAAATTCTATAAGAAATGATGCAACCCAGTTCATTGACTTCTTGGGGCTTCTTTTAAATTTCTGTGATTGATTTTTTTAGATGAAAAATTTGTCAACCCGCGTGGTTTCGTCACAAGCTTGCTCCAGCTTATATCTTCGCCTTTCAGGATCTCGGATGAAACCAAATTCATCGCCACCAAATTATTGATAAATATTGAGAGTTCAGCCGGGTGCGATTGGGAATTTAGTCGACGTGACTTGCATTTAGTATCTGAAGTTTTGTTGGACGTAAACAAGCTTTTTGACAATAATTTAAGTAGGTGAATGTGTTTCGGGAGTTTTTCGAAAGCAAACTACGTTGTGAACTGACACAGTAACTTCAGTACGCGATGTAGGAGAACTTATCGCAAAATTTGTCCGAATCTACGTCCATCGCTTCCCACCTCATGACGCACAGCCCATATTCCTTTTTCACGCACTAAGAGATCACTTGGAAAGTATGATTTGGATCACCGAGCTCACCGATTACACCACCGAGGTATCCTCGAGCTCGATATCGGGTTCGGACAAAAACAGAGACCTCAGTTCTCTGATGCCGTCGTCGAACTCTGAGCTCATAGGATCAATCGCAGAGGCACTGCTGATCTGTCTCAAAACATTCGATCAGCCTACACGTCAGTTTTTCATTCATCTCTGATGCTTCAGCAAGGCAAGCTCGATCAGCTTTGATGCCCAATGGCTTGCCATTGGAATGTTCTTCACTTGGCGCGTGCTTTGGCTAGAGAAGAGAAAGATCTCAATCTATATCAGGTCTAGTCCTTTACTGATGAGTCATCAAAAAGTCACCCTGAGCCAAGTCCCGCCCCTCTGCTTCCTAAAGCTCTTTCCACGCGCTGAACTGGCTTGGCCATATGTAAATGACGGAAAGAAAAAACAGAGTCAAGATCACGCGCAGTTTGACAAAGAAAATTGGACCTTGGTGGCATATTTGATAGCTGATATAGACCACTGTTTTTTTGGGGGGGGTCCAACAGAGTTATATATAAGATCGGGACCACTAATCTTGAGGTTCCTTGAGCGAATATCCGTTCGATCGGTATCTTTCACGGAAGCAGCCGCTACATTTCAAAGTATCCGGGAAATATTAGGATAATTGCTTTTGCTTTGTGTGCCTTCGAATAAAACAGTATATGCTTATCCAGATGAATCATCAGATCATTAATAATTGGGACTTCTTATTGGGCACTTCCACAAAAATGGTGCACTATTTATTCATGTATCGAGTTCTGGAAGAAGATGTGCGACTCTTGTATGGTAGTTCGTCCATTTACAAGGTTTTGAATGATTTTTTGGAGACCTTGCATCAATTTCCTCGAACAAAATTTCAACTTGTTAGCTACAACTCCCGCCTCCCCGATCACCTCCGGTGCGATTTTTTCGACCCGGGCTATTGCAAACCACTCTATAGGTTTCACTTGTTAATAAGAAGTCGAACAGAACACGCAAATTCATACAAGATCAATATATGTCAACTCAACAAAGTTCCACTTCGTGTTCCCTCTGGATTCTGTGCTTGGCATCACTCTCATGCATGGAGTCACACTGCTGTGTCCCTCGCCCGAGCCCAGAGCTCGCAAGCCCTGCAACACCAGAGAAAGGCTCCGTCCTAGCAGGTATCTTAGTTTTTGCGTGTATTTATCTGATCTATTCATGTGTAAGTCATAGGCCAATGAATCGTGCATACTAGCTATCTGTCTCTACAAGATAATTCAAACTTGGGTGAGGACAAAAGAATGGAAAAAGCTGAAAAAGCGCGGGAGGAGAAAGACATGACGATGAGAGGGGAGAAGTGGGAACAAATTGAAAAACCCTGACCGGAGACTTCTTCTTCCTGAGGTATCTGCCTTCAGCATCATTTTCAGAATGTGGACATTTCTCTCGGCTCCTTAATTTTCAATATTTAGACCTCATTGCAACACTGGAATAACGGAGTAGTATAAAGTGATATAATCCAGACTCCCCAAAGCTTCCTGAAAAAAGGATTTTTCCATGTTAGAGCTTCACGGTGATTCTTTATCCAGAGGAAACTCTACAAACCAAGTCAAGCGATCGGCTGCTTTATTCCTGTATACTAGCAACCGACTAGAGATAATTGTACCGATTGTTACGGTCATAAGTATGGGTCCTAATCTGGCACTCCAATAAACTGGACAAATCAACGACCACTAAGGAAGAAAGAAGAAAACAACTGCTTCAGCTCAAATTCGAGAAGTCTAGCTGATTCGCATACTCATGGCTCACAATTAATACTACCAGGCTTGTGATGTATCGTGCTGGCCCGTCCCCCCATTCAATGGGAATCGTTCTCCGACCAGTTTTCTGATCACCATCTTGGTCCCGAAAATCCGCGAGATGAACTGTTGAGAATATGGCCAGACTGCTTATTTGTAGCCATTGATAAATTTTCGTGTTCAATGTTAAACCTAGATCACGAGTGAGGATTCGACTGCATCCGAGATTCCAGCCACCTAAGATCACTGCGTTTAAAAGGGCCCGAATGGCCCAATGTTCATCGGCACCCGCTAGATCATTGTACATATACTGGCAAAAAGTTGTGAAAATCGTCTCCTCCAATCCTGCTCCCCAGAGTAAAGACACTAGTAATGTTGCTGGAATTGCAAACATCAAAAGAAGCCGTCGAGCTCCATCGGCTGAGATTCGCTTTGAAGGTAAAGGTCGCCAGCTCTTGTTGATTGAATCTTCAAGGATGCTACCCGCAAGTCTCTGATTAGAGATCGTGAAACTGAGCAAGTTGAACCACATCCATATCACGGCTTTGGGGGTACTAGCCAATACAGTGGTGAAATCTGGGATGGAATCGGCTGTAGAAGACCTGACAGAGAGCAAGTATGATACCGCAAATAGGGAGCATGGTATAATTGCAGAATAAAATTCGGTCACCGGAAAGAGCCACAGCGTATAGAGACCATGGAACAACCCAGGAGTTGTGATATCGAGTGAAGTCTTGGACATTTCCGGTTGACCTTGTTCCTGACCCTATTGAAGCCATCATTTTGGATGGAATTAACTATAGTTGAAACTGAGGGATCACATCTCAAGGATATCAGCACATACCTCGCGTTTACTAGTCATGATGAGAAAGCTTGACAAATTATCTTAAACTGAATGGGCTACCACAGGAAGATCAGTCCGATCATGCTCATTTGACGAGAGGAGCCACGAGAATTCAGATTGTAAAGAGATAGTGAAATTTACCTCAACTTCAAGGCTATGAATTTCCGAAATCCGACTGTTCCAGGTTGGAGAAGTTGGTACCACTAAATCGACAACTTTCTGGTTTTTGAGTTCCAGAGGATCTCGAAAAACATTTCCATCTCGGGCAGAAATTAATGCACTCCACTCACAGGAAGCATGCTAACCCACACCTACTTTTCAGGAGTCAGGTACTCGAACCCAAGAAGGAAATGCGATGGCTAGGACTGTAGCTAGACCCCAAAATGACCATTGAACCACAACTACACAAGATGAAAAGACGCAGCGAGTCGACACCAGTCCAAATTGGACGGTTCAACCGCTGCTGCTGGGGACTGAACCCCAAAGAAACAAAGAAACTGATAATTATGGTGCTCAAACCCCGACTTCTCTTTGGTTGCATCGCATGGTTTAATACGCAAACAGAAAGGAAGGTAGAGGAAATTTTCTGCCCATCAAGTCGCTTGATATTACACCACCAAAAATTTTTCAGGTCTGGCTCACGTCGCAAATATAGTGCGAGCGAGAGACCGGGGACTGACGTACATGGATTTGACGCCCTCCCCGCAAAAACAAGCAAAACAAGCCTCACTCAGCCTTTACAGAGGCACATGCGTGCGCCTCAAGCTCAGAATTAGGCGGGGAGCTCGTGGTGATGCATCACAGGGCCCCACCATCTCAGTAAAGGAGTTGGGTGTCATCTGCTCTCCACAGTATGTTCAAAGGTCAGTTAATAACCCCCGCATGCCAGTTCCACCAAGCCTCAACATGCTACCAAGTCACAGGCAGGCCACATTGAGGGATGTTGTCGGTATTCAACCGACATAAATCATTAGATGAAGACCCTGCTATGTAGTATGTCACAGGATAATTGAAAAGGGTCCAAGCCAAGTGATACCAGGCTGGTGCGCAAAGTTGTGTATAATATTATCACGTCATGTGGAAACACAAGCCACAATAAGAAGGTATCAAACATCTTTAATATATATCTGCGTGACCACATGAGCCTCTTACTTTCTCTTTCCAAAGATGAGGAAAGAGAAAGTAAGTCATCCAAAATTTCACTTACGCGGAACTCAATGATATGTTTCTGAAGCCATCTCTCAATTTTCTCTCCTAGTATAAACTGTTTTCTTGTTTCAACCTTAGATCATGTACCTTGCCCACAAAGCTTCACCTTCTATCTGTCTCTTTTTCACCCATCTGACCTGTACCAGGTATACACCTTTAACACTTCATATTCTCCACTATGTTATCTAATCCCATGTGTTCATCTTGTACAGGTCAATGAACTTGTAGGCAGGAGGTGACCAGCACATACTTATATCTATCTGACACACATCAGGTACTTATCTTTGGAGAGAGAAATGTAAACTGTTTTCTTGTTTCATCATTAGATCATGTATCTTGCTCACAAAGCTTCACCTTCCATCACTGCCAAGATATCTGTATCGGATGGGCCTATCCGATGTTCTATCACCCCAAGATATGCGATGCAGTGTCAGTAGGATTAGGTGCGATGGAATTACTATCGGTATCTAATGCTCTGACACCATATTGCAGTGTAATTCTGTCAGCCTTGAGGACTGCCCAGCAGTCCCACAGACTGTCAAACACCAGTTACAGAGAGTACTGTAATAGTACACAGGTAAATACAAGTGTAACACAAAGATTACATATAGTACTAATAAGAATACATATGTAATACCAAACCTGAGGAATGCTCAGAAACCCCACAGAGTGTCAAACACATGTTACAGGAAGTCCTGTAACAGTAAAGAGGTGTAAATAGA
>MU167221.1:531595-551523 GCA_015951145.1 Cronartium quercuum f. sp. fusiforme G11
GATAGGCCCATCCGATACAAATATCTTGGCAGTGACTGTACATGACTCTACCAACAGTCTATGCCACCCATTGTGAGCCTTTGAACCATCTTTCAACCACCTTCAACCTACCCATCTGCAGTCAACCCACCTCAAGCCCAAACCAGACTCTGCAACACAGGCTCAATCCTGATCCAGACTGGGATGAACAGACATTCCCCTTGAGCCCTGTCCAATGGGAAAACACTCCACATTGGTCCCTCCCACCCTTCCATTCCATCCTCTCTCTCTCTCACTTTCACAGTTCTTTCTACCTGTCAGCCTACACCACCAGCAAAAATTACTTGGACAAGGCTGTCCGAGGTGTTCTCGGACAGCCTTGTCCGAGTAATTTTTGCTGGCAGTGCTAGCTCTAAAGAAAAGTGAGTAATATCATGAAATTCAGGCTAGCTACTAAGGATATAAGTTTTTATATGTGTATATATTCACAATCAACTTTTGTAAAACCTTATCTGAATATATCAGGCTTTAATAAAAAGTCAAAATATGCTTGTACTTCTCTTCACTGACTCTTATTGGTCATGGCAATCACTCTAGGTGAGATTTCAGTATACACAAGTAGTGTAACAGGGATTGATTAATCCAAAGTTAAACAAAAGTTATAGAGTGTCCAAGTAGTCAGTACTTGATCCAGAAACACATCTAAAGTTATATATAAGAAGGGTGACAAATCAACTGACTCTTGTTTTACTTCTAGAGGGTGAATTTGTTGAAATTTAGAGGTAGTGGATGTGATAGAGATCTAGTATATGTAATAAAGCAAGAAATCAATCAAATAACTCTAATAAAGAAGGGTGATCATAAAATTAGACTTCTAGAAATGGAAACAGACAACTCTACTAATAATCCTTAGAATATAAGAGGGGTATGTAATAATTATACTTGTAAGTATAGGTATTTCTTTAATGAAGTGGTAAGTGATGATGGGCAATCACCATGAGTCAAGGGATTCTCTTTATAGATGTTCTGAGGCCTAGAAGTTACTCACAATTTCATGTATTCAATTTAATCCATGCACTTTCTCACTGTAGAGTACTTTTGATTCCTTTATTTTGTGATTACAGTAGTTATTGAGCTAGTAGTATTAATCTATCTTGTTTGGACCAATAATAAATCTTTTATTAATCAAGTTCAAGGATAGAATGAACATCTGTAGTGTTGTATTTATTGACAAGCTAGATTAGTTCCCTCATGCTTTATTGTATTTAAGTTATTTCTCATGTCAAATTTGTATGTACTGTGTGTAAAATCTTAATTGAACTACTGTACAGTGTGTGAAAGGTTCACACACATGTGTTTGTCACCCTTGTGGTTTAATTACATATTAGATATATGATCTGTCACTGATTCAACTATGTGTAAATCATTTGTATTACTTGAGGATCTGTCTATGATCTACTGCACTGTATTACACATGTCAATATTACAGCTACAGTATATTTGGTGACATGTCCTCGGTGTGAATCATGTGTTTAATTAATAAAACTGTCATCATTTCAACTGTAACTCTAAAACTACACTAGCTACACTGTATTGAAGTTCTACAGTACATTTCTTTGAAATATATGGATTGTATATGAACTTAATTAATTAATAGAGTTATAACTTAACTCTAAAATAAGAATATAGGTTATTTGGTCCATAGAATCCAAATCTAAAATAATATTACACTTATTACTTACTCATTATAAGTGTACGCACTTTGTAACATATTTACACATGATTTACTGTATGACTTATGTCTTTTCAGTGTTTCCTGTAATATGTAACTATAGTTTGTTTTATGTTTAGAATTCATTACTGAAATAATAATATGTAGTTTAAATATGGGTAACATACATAATAGTCAATGTAACATGTTTACACTAATGTTACAGTATGAATTACAACTCTTCTGTCTAAGTTGTAATATGTAACTATATGTAATATTACATGTAGATTCCATCTCTGTAATAATAATCCTCAGTTGTTACATACAGTATTGTTTTTATACTCTTGAAACTGAGTATGAGTTGTAACTGTCCTTGTTAGCACATGGCACTTTGGTGCTCAGGGCTGACAGCTATCTTAATGAGTTCATTTGGGATTAAATCTGGGCCTGGGGCTTTCTTGGGGGGCAAGTTTTGTAGGATGTCAAGTATCTCTTGTTTCAAAGCCTCTTCATAATCTAAGGATGGGTCTTGGATATTAACAGACTGGTTACTCAAGATGTCAGAGAGGTCAGCTTTTATGTGGGCCACTGATGTTCCCTCAAACAGTAGATAATCTTGTTCTTCTTTATTGGAGGTTAAGGCTCAATCATTGTGGTAGAGTGGGGTGATTGTTCCTGTTTGATTTGGCTTGATGTATCTTAAAGCTTTGAATGTGTCTAACCCTGAACAATTTGCTAAAAAGAATTTCCAATGGAGATTTTTAGCATCAAAGACCTCTTGTCAGAAGTATTTCTGCCAAGCCCAGTAGCAGTTATGAGCCTCTTCTGAATTGCTTTGGATCATCCATCTACTTGTGTGGTTGCAGAACTTGAGTATCAGGTTAAGTTTCTCTGGGTCCCACCAATTCTTGTATTGATTTAAGTGGGTCCAGGTATTCCAGCCTTGGGCATGGAAAGCTTCTTGGATGATTTCACTTAGTTGAATGAGGGTGTTATCAATTTCTTGAGGTGTTCTAAATGAGAAGGAGAGTTGCTGGGTTCTATTCTGAATATGGGTGCAAAAGTCATCCTGGTTCAGTTTCTCTAAGGAGGCATTGTTGTGAAAAGAGGGTTGGGGAAGGAGAGATAAGTTGAGGATAGTAACTATAGCTTGGTGGTTGGATACAAAATTCTCTGAGAGTACCTCACAGCATTCAATCTTCTTTGTAAATTTCCAGTTTGCCCAAATCAAGTCTATTACTGTTGGTGAGGTTCCTTTTGAGTATCTAGTTGGAATACCCTTTGGTGATATTATCTTGAAACTTGCTGAACCATATATCTGGTTCAGGGTTTTTGCCTGTGGTCTGAATTACTGTGTAGCTGGTGTACTCCATGAGTGGTGGCAAAGATTTGTATCCATCATTAGAAGTGACAGGATGCACTGGTCATTATTCTTGGTTAGCCAAGATTTAAGAGTGGGGAGACCCCTTAAGTTGGAGGGAGGGTTGTAGCATGAAATAATTCTTAATTTTGTTTTAAAGTCAGGTGATTGTATCTCTAATGCTGTGAGAACATCTGACTTGTTTTGCAATTGGGAGATTAAATGAGTTGGGATCTGTCTAGAGATGTAGATGCAAGTGAGGTGGTGGTTAGCACAAGATTTTGGGTGGTAGTCAAATGCAATGAACATGTTCCAGGCTGTGTGGTTTGTCAGGGTGAGAGAGTGAGGATTGGTCCAGGGATCTTGTAGGCCTAGTATATCATATTTGATCTGAATAAGGACTTGATGGGTTACCATTTTGGATGAGTGGCAGTTCAAATGGAGGATATTGAATCTGTGATCTGAGGTAGGGGTTGGAGGTCTTGTATTTGTGGGGTTAGGTGAAGCCATTGGGGGTTGAGGAATAGATTCTTGAGTTGGGTTTTGAACTGTTGGATTAGTCATGGTTAGTTTCAAAAAGAAAGGATGGATCTATAGGGGTTAAACATCTTCTTCTGAGGGGGCAGGATAAGCTTTTAGGGGAGTGGGCATACTTCTTATCTGAGGAGTTTGCCTTATTTGAGGAGTGGAGGATGTCATTGTGTAGGCATCTTGCACAAGTTTGTATGTCTTCCACTAAGCATTCATTGGTATTGTTACCACCAGCACATTTGGCAGAAACCACAAGGTTGTGGCACCATTTACACCACCAGCAAAAATTACTCGGACAAGGCTGTCCGAGGTGTTCTCGGACTGTGGTTGACCGAGATTTTCTCATCTCAGTCAGTGGTAGTCCGAGCACACCAAGATGAGAAAATCTTGGTCAACCACAGTCTGAGATCAACTTGGACTTCACTGTCCAAGAACACCTTGGACAGCCTTGTCTGAGTAATTTTTGCTGGCAGTGTTAGTGACATGACCTGGTTCAAGGCATTGGTGGCATTGTAATGGAGGTTGATCAAAGGGTTTGCCTTGAGATATGTAGCTGTCAAAGACTAAATCCCCTCTTCCTATTTTAGCTGCTAGGAGTTTGTCAAAGAGGTGAATAATCAATGAACCAGAGGTTTTAGGAGGTAATGGCTTAACAAGCCATGTAACTGTATGAAATGCTTCCACTGGAAGGTGGTTCTGAGCTGCTAGTTCTTTCTTAAAGTTTGGGTCTTCAGGGTTGAACTTAGCTGGGAAGGACTGAAGCAAGACAGGGTATGTTGGTCAAAGGGTGGTAAAGTCCTTATGTACCATCTCCATCCATCTATGTCAATTCTCCAGGATCCACTTGGCTGCAATTCAGGTGTGGGAGTGTATCAAAATATCTCCTGATGGGAGTTGAGAAGCCCCTTTAACCTGGATGGGGGAGTCATTCTGTTTAGCATTAATCACCAGCAGAGCTGCATTCACCTTGCACATTAATTCCTTTAGTTCTAAGTTTGCACAGGGGTCTTTGTCTGTAGGGAGCCTGACAATGATCTTTGCTGATTTCTCTGTTAGTGGGTGGTTTGGTTGGGGCTTGTACTTGCTTTGTTGCCTAGGAAGATGCGACTACAGCGCTCCGGGATTTGTTCAGCTTTGCAGGGAGGGGGTGCATTGTTGGAGGGTTAGAAGTCAGTGCTCTAGGTGGTGGTAGACTGTTATTGATCTGGAGTTGGAGTTGTCAAATTAATAGTTTGGTGTCTCGAATGGATTCTAAAAATGCTTCCATCATACCATAGACAATAGGGTCAATCAGGATATGGCCATCTGGAGCGCGAGTTTGCCCACATTGTCTCCAAGTTGCCAATATCTTTTCCTCTGTTTCTATGTTATGTCCCTTAATATTTCTCTCGGGTAGGGATAAACATTTGGCCAGGTGGCCAGGAGGATCGGGTGGACAAGTTGAGGTAGGCATTTGTCTACCTGATGAGTTTGACGATCTTTGGGTTTGAGGATTGAGGATTGTTGTGGAAAATGGGTTAGGTAAAACGTTTAGCCGATGTTGATGATAGCCGTACGAAGTCAAAATGCTCCCCTCACTACCTTAGCGCATCTTATACGGGATACGATGATACGGCGAGTTCGGGTCAGAGGGTCACACAATGGAATGATCTGGAATCTCTGTGTCCTCCGGCCCTCGAGTTAAAGTCTCGTCGGTGCCGCAGTCGTGCCCCAAGTGGGCCCGGCCCCGGGTCCACAGCACATCTCACTGCGGGAAAAATGCTGACACCGCAGCCGCAGCATCCGGCGGACGTCGCGGGGCCGGACCGGCGATGTCAGCTGCGGCTGCGGTGCTCACGTTTTCCCCGCACACGCCAGGCAAATCGGGGTCATGAACATGAACGGTCTTGATCCGCGCGTGTACCATCCACGATTTACCTCCGACCAGACACTACGCATCTGCGTATCAGCCGCCCTTGCTTCACTTCCTCAGCTATTATTTACACTACACCACCTCTTCTACTCTTCATCTCCCTAACGTCCAATCTACACTACCACCGATCGTACCAGAATTCTGTGTAAACAACACTATCAACAACACTCAAGGAACAACTTAGGCAAGAAGAGGGAAAATCCAAAAGTCAACTAAGAACTCAGGAAAGATGAGGCCAGGAAAAGCCTTGAGGCTGATGGACTCATGTAGTCAAAGTTGAGGAGGACCGGATGCGTGAGGGCGACGAGATCGACTACGAAGCGAGAGAGAGAGAGGACCGGATGGAAGGGAGAGTGGGAGGGACCGAGGTGGGTGATTTGCCGGTCGGACAGGGCTCGAGGTGAATGAGGTGGTCTGTTTGTCTCGGTCCGGTTCGGGCTTGAGGTTGGTCGACAGCAGACGGGTAGGTTGAAGGTGGTTGAAAGCCTGTTCGAAGACTCGCGAAGGGTGGCATAGACCGTTGGTAGAGTCGGGTACAGTGGTGAAAGTTGGTGGAAACGGTTTTCAAGTCTTTTTGGGACTCGAAAACCAGAAAGTTTTCGATTTTACTGTACTGCGAATTTGAAAAATGTTTTCCCTGGCTCTTCACTGATGGTCCGCGCCTGGCCAGTCAATTTCAGTGAACAGCCGGTGACAACATTTGTCGAATCTACAGTATTGTATATCATTCTAAAGACTTTTTCTATAAGTGCTATATGTTTATAAACAAGTAATGCACTATAACAGATTTTTTTTTTTTTAAAAAAAAAAGTATCACAACTGTGTAAAGTGAGTCGAACTTCCGCGCAGTGTATGCGCGTTTTGTTTTCGGTGGCCTTCTTCAGCTTTACCAAAGTTCAGGTGCCAAGGATCATGATCACTAAGAGCACATGGGAACTATATTGTTAAAAGTTTTCATGTTTGTTTTTTGTTTTTTTAGGAAAAGCCACCCAAAGAACCTCAACTTTGTATTGATATCCCAACAGACATTCAATATAGAATAAAAGTGAGTTAGACGATTTCAAATCCGTTTTGATTTCAACATATAACAGTGCATAAATAGTCCGATGGAGTCCTATTGTACTTTTGACTAGCATGCTATATTTTGGGTACGAACAATAAGAAAGACTATTTCATGATGGAAAAAGAGAGACATTTTATTGAACACCCCAATGAACTTTAAGGAGTTCGTAGGTTGACATGGAGATAATATTTGAGGGCACCTGTAAACATAAGTTCAAAAGGGTTTACTCATAAACCAACCCAATCTGATTCAAATCCTAGTTGACCAACTTTTATAGTAAAAGCCAGAGGTAGAATTGAGTAAAGAAAAGAGACTGACCATATAAGCCATTCGAGCCACCGCTCCACGTGTGAAGCCTTTCGTTCCGCCTTCTTTCCAGATTCGGTCTAAAGCAGATCGAATAGGTCCCATGGCCGGACTAACCTTGGATCCTGAGGAATGGTGCATTCCGCCTGAGGTCTGAACTGTACTCTGCACCACTGC
Source organism: Cronartium quercuum f. sp. fusiforme G11 (assembly GCA_015951145.1). NCBI lineage: Eukaryota > Fungi > Basidiomycota > Pucciniomycetes > Pucciniales > Coleosporiaceae > Cronartium > Cronartium quercuum. The sequence goes on from MU167221.1 coordinate 538,635, forward strand.
GATCGGATGCGTGAGTCCGGCGGAGACGATACAGCTGAGAGCAGCACAGAGGGCGTATCGACCTGAGAGGTTGGTCGTTGGGGCAGTTGCCTCTGATTCAGGATCAGAATGGCGAGAGAGGACGGTGAATGTGGGGTCATAAGACGGGATGAAGAAAGCTTTAGTTTGTTCGTACACTGGCCAATAAAGTGCTCTTTACAAGGCGCACGATGAGATGATCAGCCTTGTTGTTTAGTGAGCGGTTTGTGAACTTTTAACCTGAGATAACACACGTGTACGGTCTGAAGCCGTTATGTCAGAACATCATCAAGATTGGAAAATCGTTGAGGAGGATTGATCAGAGAAATCAGGAATGAGGAGCATCAGATTTATAAATGGTCAATGGTTCTGCTATAGTACAGATACAACGAACCCATAGACAGCAAGCGATACGGTGTAACCCTATGAAGTCATTCAAGATCAGTCACGTTATAGATCGCACAGACTGAAGAAAAAGAACTTACCCTCCAAATCCCACTGACACCTTCAGTCTGGGCAATCTTCTTCAACAATTTAATGGCGGATGTCCCTTCGTTTCCTTTCTGTAGCCTACTCTTCGTCACTTCCATCGGAGTCCTAGATAATTGCAGGTAGTAAAAGCAAAAAAAAAAAGGTACAGACACAATTCATGGATGAGTTGTATGTGTAGGAGAAGATGGAATGTGGCTTGAAACCTTTGAAAAAACATGAGCGAACGAGATCCTGAGGAAGAGAGAAAAAAAAAAGAAGTGATAGAAGGCACACATGCTGACCATACCCAGCCGGATACAACTGTGTCACCCGACAAAGGAAACGAGAATCAGTGATGGCCAATTGAAATCAAAATCTTAGATTGGTAATCGAAAAAACCAAATCGAGACCCTTCGAGCAAATTAATTGACTTCTGAAGACTAACTTTCTGCAGAGAGACCTGAGAGCATATAAGCAGGGAATTGTTGCATGAGTGAAGGTGATGGAGAGGATGATGACCGATTGGGATTGATAAAAAGTGGTGTCCAAAAGCGTTTGGCAACTGTTAAAAAGTCGATATTGTTTTTGTTTTTGTTTTTGATCAGTGAAATGATGATAAATTGATAAATCATATTTGAATGACTAGAGTAGGCTTTGGTTACCTTCATAAGAAGACAAGTAAATCGAAAGAGCAGGCACGCTAAAGAACAGAGCAACTGGTAGACCAGCATAAAGCTCTGATGCCGAGGAGGGGATCAATTGACGAAGAGGGGGGCGAGTAGGCCCGTGATGGGTTTGTATGCGGAGTCTGATGGTGTCCACTGTTGATTTGAAGTAAATCAGCATTTGAGTAAACTTGATCAAGTCAATTTAAAATGATACTTATCAGTCACTGACGTACTGGGATGAGTGAGTAAACGGGCCATAGCAGCAGCGAGGCTTGAGGCAGCTAAGACATTGGGTTGAAGGACTGGATTTGAATTCGATCGTGCTTTGGTCGTCATTTATTTTATTTTATTTTATTTTGGGAACGAAGGCTGCGTTGAAAGTTTTCGCAGTCCTGAATTGACCCCGATTCCGAGCAGTGCACCACCTCGGACTCATCGGGTATTGTAGCTTAAACACGGGTCCGTCTCAACATCATCTCTCTCTCTGTTCTGGTCACAATCTGGATCTAGAGTTCTCCTGGTTCAAGAAAAACGTGGTATTGACCTTAGGCCTAAAGCCAGAAAAACTCACCATTGATCCTAGACCTAAGCCAGAAGGACACATCATCTTTGGCTAATGGTAAGCCAGAATCAATTACAATTACATTATGCAACCAAGCTTGCCCCGCACCAGAGAACATTTTCTTTCATGACAAAGAGACCAAGCGAGCTCAATATAAACAATCGCAAATCACACATGCCTTAACCATCGTACGAGAAGTACTCTAAAAATGTAAAATGCAAAGTTTAGGAAAATCTTATCTGTGTGTCGGCATAGACACATCCGCTCGGTTCCCAACTGCGTCCACAGCACGCCACAAGGCCGTTGTAGTCTTGAGTTGAGTCCAAAACTCGATCCCACTGAAGTGAAAAGGATATGTAAATAAGGGAGTCTCCAAATATACCTTTATCATGAACAGTTCGATGAAAATGATTTCACTCACAGTTTTCCGTAGAGCGAGTGGCCACCGAGAACACTGCCTTTGTTGCCACTCCAAGCGAACATGGGCAAAGGTACGGGCACAGGTGTGTTGATACCAATTTGCCCAGCCTCGACTTCTCGCTCGAACCGACGAGCAGCGGCACCATCACGAGTAAATATCGCGGTACCATTTCCATCTTAGTTTGAAAAGCAAAAATAATAATAATAATAATAATAATGTCAGGGTCATATTTCCAAATAGTCTGAGGAGGAAGTTGAGACTTTTACCAACATTTGTTAGAATTGATGAGTTCAATTGCCTCGTCCAAACTGCCCACATTGATCACGGTCAACACGGGCCCAAAGATCTCTTTCCTGTGGTGATTGCAAAGATGGAGTATCGAGTATTGAAGGTCAATATGTACATAGTCGCTGATACGATGATTGAAATGCGAATAGACTCAACTCGTAACAACTCATCCCAGGTTTGCCTTGGATGATTGTCGGCCCGACCCAGTTACCATCTGGATGACCTTCCACTCGAACATTTCGACCGTCCAGCAAGATCTTGCCACCCTCCTTCTCAGCTGAGCCGATCAGAGCTTCGATGTTTTTCTTTGCTTGGGGAGAGATCACCGGACCACTGGAAGGAAAATAGACGTTAGAGTTTCCAGTCAGTCACTGAGTAGAGACCACGAGAGCTAGATACGAAAAGAAACCCACATTTCTGTTTGCTCGTGCAGACCATTACCAACTTTCAAGGATCGGGCTCGGTCCACTAGCTCGGGAACCCATGAGGCTGAGTCTCCGACAGTGATCATGACAGACAGGGCCATGCAGCGTTGACCGGCAGCTAGTGTGTAAAGCAAAAATGATCGTGAGCCATTTGGACCCATAGATTCTTATGCGGGTTCGCACTGACCCCCGAAAGCTGCACCAGCAATCGCATTGAGAGCTAGATTTCGAGCAGCGTCTGCCATCACCACACAATGATCTTGGTGTCAAGAGGTGAAAAGGACAATCGATTGTCAGAATTCAGTCAAATCAAGTGAACAAACTGAGCCACAGCCATCAAACTCACTCTTGGCACCCAAATTGGCCTGAACCCTTTTACCAGTTTGGCCTGCCCGGTCATAGATGTGCTTGCCTGCTACGTCCGAACCAACAAAGGAAATCGCCTTGATCCTTGGTTCATCGCACAAAAAGTTCACCGTGTCCACCGCCCCATGCGCCACACTCAGCACGCCCGCCGGTAGGCCTACAGGATGAAGAAGGGGTCCAAGGAATGAGTCGATGGAATTTAGGAAACCGAATGAGAAACTCGTACCAGCCATTTGGGCCAATTCAGCGATCATCATTGTTGCTCCCGGATCACGTTCAGATGGCTTGATGATGAGAGAATTCCCACAGGCGACTAGAAAAAAAAAAAGTCCAACGACATACATAACTACTTCTGACGAAGCCATAGTAGAGTACAAACCTGATAAGATGCTCCAGAGGGGGATCATCGCAGGAAAGTTGAACCTGACGCATAAAATCGGCCATGTCAATTTTAAGCGGCCAACAGAGATCGATAAGAAGAAGATAGAAAATACAAACGGGCAGATAGCAGCAGTAACGCCTAGTGGAGCCTTGCGAGTCTCAGTGTCCATATCTTTGCTTACTTCCAGTTTCTCACCCATCAGTAACTGCGGTAGTGCACATGCCGACTCGACCACCTGTAACCCCCGGTGTACATCTCCTTTAGCGTCCGAGAACGTCTTTCCCTGTTCGAGTACGATCGATTTCGCGAGTTCGTCACTATGGGCTCTGATCAAATCTTGGAATCTACAAAACCATCCACACAAAAACAGGGTCAGTAAGAACGACTGGGACGCCTTTGATTGGCATCTGGGTGCCGATCCGCGAACCTGAGCATGATTTGCTGGCGAGAGAGCACTGAGCAGTCTTTCCATGAGAGGTAAGCTTCGTGAGCACTGTCGACGATGGAAACCAATTCGCGATGCGTTGCTTGCGGAACCCGGGTCAGGAGAGCTTGAGTGGCCTGAAAAGATTCTGCTATTCAGCTCAAACGCTTGCTTGTGTAGTCTAGTTCAAGCCCGACAAGTTGGTTGTGAAGAGTTTCGTTAGGCGAAGATGCTCACGGGATTGTTAACATCTATCCAGCGGGTCGTGTCGCTTTCGATGAAGGATCCGTTGACGTAAAGCTTCGTATTCGCGCCCTCGGTGCTCGTACCTTTCCAAGTCGAAAGAGGTCGAACGCAGGAGCTCAAGCGGGTAGGATAACCGAGCCGATCTTGTGAGATCGGGCAGGAAGCCGAGAAGCGGGAGAACGGCTGACGCAGGAGATAGGCTGCCGAGGATGACAGGTGCCTCGTCGCTCGGTTCAACATCATCATCGCAATAGAGAAATTTGAAGCTTGGTTCGGTCTGTCGCACCAGGGGAGCCGGGGGTGACCGCAGATGGTCTCTCCCTCCGCTCGGCGCCGATCGTACTGGGTAACATTCGGTCGGGCCGGGCGTACGGTTGCTAAGATCAAAAGCAAGGACAGCTCGGACTTTTACACCAGTTCCCATAGGTGCAGTATTTTGTACATGGGCTTGTTTTGGACTTGGTTGGAGACAATCTTGGGCGTGACTACTTTTTTTCATCATTGGCTTCAAGCACCGATGAACCCATGGAAGCGTTCTGGGTTCATTCCCATGCCCCACTTGATCTACTGTAATTCTCTTGAAACTAATAGCACCAGTAGTCTCCAGTTGAGTCCAGAGTGATTTCAACAACAAAGCTTAATTTCAGTGATGCAAAAAAAAACATGAGAAGAGAAGGCCGATATCAGAAAAAGTTGGATCTGTAACAGGCTCGAACTTACGAGGCTGCAAACGACTAAACGCTATGTGCTAAGGTTTTCCTTAAGTATTAAGGACGGGGCTTTGGGCACCTAATAAGGTTTAAACAATAGTTACGAAAGCGTATATTTGAAGAGATAGAAATAACAGATGCTCACGAAGAGCGTGAAGACAGAGTTTGGAATATTATTGAGCGTTTGTTAGATAAAGTGAAATTTAAGGTCTGCTGTCTGAGGAAACATCTTCGCACACAACATCCGTGTATTTATACACAGCTGATGAGAGGCAGTTCCTCGAATCATCTACAAAAGAGGGCTAAGCTAAATGCAAGAGTTCCTGAATGTCCTGGCCTCGATACAAATGGCCTATAATGAATTTATCTAGACAAAGAGAGATGGCGGATGTTTACAAGATGGTGGGTGCCTTTCAGGGACAAGAAGAAATGAAAACTTAGGTAGAATATGAAAGAGAACGTAAGGTAGCTGGACCTTAAGGCCAGTTACGTTATGATCGTGACCTGGGTTATCTGTAGCCCTGCTACATCACCCCTCCCTTAAACAAAACAGACTTCCTAGGCTGTAGCAAAGCGGCCCACGACTCTAATGCGAGGCAAAACTCGCGCTTGTGCCTTAGCTAGTTTCTTGGTTTTGAGTTTCACTTCTTTTGAAACTTTTAAATCAGTTTGTTTTATTTCTTGTAGTAATTTGGGAGGTAAAGCCCAAGGCTCTCCTAGGGAGGTCTCTCGAACATGTACTGGCTTCAACCTATTCCCACTAATTGGGTGAGGGAATAGGGACCCTCGGTGGTCTACCAACGTATAGACGTTTTTTCCCAACGTATCGAAGATTTCAAAGGGGCCATACCAGAAAGGCTCGCCCTTGGTATGCGACTCGTTTCGCAACTTTACCTGAGCTCCAATCTTATAGGAGACTAAGTGAGCATGTGATCTACCGGGCTTGTTGAACTGCTTATCAAAGAGTTCTTTGTTTCTCGTGACCCTTGCTTCCGAGGCTTTAGATGCTTCGGCCCTAGCCGTTCGTAGTTTCATTAGCCTGGCTTCCTGTGCGTCCATGCTATCAGGCAGGTGAAGTGGCCTCATCTTGGCGGCATCACCTATTAACCGGGGACTAACTCCATATAGAAGTTCAAAGGGTGACCAACCAGTTACCGTACTGCGGTTTACTCTGCAACTAAACAGAGCCTCAGCCAGATATTCTGGCCATCGGCTTGGGTCCTTAGAGGTGTTTGCTTGAAACAGGGACTTCTCCAGCATTCCATTAAATTGTTCACATTTCCCATTAGTACGAGGATGATATCCTGACGTATTAATCTTCCTAATATGGGCTCCTTGGTAAAAGGCTTTCATTTCTTTCGATAGGAAATTGGGGCCTCTGTCGGAAAGTATTTCCGAAGGGACGCCATACACCTGTATTAACTCAGTCATCAGCGCCTCTGCCACATTGGCAGATGTGGCGGTCTTCATGGGTGTTACGACATCTGTAGGGTACACAGCTTAGCCAAAACCCAAACCAGGGTTAGGTTAACTGAACCTGATAGACTTCTGTGACCGCCCGCCAGAGGACAGTCTGGTCAACTCTACGTTCCTGACCTGACTGACCTCCGACGAGCGAAGAGAGAGAAGAGAGAGAGAAGGAGAGAGAAACTTACGTGACTTGCGATTACAATGGGTATAGCGATGGGCCAATTAGTACAGTGGTCTATCATCGTTAGTATCCATTTGTATCCTTCCTTGCTTTCAGGCAGGGAAATGAAATCTACTGCCCATCTCTCAAAGGGGTCAACAGGTGGTAAGGGGATCTGTTTCGCCGTTTCTTGTTGTTTGTCTGGAGAGTCATGCAGTTGACACTCAGGACAATATGAGCAGAATTCTTTTACATCTGCATATCGGCCAGGCCACCAAGCTCTATTCTTCAAAAGCTCGAGTGTTCCATCTCGTCCTCGATGGCCATACTTACGGTGGAACTTCTCCACCAACTCTGCTCTTTGGTTGAATGGGATAAACGGACTAATTTCGCTCGAATGTTTATCTTTCCAATGAAGGATTTCTTCATTTCGGTCCCAGTCAAAATTGACTGATCCTTGAACGACTTGGGATAAGAGAGTAGGAGTAACAAAAGATGGCAGTTCTTGTTGTCCTAGGATGAAAGGGACTAACAAGGGCCAATCAGAGGGGTCTCTCAAACCCCTACTCGCATCTTGGAGACTCATGACATGGTCACTCCTTCTGCTCAGAGCATCAGGGACAATGTTAGTACTTCCTTTCTTATATTCAATTTTAATTGTCATTTCTGCGAATTCTTCCAACCATCGGCAGATGCGATGGGAGGGCAGGTCTTGTTTAGAGAGGGTTGTAAGTGATGCATGATCTGTTCTCACAATTGTATTGTTTACAGCCCCTTCCAAATAGTTACGCCACTTTCTCCATCCATGAATGATGGCGAAGAGTTCTTTTTCTTGTGCTGGATAATTCTGCTGTGCCGGGTTGAGTTTACTTGACTCAAACGCCACCGGATGCAGCTTCCCATCCCCTCCTTCTTGTAATAGGACAGTGCCTACAGCAAAATCGCTGGCGTCTGTCTCCATCACATATGGTTTCGAGGGATCTGGTATCAGCAGCACTGGCGAAGAAGCCAAGAGTGACTTGAGTTTCTCAAAGGCAAGCTCATGCTCTGGTTGCCATGCTATCTTTGCTCGTTTTGTCACGCTTCCGGAAGTGAGGTGGTGAAGCAGAGGCTATTTTTGAAAAATTTCAAATGAACCTTCTATAATACCCCGCCAGCCCTAAAAAGGATCGGACATCATGAACGTTGTCAGGCCGAGGCCAATTTTGGATGGCCGCAATCTTTTCCTGCATCAGCTTGATCCCATCTTTAGAGATCATATGGCCTACAAATTGAATTTCCTCTGCAAAGAGGAGGGACTTTGGTCCACTGACTTTCAACTCAGCCGCATCAAGTGCCTGAAGCACCTGCTTGACATGATGTTCATGTTCCTCAACACTTTTTGAGTACATCAAGATGTCATCCATATATACCTGAAAAAACTTGTCTAAAAATGGTCGCAGAATGTCCGACATCATTCTTTGGAAAGTAGACAGAGCATTAACTAGTCCAAATGGCATAACTAACCATTCGTAATGACCACATTTAGTACTAAACACTGTTTTTGGTACATGTTCTAATGAGATTTTCATTTGGTGAAAACCTTGTTGAAGGTCAAACTTTGAAAACACACAGGCTCCCCATAACTGGTCGAAGCAATCTTGTATAAGGGGAAGCGGGTAGCAGTCCCTTTTAGTAAGGGAATTCAAAGCTCTATAATCAATGCAAAACCGCAGTTTACCTGAGGCATTCTTTGCAAAGAGAATGGGAGATGACCAAGCAGAGGTTGAGGGTCAAATGAACCCATTCTTTTGAAGTACTTCAAGCTTTGTACGGAGCTCATCTACTAATAATGGCAATAGCTGCCTGACTGGTTGAGATACCAGAGGAGCATCTCCAGTGTCAATTAGATGCTGAACAACCCATTCTTGCTTGGGCACACTACTGACTTCATTAAAAAGGCCAGAAAACTTTGCTAGAAGGCAAGAGGCTGCCGCCTTCAATCACAGGTCCTGACTGGCCACCTTTGGTAGTTCAGGAGGGACATCCTCCCTAGGTCCAGTAGTTTTGCTGACCAGGTTCAGATGCTCTTGAACATGTACAGCAAAACTGACCGTGCCTTTCTTCCTCATCAATCTTCTCATTTGACTATGGGTGATGGGCACATTTTCAGGATCCATCTCTGCCACACCATTGATGGTGTGGACTCTTACTTTGGGGCTTGGAACAGATAAAGGGTTAAACTTGGCTTGCTTTCCATGTTTATCTTTTAACATCCAGTCTCCTGTAGCCCAATCTGTAATTATGACATATTCACTGATCCAATCCATACCCAAGATTATGTCATAATTGGTTAAAGGAGCAACATGGCAAAGGTGAGAGAAGTCCAAACCCGAAAGGTTGAACTTCATACTAGCCTGCTTGTTGCATTCAAGTGGCTTACCCCAGACTCCATTTACTAAGGGTCTGTCTGGGTTGTTGGAAAGTGCAACTCTCCTTCTCTTAGTATAGCTTTCTGATGCGTAGCTCTTCTCTGCTCCTGTGTCTAGCAGGAGGCAAGTGCTGACTCCGTCTATTGTAAGTACAAAGTTGGTGCGGTTCTCAGATGTGCCATTATCTAAGGTGGCTAGACAGTTGGGAGTGCAAGGCCCGATTGTCCCTTCAGCTGATAAGCCGGGCTTGCTGGCTGGCAAGGATGTGGCTATGTCTGCTGAAGTTAAGCAGCCATGACCTGACTCAACAGGTCCAGTTGAGGGGCCATCCTCAACTCTTCCAAGGGGCTCTAATTGAGACTTGTCCCCTTGGGAATACTTGTCTTCAGGTTTCTTATACCAAGACATTAGGTTGATGACTATGGAGGATTTTGCTTCCTCCAGACACTCTCTGGAAATGGTGTTAAGTGACTCCCTTGAGTCACTGAAGTTATCAAGGCCTTTCAACCAGGTAGGTGAAAGATGTTCAACTGGAGGCTCTTCCTCCAGGGCCACTAAGGCTAGCTCAAAATCTGAAGAGTTAATGTTGGATGAATTACTCTGAGAGACCACATTAACATATTCAACAGATAACAGATTAGGCAAAGAAGGGTGAACTGCCCCTACTTCACCTCCCCTTTTGACGATCCAGACCCACTAGCTACAGGCCCATTGGCAGCCTTTTCTTCCAAATACTTATGGGTATGTTCTGTGATAGGGGCTTTACAGATGGGGTTGTCAACTGGTCCAAAGATGTGACCAGGCTTACCACAATTATAGCAAGTTCGTGTGTCGGCATGCTTCCTCCCATGATGGTCTTCATCTGACTTGCGCTTACATGGTCAACTAGGCCCATTTTTTGAATCAGAAACAGTATTGATGTAATCGCACCGGGTCCTCAGCTTGTCATGTTTGATGTCATTTTGAGAATCCCATTCGATAGCAATGAGCACTAATTTGTTGACCACAACCTCGATTCCTGTAATGCAAAAATGACCAAGTTCATCCTTGACATGGTTGAACACCTTGTTCTTGATCAACCATTTAGTGAAGGCAGTGATCAGATCATACTTATACCCAACCTCATCCGCATCCTTCATTAGTTCTTGGTGATGTGTCCAATATGCGAGCACCATTTTGCCTTTGTTTTGGCAGAGGTTGTCAAAGCATTTATCGATTGACTGAATGGATAGGGTAGAAGGAAAATGATTCATGAAGAAAGCTACAAGCTGGCGAAAAGTCTTTGGCTCTGTTTTTGCATGAACTGCAGCACTAAGGGCCATTAATGCAGCACCTTGCACATACAGGAATGCAACTCTCAGATGAATACTGGGGTGGCAGAACCTCATGTCCGTATCTGTCTCGAATCAGCTCCAGTAAGATTCCATGTCCTGAGTCCCCATATACTTCTTAATGTTTGCCTTAGCAAGACTCTTGACAATCACATTCGGGTCCTTCTCCTTCTCCAGGCCAATTTCTTCTTCATCATCCTTGACTACTATCACCTCTGCCACTGGAGTGGTCATTACTGCCCTTCGAAAGTGGTTATTGGCCATCATTCAGGGAAGGGTCATCAATGGATTGGGAGTGGTTGTTGAGGTGACCAGACTTATCCCTCGAATCTTGCTAGCAAGGGAGTTGGGCTCAGTAAGAGCCTTCTGGTAGGCACAGAAATCGGCCAGCTCCTTAGCCATGATTCTGAGTGCTGATGGAACTGACATAGGAGGCTGGCCACTGATCTGATCCAAGAATGAGGGAGAGGGATCGAGACCTATCTTAGTTGGTAAATCCCCTCCAGCCTTGACGTTTGGCTGAGGTACTGAGGGGTAAATGATCCTCTCGCCTCAAGTTGTGGCATTCAGCTTTGTTGAGGTGGAAACGTCCTTTGCTGGACGTGCTGCAGCTTTACCCTTTGTTTCACAGTAAGTGGGCTGGACTTCTACCCTCGCCATGCGTCCTTCTTCCTCGGAGGTGGTTGGCTCCATATGAGGACCGTTGTCCAGTGAGTCATTGCATCAGTTGGTAAGGTTGTCTTCCCAGTAACCTCAAGTGTTGCAGCCTAACAGTTCTCTTAATTCTTCAGGAATGTAGAAGAGACTGCCATTTGAGTTGGCCTTAAGCATCTGATTTGCAATTTGCTGATAGTTGCTTAGTCCTTCCTCGCTGGTTCCGGTATGGACACTGCCAAGATATTTGTATCGGATGGGCCTATCCGATGTTCTATCACCCCAAGATATGCGATGCAGTGTCAGTAGGATTAGGTGCGATGGAATTACTATCGGTATCTAATGCTCTGACACCATATTGCAGTGTAATTCCATCGCACCTAATCCTACTGACACTGCATCGCATATCTTGGGGTGATAGAACATCGGATAGGCCCATCCGATACAAATATCTTGGCAGTGGGAAAGTTGTGCCATTTTCAAGAGGGGGCAGGAGAGACCATATCAAGGTGAGTTCTTCTGTTCCTAACTCAATTGGGTTTAGGTTAGAAACCAGGTGCATAGTGGAAGCCATCTGGAAGCTTATTGAGACCAAAGAAAAAATTTGAATTTTTTTTATCATGCGCAATAAAAGGAGAACCACTGAGGTAAGCTCCAACTAACTCCTTAACTATCTTTGTCAGATCTTTTTCTGGAAGATACTGACCTAATCTTTTTTTTTCTTGTTCGATTATTCAAGGGCTCCTTTAGTCTGAAGGATCTGGTCTTCTGATTCAACTGATGAAATGGCCAGGTTCGGTATGGTTCTGAAATGCCAAAGAAACAACAAAAAAAAAGACTATTAGGTGTATCGAAACAGAGAAAACTCTCTCACTACCAGTGTAACAGGCTCGAACTTACAAGGCTGCAAATGACTAAAATGCTATGTGCTAAGGTTTTCCTTAAGTATTAAGGATGGGGCTTTGGGCACCTAATAAGGTTTAAACAATAGTTACAAAAGCATATATTTGAAGAGATAGAAATAACAGATGCTCACAAAGAGCATGAAGACAGAGTTTGGAATATTATTAAGCATTTGTTAGATAAAGTGAAATTTAAGGTCTGCTGTCTGAGGAAACATCTTTGCACACAACATCTGTGTATTTACACACAGCTGATGAGAGGCAGTTCCTTGAATCATCTACAAAAGAGGGCTAAGCTAAATGCAAGAGTTCCTGAATGTCCTGGCCTTGATACAAATGGCCTATAATGAATTTATCTAGACAAAGAGAGATGGTGGATGTTTACAAGATGGCAGGTGCCTTTCAGGGACAAGAAGAAATGAAAACTTAGGTAGAATATGAAAGAGAATGTAAGGTAGCTGGACCTTAAGGCCAGTTATGTTATGATCGTGACCTGGGTTATCTGTAGCCCTGCTACAGATCTCAATTGGTTTGTTTTGATGGATGGAAAATTTCTGAAATCTTGTGAGAGAAACACTTGACAGTAGCACATGTTTAAAAATAAAAAATAAACAACACCCAAAGGAGATACAAATCTCCCACTGCAATCATAATAGGCAAAGATGATAGACCATTACCCTTAAAAAGCTGAACAAAATCCTGACAGCTAGTCCAAAAGGATGATGTAAAGAACCATTTGATCATGAAATAAAATGATCTCTGTTTGTTCATTTGATTCCATTCAAGAGGAATCATCACTTTCCAAATGCCCATCAATCATTTGTCATTCAACAAGACTTTCACACTGCCAAGATATTTGTATCAGATGGGCCTATCCGATGTTCTATCACCCCGAGATATGCGATGCAGTGTCAGTAGGATTAGGTGCGATGGAATTACACTGCAATATGGTGTCAGAGCATTAGATACCAATAGTAATT
>MU167221.1:575757-586656 GCA_015951145.1 Cronartium quercuum f. sp. fusiforme G11
ATCAGACATGTTGACAATGGTTGGTTTGATGGTAGGAAGAGAGAGGGCTGGGAGCTGGCTGAGGTGTGTCTGTAAGGTAACTGGGGACTTGTGATATTTTTGGGATTTGGAAAACCAACTTCAGAGTTGGTTATCCAAACGACCCAACTGGATATTCAGAGTTAAATTCAGCTCGATTCTCTGGATTTTACCCGAATCAACCCCGAATCTGGGCAGAATGACTTCTCACGTGTGTGAAGTCATTCATGTTTGGAGTTAATTCTCACTTGGGGTTGGTTGCCAAACAGGCCCTTAGGCTACCAAACAGCTCACTGTCTTCGGGTATTTACCCGACTTCAAACTTGAATTCGAAGTCGGAAAACCGTGGTTGAAGTCGGTTGCCAAACGGACCCTAATGGAGGAATCAATTCAAGACACAAAAAAGCACTCGAAAAAAGGGTTGTGATTTTTTTTGATTTATGGTATCACACTCGATCCAAAAGTTGGAATATATACCGGTTCAAGAGAAACGCCTCAGGAACAGTAAACCAGAATCAGGACTTCCTATCCATCCCAACAGATATGTATCGAATCCTTCTGAATGGAATACCAACAGCATCATCTTCTGTTACCATCACTCTCTTTGTATTCTTTGTACATCCTAAAAAAAAACACCAAGTTGCCTTAATTCAGACCACTACGATTCATATGAATTGGGCCATTTCAATCATGGGCTACCAGACATGACCTTCTGTGACCTTCAAGATTTATCTCAGTGAGCAAACATTTTGACATAGTTACCAAATGCACGGCGCTCCCTCACTCAAATATACGTCCAATTTCCGCTGTACACAGCACACCAATTCGAAATTCCTTTGGCAGCCAACCCGCTCATTTTCCGTCTACTCAGTCGATCTCCCTTTCCCAATCTAAAAAGCATTCAGCAAGTTCCAGATTGCCTCAAAAACAAAAAGGGTAGGTCAAAAACAAATGATATGCATTGTGTCCACAAAGAAAATCATAATCTCACCCATCTGCTACCGTTTGGGTGTAAATACTGCGACTGTAGTAAATAGCATAATAAAGTAAGTAAAAGAGCAAGAACTGGGCATGAAAGCAATAGAAAACCAAAATAAATAAACAAACAATGAAACACAGAATCGTTCGCTAAATCAGAAAAATCATTAATTTTTCCAGAAAAAAAAAAGACAAATCATTGCATGGCGGTATTGATCAATTGTCTAAGTTTGCGAGTGCCCTTCTTGGCCACTCCAGTCCCACTACCACTTGCTGACACCGCTACCAAGCTGGCACCCGCTGCTTTTGAATGAGCTCCCCCGATCCCACTCGCTCTCGACCCGTTCACACCCAGCACACGAGATCCACCCGCCCTCGGCTTCCATTTGTACGAGAGCTCATACTGAGCCTAAAGATTCCCGAAAACATGTCAGCCCTCAGTACACTCTCATTCCTGCATAACCAAGTTCACTTACATCCTCGCTTAAAATTGGCACTCGAATTATCAAGCCTTCTACGCGGTCATCCGGCTCGATCTCAGGCGCCAACTTCGCACATTCGATCACCGTCGCTGAAGCCTTGGCAATCTGTCCAAACTTCGTCCAGTTCACCTTCCCATCCCGCATGTCGTCCTTCACTTCGTTTACTGCGGTGATGTCCTGTAGGTACGTACCCCTGCCCAGAAATGATGGTGAGTGATTGTTCCAGGTTTGGCGTCCAAATTTCCAAAGAAGTGGACCTACAAGTACGGCACACATTGCGCACTAGCTGTTTGTCTCGCAAGCCGGTAGGCCGAGAACGACCGCTGGGAGCTCATGAGACGCTTGAGACTGAGGTATCTCCGATAGGACTGTAGGTCCATATGCTGCACCACCTCAAACGTAGCCTCTAGTCTATAAACCGGCTGAGCCTCAATCCCCGCCAACACACCCATCTATAACTCGCAACAAAATATGATGATGTGGGTAAGTTCAAAGCGACTGCAATAAGAAAGAGGACAAAAACAGAAATGAACAAACAAGTGAATGGAAGTCATCCATGTCCCGTAACTCGTATGCTACCTTCATCAGCTTTAATAACACACGTGCCCGGCTTTTCAACTTTTCCTGGATCAAGATCATAGAACTCGCCCTAAAAATCATTCCAAAAAAAATAAAAAAAGGGCGAATAACATTCGAAAAGGCAAAAACAAATGATGCCTCACCAAGCAGCAAGGTGATTGAGGTAATCCGTCGAGCGCGCAATCGGACTATTAGGATCTCTCAGCGCCACTCTCGGGTTCTTCGGATCTCTTGGCGCAAGCACATATCGAATCAAATGACGGGGCTGGAACAACGAGATCAGATCAGGAACTCAACTCCTCCTTTGCTTACCAACATCAAAGAGCTCACCTTCATCTCCGCGAAGATGTCCCACTCGAGCCGTGTGATTTGTAATGCGATTAGCTCGTCTGGTAAACTGATTAGCAGGTTTGAGTGCTCCAACAAGCTTTTCGACTCCGCCTTGGGATCCACCTGCAGCGAGCTCGAGGCAGTACTCTTGAGACCAAGACTAGACTGGGTGTCATTGTGAGTAGTCTCACGAAGCTTGTTGGGCATCCGAGCGCGGCTCTCCTCCTCCGCACGCCTGAAGCTAGTCGAAGTGGCGTCAGTCAGGGTAGTGTTAAGTTCCGGGTCGAGCTTTGAGAGCTCATCCGTCGGGGAATGCTCAGACTCGAGCCCGAGCGCAGCCCTGGGCAGGGCAGGAGCCAGGGCGGCTTTGAGGCGGGTGAGGTGCTGCAGGAGGTCCTCGACCGTACTCTCGTCCGTCGTGTCCGGAAGCGCCCAACCCGCATCCTCGTCCACCATTTGTCCGATCGCTTTTGACATCGGTAAGATCTCGACGGCATAGTGGAGGAGCCAGGTGGCAGATAAGATCAAGGTATTGAAAGCCTTGAGCACTGTCAATGTCGTTGGCTTCACAAAGTCTCCCGGATAGGTCTCCACCCATGTCATGAGTACATGACAGATTCTAGCAAAAAGAATGATCATAACAATCAGGAGATGAGGTCAAGAGTTAGAGTCGGGAATTACCAATCTTACTTCATGTGTGCATAGCGTGTAAGGAGTGGGTCATCCTCCAAATGGTACGACACAAACTCGAACCTCGTGATCAGCGCGCTCAACACATCAAACGGCGTCGCAAATCTCCTAAACACGATCAAAAACTGGTCCACAAAGCTGGACTCTGGATCCCCACCACGTCATCTCATCTTATCAGCAACCCTCTCTTGGGACCCAATCATAGAGACCTAAAACAACTTACCATTCCCACTCACGGTCGCAAACACAAATTTGTCAATAATGGCGTGCTTGTCTAGGTGCATGTCCATCTCCGAGCCTCGTCTACCAATGTACGAGACAACCAGCGAATATTCAAACGATACATGAAAGGAAAATAAGATGTGAGACACAATAAAGACAGACAAGAAGATCAGAAACAATGACTGGCTGGTCTGGAAGGGATTGAAGATGAATAGACGAAAAGGACGAGGGGTCATACTGGCTCATCACGATCGCTTTTTGAGCTGCGTGCCTACTGGACGCACTCGTCGGTACCTCCTGTGGCGGCGCAAGTCCGCTATCTTTGGGTGGGTCGACGGTCTGCGTGGGAAGCGACGGCAACGGAGATGCCGAACTCGATGTTTGACGCTCATGTTTTTGAGCTAGCTCAGCGGAACCAAATCAAATGTGATCAGATCAAGTTCAACGCTGGCCGGGGGGCACGCACGTTCCTTCTACTCACCATGCTCATCAGCCGTCTCAAGTTGCACAGAGACCATGCTCGGCCCACACACCGTGGACTCCTGACGGTCCTGTTTGAGGGTAGGAGAGAGATTTGTCCAGTCATTAGGCGGATTCGTCCCATAAGACATCACGTTGAAGCTTGACCTACCTTGCTTACGTCCTGTCTGCTGTCTTCCGGTACCTTACCAGCGACACGTTCAGATATTTTCGACGTCTCGTCAGAAGCGTTAATTGATTTCCGAACGTGATGGTGCGTCACCGGCCTCGGATTGCCGCTCGGGTCCGACAGATGGCGCCCACCATTGCCACCAGCAGGAGGGTGGTCGTGTTGGAGATACTGTTGGGCGACAATGGATGTCGAGGGCGAGTGGGGCTCGTCATCATGTGAAGAGTCAAGGACGTGAGTCGACGCACTGCTGTAAGACCGAGATTCGCCTGAGTACAAGAATGCAAAGGCAAAGCCTCATCAATACATGATCGAACTTGTAGGGCGAAAACTAATCACACTCTCACCTCGAGCCTCCCGAATGGCCTTCATGAGCCAATTGAATGAATTTCGCATCTTCTTCCCCGCATCCTCCAGCCCGCCATCAAGTTGAATCATACCTAAATCTCATCATCTATCAATGAACACCCACTACTAAACAGGCCAGTGAATGGGAATATAGGAAGAGAGATACCCACCAGTTCCATAAACGTTCACCAATTCAGCGGCTTTCAGTGGGCTTGTTGCATTCATCTTCTCGTCTTTGTTAGACTTACAAGCTAGCACAATCAACGAGATCCCTCCGCGAGTCCAGAAAGAATCTGAAAGAAAGAGAGAAGGGTCAGAACATGAACAGGCGTGTTTCGAGGGATCAGGTCTGGTTCTTACGAAGCAACGGGCGCAAATCATCGAGCGCAGTAGGATCCATCGCGTCGTAGCTACAACATGTCATCCCGCATTAGCCAACCGGGACAAAACATTGAAAGCTTCATTGTTTTGTCGTCAGCAGCCCATCTGCCTACAACAACGTACCAAAGCAAGATTCCATCGAGCGGAGGCAAACACTTGGGCCAAATCAATCCTTCCTTGTGATCCTTCTTGACAATCTTCTCCTCTAGCACTGCCTGATCCACCTCCAATACTTGCACCGTACGCTGATGGCCAGCGCCGTTGGAAACGCTAGAAAGATACGAAATGACTACAACCTACCCGTCAGTTTTTTTTCTCTCTCTCTTCTTATTATTATGAAAGTTCTGGATTCTCGAGCCACTTACTCTTGTTTGTCCTCTCGTCCTCGTAAAGAATCACTGGGTCCGTCACTGGCCTTCTCAGCGCGCGCGTGATGATTGTTGTTTTTCCTACACCTTTAGGTCCGGCCACTCCAATCGTGAAGTCCGCCTTGACGTTCAATGCGGTCCTCTTTGAACAACAAAAGCAGCCAGGATACAAAAAAAAAAAAAAAAAAAAAAAAAAAAAACGCAAACCAAGTCAGCCAATGAACGAAGAGGAAATAAGAGCCAAAAAATACATACAGCTGCCGGGGTATCGAGCAGGTATCCGGGTCCGTCTTCCTGGACCTCCTCCGAATTTGGCTCGTCGGCAAGGCGCGTCGTTCTGCCGGCAGTCGGCGTGCCAAAGGTACCGTTGAAGATCTTGAGATGGTGAGATTCGAGTGAGCAGCCAAGCACTGATTCCGAGTCAGGTATCTGTTTGAGCGCCTTCGTTTCTTGTGTTGCTCGGAGCCTGCTGTTCTCAGTTTGACCGGGTTCACCGGGTTCATTAGGGGAAAACACAAGATCCTGGAATTCTCGATGATGACGATAGTGGTAAGCCCGGGTGGCACGCCTGTACAGGGTATCGCTCAGGCTCCTAGCCCGCTGCGAGTCATACAATAAGTTTGACACAGCCCTCGTCGGCGTCGGAGGCCCCGAAGATAGGTAGAAGGATGGGAAGTTGCAAAGTGGAGCGGTGTGAGGCACGTTAAAGTCCTCAATGCCATTCGGACTCCGATATTTAGACTCCGTGCTGGTCGCCGGACTCGAGACTGGCGCGGTCGACGACTTGAACCGCATCGCGAGCGGATCAAGGCTATGTGTCATAGCGGCGCGACGGGCATCGAGGCTGTCGCGCATTCCGCTGTTGAAGAAGGTCTTTTGGGCGTCTTTAGAAAGCCTGAAGGGAAGTGGGGCTACGCTTGGCGCCCGAGCTGCACCCTGAGATTGACATGGCGCCATCGAGGCTGGGTGAGATCGACCAACATGTCTAAGAGACAGACCCGGAAGAGCTCTATGGGTTGTGGAGGGAGAGGTGGGTGAGTGACATTCGTCTTGGCGATGATGACGGAGATGGGCGGCCGTGGCATGTGGAGAATCAGCTGATCCGGTGCTGTGAATGTGCGGTCGCCGGTTGGACGTGGACATTCGTCCGCAGAGATCTGGATCGTGCGGCTGATCTTCGCTATGCTCCATTGCACAGTCTGATCCATCATCGTCCACTGACTCGTCCTGTCCCCGCTCCCTGTGGTGGTCTTCAGGATCCATGAACTGCTCCCGTCTCCGGCCCGCGTGGAGGTCATGCGTAAAGTTCTCCCTGTTTGGCCATGGCACATCCTCAGCATCTTCCTCGAGGATGTCTTCTTCGTTGCCGTTGCCCAAATTCTCGTTGAGCGAACGACTGTTGAGCAAATCCAAATGATCAAGAGAGCTTTGAGTGGAGAGCTCGGAGGATGAGTGAGCCAACGCTGGCGATCCAAGCTCAGAGCCTGCCTCTTGGACGTCGTGCTTCGCTTTGAGTGAGCTCCGTTTGCTGAGAAGGTTGCCAGTGCGAGATCCTTCAGGCTTTGACTTGGGCCTTCGAGAGCTTGAGACTGAGTCTTTGGTGCCCGTCTGATGTCTGCGTTGGGACAGAAGAGACTTCTTTTCGTTGTGATTGTTGAGATGTGAGTGAATATAGTGATCAAGAGAGAAGCTAGTACGCGCGCGGCTGCTAGACGGGCTAAGACTAGATTGGTGCCCTATAGCCGATTGGGCGCTGTGGGGCAGGTGGACATCTCTCAGTAGCTTTTCCGTCGGCACATCGGCGAGCTGATGTTGGTGCTGTTTGAGCAGCATTTTTCTACCTGAGGCAGATGAGCTTGAGCCAAATGAGGTGTGATTGAAGCCCATCCGATTCCAGATCGTCTCCTTCGTCTTGGGCGTTGTGAGATTCGACATAAACGACTCTTGAGTGTTGGAACTGTGATCTTCAGAAGAGGGGGTGGGGAGGTGAGGGGGAACCGGGCATTGAGAGACAGTTGTGGTAGACTGGCTGACAGAAGGCAGGTAAATGAACGACGAACGGCCAGACTGTTGCTCGAGCGAGGGCGAATCAACGGTCGGAAGATGAGGCGAAGGCACGTTCTCAGATGTCAGTAAGTCTGGGGTCAGGCCGGAGGGAGAGTATGGCCGGAGTGGCTGATCGAGTCGACTGAGCTGGACAGAGGTGGGGTTAACAGACTCGCTTGAGTGCGGCGTCGGAAGAGGGTGGTCTGAGCGGGACACAGGAACGGTCGGAGTCCTATGAGAACCACGCAGATGGAGAAGGCTCCTGACAGCGGCGGTAGTACTGATCGACTGCGACTTGGGCTGGTTAATGGCAAGCGGATCAACCACGGTCTTTCGCTTAGACGGTCGTGAGTTGGGCTCGACTGGAGTCTGAGCTCGCTCAGTCACCGTGGGCTGATCAATGCTGCTGTTTCGGATCGAGAGCGGTCGGCTCGGCTCAGATTGGCGGAGGTCGAGGTTGATGGGTGTGATGGGAATATCAGGCAAGAAGCCGAGAGAGCGGTTACGATGGCCTTGTGGATGCTGAGAGTGGGTGGTGGAGATAGGCGAGCTGTCACTGGGTAGGTCAGGGGAAGTCGAGGACGGAGGCTGAGAGCGCGGTAAGTGAGGGTGTGTCGAGACACTGGCGACCAGCTTGCTGAGGATCTTGGACCGGACCGGAGCGAGTGGTGATGCCACTTTGCGAGTCGGGTGTGGGGCAAGTGTAGGATTGTTGATGGGGACCGTGAAGATAGGGGTGGGTTGATCGGGAGGACCGATGGGCCGAGTACGGGAGAGGGCGCTGAAAAGCTCGGTCGGAACCACGGGCGCTGGTGGAGGGCTACTGGTGCGTGTGCGAGAAAGAGCGTCAAAGAGTTCGGAAGGGATGACGGGTAATTGAGGTGCTTTGGGTTGTCGAAGGAGGGAGTCGTTAGGAAAGATGGGTACTGCGGATGGTTTGGAACACACAGAAACTGAGGTAGGATGGTGAGGATCGTTATTAGACCCATCGGTACCATCATGAGCACTTTCGTGAGTCATTATTATGTATTTGGAAAGTGGTGAGGTGAGGTGAGGTGAGGTGAGGTGAGGTGGAGTGAGAAAAGTGGGAGAGTGGTAGGGGAAGCAGATAGATTAATTTATAAAAAAGTAAAAAAAAAGCAGTGCAGAGTTGAGAGAAGGGAGGAAAGGTGAGTTGAGGATTAATGAGGTATTTATTTATTTATTTATTTATTTATTTACAATTGATTTCAACTACATAACTTACATACCAAGTAGAGAAAAGAGAAGAGAACAGAAGAAAACAGAAAAAATTCAAGAAAGTAAATCCAACATACATAATCAGCCAAATCGTGACTTGATCTCTCAACTTTTAAACGCGGACAACCGCTTTGGTGCTCACTCGGTGGTGCTAAGTACTTACCTAACTGGACTCTTCTTCACTCATCACACTTTTGATACCGTCTGTCCTCGGTTCATCAACATGCTCAGGCCTATCTCTCATTTTTACGCATTGATATCCAACAACCAATCCCGATTGTACTAACAACAACATATCACCACTCCTTCAACATAACTCATGTTCGAAGCCCACAGCGCGGATAATGAGACCGGAAATAGGTATTAGAAGAAAATCAATTCAGAATGAAAAGATGGCCAAGAACGCAGAACGGACCTTGTTCACCAATTCAGCACCAAATTATACAGTCTGGCAACGACCTTCAAACGGACTGTAAAACCATGGCTCAATAATTTATTCAAGCCAGAGCCGATTGTTGACAGAACACAGCTCACCTGATGATGAAAGCCACCATCGCCTCAAGCTCAAAGATATCATTGAGAAACTCAAGATACCCTTCAACAAGTCAATCCTCCACAACCCTAAAGCCTTCCCCGCCACTTGCTGACTTTGTCAGCATCACATGGCGCCTGAAGAGCAGATGGGAGTGGGCGGAACTCAACCATGAAGAAAATCCTACTGATGAGGAACCCCCAGATTAACATCACATTTCATACCCAATCTCATCCACAACTATCATGCTAACCCTTGACCTCACCGCCCCTTTCTTATAGCGCGCTTTGTCTCTTCCCTGCACCCCTAAAATCATGTGTTGGCAAACTTGTAACTCGGAACCTACAAACAGCCACGAGCAACCTTTTCCCAAACAGCCATGGGTTTTGACAGGTGCTCGCAAGGTTCCGTGTATGATAGCCCACATGGCTCCTATATGCACGTTAGAATTGAATAAAAAAAAAAAAAAAAAAAAAAAAAAAAAGCCCCCCCCCTTTGGTTTTAAACTTCCAAAAAAAAAAAAAAAAAAAAAAAAAAAAAAAAAAAAAAAAAAAAAGGGGTTTAAAAAAAAAAAAAAAAAAAAAAAAAAAAAAAACCTGATGACGAAACACAGGCAAGTCCATATCAGACTCCTACTGTATGCAGAGAACAGCGACTGCGCCCGCACTATGAACACGAGCACCAGTAAAAAACTGATTTCAACATAAATATACATATTAAAGCTACAAATCAAAACAATTTTACAGTCAAAAACTATTCTGATCAAGGTGATTCCGGTTGGGTGATATTACATACTTCCTTCTCCAATGATTTTTTTTTTTTTTTTTTTTTGCTTAAAAAAGAGGAAACAGTGAGATATGAAAAAAGATGAACATGGTAGCATTAGTAAGCTCATGTCCAAAACAGACCACATTACAAAACTGGAAATAGCATTGTGGGAGAATAAGGCAGAGACTATCAAAATGACTTTAAGTGCTGGACATGTTTTTTAAAAAAAAAACCCAAATTGGCCACTGGCCACAATGTTCATTCAGAGAAACCAAAATGTGATAACTAAGCACCAAAGCAGAAACCAACAAGTACACATGACAATTTATTCAGTTCTATCATTCATTTCCACTACAAAATTCAAGTTGCAAAATTGCATCAACTCAAATTGAGCCCAATCCATGCACCAACTTTCAGTACAATGTATATGTGAAAGCAGAACAGCATCAGCACAAAGAAACAAAAAAATAAGGTCTACTTTCTACTATTGATCTCTGTCAATGGTCTACAGAGTCACACCTTACAACATGTCAACATGCCAAGTATTTTTATAACACAAACCAAAGTGAGCTTCCATTGGGCAAGGTCTTGTTCCTGGTTTTGTAGAGTAGTGCTATGTGTTGTAAGTTTCAAAAACCATTCAGTGGTAGGCCATCAGACCAGAACCATTCAATGCTAGTTATATCCTGACCCAAGTCTAAATCAAGCACTTTGAGATTCCTTACCACTAAATTGCATTCTGGAGCTCATTCTGCATCTAACAAAAATTCTGCGGAAACCTATCAACCCTTGGATTGTGACTGACATTGAATAATGCCTTAGTCAAACTCTATTATCTCAGTTACTGTTCTACAAAAAACAAAAAAAAAAAAGGAAGAAAAAAAATCTGAATTAAATTGTTTTTTTTACAAATGTTCTGTTTTAATCCTTGCTTCCTCTTTTTTTTATTCATTTTCTCCCTTCAATATTTTTTTTTTTTCAAGTCAAAATGCTTGATTTTTCACAATTTCTTAGTCACAGGGGGTTACCTAGTTTGAGAGAATTGATCTGATAGCTAAAAGTTCAACTGGTATGTACCATTTCATTCCAATCAAAGTTGACAAGCTACTTTTACTCCAGATCCCCTGATGCACAGGAGCCAAGTACTCCTCTCTGGTAGCCCAGAGCACTCCCCTACCACCACCAATCTTTTTCCTAAATTTCATTGAGTTTCCTTTCTACCTTCTGAATACCATTACCATTATTTTTAAGTTGAGTGGGGGAGTAAGC
>MU167221.1:591454-607842 GCA_015951145.1 Cronartium quercuum f. sp. fusiforme G11
GGGGAATCTGGTGTAGCATTTTCCCTCTCAGGATAGCAGAGGCAGGGACTATACCAATTCTCACCTCCTCAAGTTCTTGGGGAGAAGGCAAAAGAGAGGGAGTGGAATGATGAAGGAAGGTTGAGTATGTTGCATGGAAGGAACTAAGATGAAGTGGGAAGATCAGGGAGTCTTTCCAACAACCAGCTTTGATGGATTGTTGCACCACTCAATGAAGTTGCATATGCATGGAATACTGATGAAGTAACTGGAAGTGCTGCAATTCATTTATGCAATCTAATCTGCAGGCCATGCATGCTATTCATTTCCCCCCACCCAGTAGGGAAAAAAAACCAGCTCACTTGTCTTGAGGTACTAAGTGAAGTTTTGATGAAATCTTGGTGGGGATAGGGGAGTGCTCTGGGCTACCAGAGAGGAGTAATTGGCTCCTGTCATGGTGACTAATGATTTGATGGTTACAGGTCTTTGTGGTATGCTTGCTGTTTCTAGAAGCAAGATCTTTTTTGATTGATAAAGGAATATAACTGTGTTTCAAAAACTAAAGGTTTAGAAATAATATGACTAACCCTCTAGGAAGTGTTGAACCAATTCATCAACTTGTTCCTTAGGCAAATGAGCAAGATATATGAAAATCAAGAATACATAACAATGAGATGAGACAGGATATCTTTGAACCCTAATTGGACAGGAAATGAAAAACCTTTGGAAATACAGTAGTGCACATCAGGCTGAAATCATTATAGGGATATGAAAGATATGCCTATATCAAGGTATCTCCAGCACCACTTCTCTTTTTCACCATGTGGCAATCTCATACTTGCTCTTTCCCTATGCTCAATTATTGCTGGGAAAGAGTAAGTCACCCCTCAATCTTATTTGTCCTCTTTCTTTCTCTCAATAAATCATTTTCTATCAATTCCATTTTTCTTCACCAAGTACAAGTACTTGATCCTGACTTTTCTCATTAATGGCTGTCAACAGAACATAGATTGTTTTCTTTATTGCTGACAGCTTCTGAGTTAATTATCCTGCACACTTCACTCTGGTTCAGAAGTGTGTTACCACTGTTATGCTTTATCTCCCTTCTAACTCTCTTACTACTGTTGTAATCAGGTTAGTGTGTGTGGCTAGGGATCAAGGGTTGAAGAGTTGCTCAACCCCATATTGATCCACTTTGTACCAGGGCATCATACCAAGAACTTGTGGAAGTCTTCAAAACCCTGTTGCAATGATAATGGATGTGTAATGAGAATGTGCTAGTGTAATTAGGATAAAATTTGACTCATGTTATATAAGTGTATATCACCATACTTGTCAAGTAATGCTTAAAAGATGAAAGGCATCCCAGATGAACAATACGACAGACAGCAGGAGGGTTTTGTTAAGATACATGAACTCTGCTCTGCTTCCACACTCAAGGAAAACTCTCACCTGATCAATCCAGAAAGAAAAGACTGATGAGGGAGAGTTTTCCTTGTGTTGCGGAATGTCTGTCAGTATTAACTGTGAGTGATATACTAGGTTTATCATAGTGAGATGAACAAAGTTACCCATGTCATTTTGGGATGGTGTGAAAGGGAAGTGAAACATACAATTCCAAATTCTAATACAATAATCTAATGCTTAAAAACTTTCCAGATCAGGGCATATTATGTTATTTCTCATGAGATGATTGATAAATAATAATTTAACAGTCAAAAATCAACCAGATAAAGGTGACTTCAGGAAATGCTTTTGAGAAATGGTGTGTATCTCCTTATCCAATGTTTGTTTGTTTTTGCCTAAAAAAAAGGGGGGGGGGGGGGGGGGGGGGAAATGAAATGTAAAAAAAAAAAAAAGCATGGCAGAAGTCTTAAATGCATGTCCAAAGGCTACAATAAATAAATTGGAACAGTGTTGTGGTGAAAAGTCAGAAACCCTCAAAATGACTTCAAGTGCTGAATCCAGTAAAACAATATCTGGCCTCTGGCCAGAATAATATTGATGAAGTGATATGGAAAGGTGATAACTTAGCACCAAGGCAGAACACAATCACATCTTAGGAAGACAAAGTTGAGGAGATTTGGGTCGGGGATATGGTCAAAAATGGAGGTTGAATGGATTCAAAACACATACAGTTGAAGTTTTGAACAGGCTTGGAAGAAGGCATGGAGAAAATAGTTGGAAATTATATACTATGTGTCAGTATGGATTGTGATTCTCAGTATAATGTATTCCATGTATTTTCTCTGCTGCATACATTGTTTTCTCTTCATTTCTCACAAGACCTAGCTTAATGATACTCAGAATGTCTCCTTTTGTAAACCTGCTGAGTCAGCCATCAAATCCAAATTCCAATCATCATATTTAGAAATTTGGCTTCAATAATAATTTGGAAGATGTATCTTTGTTTACCAATCTCTATGGCTGAGTCACACTATGATACAGAGAAACCACCTTCAGATCAGATCTCAACTTATGGCTGGTTGGTTATTCACAACCTTGCATAAAATCAAAAGGAACAGAACAACAAAAAACCTTTCTAGGAAAATGATTGTGCTGCTTGAAAATTTATGACATTCTCTCAGCCAAAGACAAATGTTCCAAATCATGAGAGATTTGTGCTCTAAAGATTCCCAAAAAAAGCTTTCTCCCAAGCTTTTATCAGCTCCAAAAAGTCCCTTGCTTCCACCACAGAGAATTCAACAATGCAAAGGGATGGTTTAAGATATGTAACAAATTCTATGGCCTCTTTTGAACCAGATCTTTGTTTGTAAAACAAAATAATATCTCAACCCTGGTAAATTTCATGGCTCTGCACTGCCAAGATATTTGTATCGGATGGGCCTATCCGATGTTCTATCACCCCGAGATATGCGATGCAGTGTCAGTAGGATTAGGTGCGATGGAATTACACTGCAATATGGTGTCGGAGCATTAGATACCAATAGTGATTCCATCGCACCTAATCCTACTGACACTGCATCGCATATCTTGGGGTGATAGAACATCGGATAGGCCCATCCGATACAAATATCTTGGCAGTGCTGCTGTATGATTTCATCCCTTCCAAATACATATCAAAAAAGGATAAAAAAAAAAAAAAGAAAAAAAAAAACTGTTGGATTTGAACTTTTTCAGGACACTCTGAGGTTCCTGCCAAACAGACTCCAGAGAACTCCTTCTACTGAATAACATTTTGGTTCCAGTTATGCCACTGTGGGTAAAACTCCATGCTCAGTTCCCACTGTCTTGTTTTCTAATTCTTCTTCTCCCAACTTAGTAAAGAAACTTGGAAAAGTCACCAAGGGTAGGTACATGTGGCCTCTTGACAGAGTTTACCAGCTTTAATAACTAGGCTGAAGTTACATCAGATTTGATGTAATGGAACCCAAGTTTTCACACTCATGCCTAATTAGGGCTTTACTAGCTAGTGATTCATCAAATTCACTAACTAGTGAGCCTCTGGTGATTTATCCACTGCACACTACCCTTGAACCCCAAACTAAAACCACAGCCCATACATCCTTGAATGGGACTTGGACACACTCCTGACCTGCTTCATCCTTCTTTTTCAACAATTGGTCAACTCTTTTTGACCACTGGATTTGAAGAATGCCAGAAAAGAAAGTCAACAAAGACAGTGAGAAGAAATCCCAAAGTCTGAATTGGGATACTATCAAGGAGGAACAGATTACAGTTTCCAAGATCACATTGTAGGAGCAACCAAAGTAGCAACCAGATGTGTTTCTGAATTCTGGAAAAAATTGTCACAGAAGATTTTAATGCAAGGTTGAAACTTTTGCATTGTGATTGGGAGTGGCTGAGAAGCTAGTAAGTTTCTTTTTCTCTTGCTTTTCTCAAGCTTGATTCCTTGTATTTTCCATCTCTGATCTATTGCATGCCCTTCACAGCTGAGGAAACAAGATTTGTTCAGCAATTTTGATGTTATGGAAAAATTTCTTGAAACGCAGGGGCTGGAACAAGTCCAACTGTCTGGCTTTTCAAGTGAAGGGCTTGTATACTAGTGAAAAAAATGGTCCATTATTCAAACATGAGCATGCCTGGAGAAAGCTTTGATACCACCAAAAATAGATGGTTACATTTTTGTATCAAGCAGTGGTGGCCACCTTGGACACAATGGTCCCTCATGCATCTGCTTTATCAAAAGGCTCTGACCCTAACAATAATGGTGGCAAAGCTATTCCTCATCAGAATCAACACCTGGTTGGTCTCAAGAAGGGTAAGAGAAGACTTGTCAATTCTGCAAAAGTCAACACCAACTTCAGAAGTCAAGGACAAGAACCAAGAGTGTGCTGTGATGTTGTTGGAGATATGAGTGGCAGAAGTGGAGGAGAAAAACCAGAATCAGTCAACAGATGTTGGGAAAGGACTCAGTGTATTTATAGAGCAAACTTGCCATCCTTGCTACAAAGAAGTCAACAATACCTGACAAGTTTGCAAAGCAAGCACTTTGGGCTATGAAGCAAAAAATCAAGGAAAAGTATGAATCAGATGACTCCAGAGACATTCCCTCAATGACCATCTCTAATGATACACAGGAGATGTCATTGTCAAGTCAGAAACCCTCTGTGCCCAAAGACCTTTTGGGCCTTTTGTAATTTAGGTGGCAAGGTAGCTTACATTGGGCTTAAACTGTATGCTGACATCTGCTTTTTCATCAGGTTTAACCAATGAAATAGCAGATAAAGGGTGCTCACATAGCTATCTGCTTTTTCAAGCTGTAAGGGATATTGTTGAAATCCAATTGACACAATCTGTTGAAAAAGATGAATAGTGATAACAGACAAAATTAATAAGAGAGGAGAATTAAAGTATGGTCAAGGAAGATGGGAATTGAAGTTTATAATCCTCACTTTTGGGGTGATGAAGGGATTGGACAATTAAATTTGCCTAACCAAATGAAGCAGTTAGACATATATATCCTGATCAAATTAGAAAACCAGGATCTCTTTCCCCAACTTTGGAAAGAGATTGTAAGTGTTGTAATTTTACTTTTTATTTGTTTCTCTTATTTGCTGTTTTTATTTCATGATCCTTCATAACTATGTCCAAGGCTATCTTCCCTATTGTTTGTTGATAATATGATTCAACCTATACAGAATTTTCTATCATTCCTGAGATCACACACATAATTATCCTTGCATCTATTCCATCATCTCTCTCAGAATCATTTCTGTACCTGAGAATAGGTACTAGCCAATCTCCTTTGACAATTATTTCTTTCTTCTTTTCATTATTTCTCAGTCCTGATTCTTTCTTTTTCTATTCTGTGTTTTCAGGTCAGAGTCCCCAGAGAGCTTGTTTGTAGGGAAGGAGCTTACTCATACTACATGCACTTCATTAGGCTGTATTCCAAAGATAATTACAATTCTTCAGTTATCTTTGTCATTTGGTTTGATTTTTGGTCAAGAATTATAATCCCTTTTTTTCATTGATTTTGGAGTTATAAAGATGGAGACAGTACATCATTGTGGTAAATCATGCAATTTTTTTTAACCTTGATGGCTAAATAACATGAGAGTAAAACACAATGGTTATCAAATGTCACAGTTGATTGTCATTTGGCTGCTGTGCCTCTGCCATCCAATTCATTGTCTTCAGAGCATTCATGAGTTGCATGTGAACAGTGCAGTCATGTAGCTTGTATTTGGATTGATTATAGTTTTCCATATATGTCCCAAATGTTGGGTCCAGGCACTTTTGTCCAACAATTTTTTTGGTTTCATAATCCCAAATAAAGAGATCCTCTGTATTTTTTTCCCCCTAAACTACCATATTGTGCAGGATGATGCAGCAATACTTGATGTTCCAAACATCATGCAGCTCCCACTGTCAAAATGGTTGTACCACCACTCCAAACCAAATTTGAAGAACACCAAACACTTGCTCAATATCTTTTTGGCAAGCTTCCTGTAGTTTTTCCAAAATTTTGCTTGCCACATCTTCCCCTTGAGAAGCTTTAATAAAAGTTGGCCATGGTGCATAGATCTCATCAGCCAGATTATGGCCTTGGGGATGGATATGACCCATGATTTCAAAAACCAGCTCATCATCAGTCCCTGTATTTATTCAAGGAATGACTCAGTCCACATTTATAGCCATAGATGATTAAACAAAAATATTTAACTTTCAAGAAAATTTTCAAACAAGGGACTCACATTCAAAACATTGATATCATTGAGTGACCCAGGTTCAACCAAAAAAGGATGCCACAATGTTCTATTCATGGAGGCTATATTTTCTAGAATCACAGTTGAAGTGCCTTTCCCTCATATTGACCAGCCCATCCACTTGGGAAATTCTTCCATTCCTGATGCATATCATCAAGAGGACCTTTACAACCAGGAATTCCAGAAAGATAATACTCTGTTGTGATAGTCTGTAGTCTCTTCTTCATTTGGAGGCTGATGGGATTCTTTCCTGTATAACTGGCTGATTCCCAAAATGAATTTTGTCAAAAATATCACAGCAGTTGACTCCCCAATCTTTACATACTCATTGGTAGTCTTGGCAGGGAGTTTGTATGCAAGCTTATGCCACTACACTGAAAGAGACTTATCCCCTGGAGGAAACTTTTCTCAAAGAGGGGGACAAAGTTGTTTCAAAAAGGGCACTTTCCACCTGTGGGCTTTAAGTGGGACTGTGAAATGGGACCATGACAGCTTTTACATGAGAGTGTATGATTTTATGGCTTCAAGTCAGCAATTAAACAAAGGCCATGTGTCATGTACAAGCTGTAATGGTCCCATTTCACAGTCCCACTTAAAGCCCACAGGTGGAAAGTGCCTTTTTTGAAACAACATTGTCCCCCTCTTCCAAAAGAAATTCCTCCAGGGGAAAAGTCTCATTCAGTGTAGTGTTCAAAGCTGTAGTCATGTTTTGACATGTCAAAAGAACCAACTTTCCACAGCAATCCCATTTTGACACAAGCATGACCATGAAATATAACTTGTAAGGTTTTGTTTTTCCAACACAAGGTTCACTGTGACAGACTCCACTTCTTTTGAACCAATACTGATCATGCTGCTGAAAGTCCACCTCTATTTTCACAAAGAGTGGTTTTCTAATCCAACAATGTTGTTAAAACTTCTCATTGGGGTACTTTGTGTTTGTTGCAAAACAATCTAAATATAGTTGGTGATCTGTTTGATTTTGGGGTTGGTTTATTTGCCTTCATTTGTGGTTGTGAGGTCCTTCTTCCCATTTCCCAAGGATTACATTCCACAGATGGTCCCACTCATCATCATCATCATCATCAAAAAGATACCATGAGCATCAAAGGTGTTGTCAAACTTTATTGAAGCAGGGAATTCTGGCATAGATGCCCAAAATTGGTGTGGTGGGACTAGTGGTACTACAGTTCTCCACAGGTTTGATTTGCAGTGTACCACCAGAGACTGCATACAAATGAGTGATGTTGTAAGTGTTGTTACATCTGTCATCTGTGTGACATTGTACTGGTTGTCTGACTGATGTTTGAGCCATAATCAAACTGATGTTACACCTTAGTAAACATTGCAGCTGGAGCAGCTAATCCATACCTCTATATGCCTTTTGGTCAATCCTGTTGAAGTGTGGTCAATACACTACTGATCTATGCTATGTACACTACACACTCAGTTGACTAATCAACCATAACAATTGCATAGCTCTTCACATCTGGACACCAACTGGATAGCCTAGTGGTCAAAAGGCAGCACTTCTAGAAAAGTGTCTCAGCTTATGATGAGGTCCCAGGTTTAAATCCTGGTCTAGTCATTCTTTTTCTGGAACATAAGTTTAAGAAATCTTCCCCAGCCCTAGCCACATCTCTCTTCCCCCAGACTTCCCCTTGAGCCTGTTCACCAGCCCATGGACCCCCTTTGACACTGATCTCTCACTGCCAAGATATTTGTATCGGATGGGCCTATCCGATGCTCTATCACCCCAAGATATGCGATGCAGTGTCAGTAGGATTAGGTGCGATGGAATTACTATCGGTATCTAATGCTCTGACACCATATTGCAGTGTAATTCCATCGCACCTAATCCTACTGACACTGCATCGCATATCTCGGGGTGATAGAACATCGGATAGGCCCATCCGATACAAATATCTTGGCAGTGATACACCTCAAGAAGAAATTACTAGGTTTCATCAAATAAGAGACCAACTCAGGTAAAAATTATTGTAGTTCAGAAGAAGGTCAGGGCTGGAGTTGAACCAGCTACCAGATCCAATGGATGTGGACCCAACATGCATGGGCTACCTCAACCACTAGGCTACCTGACCAGTACTCTCACATGTTCCCCTATGTTCTTATAGGGTATGATGGTTTACACCATGTGACCCTCAGGTCACAACAAAAATACAAGTCATTGTAACTAGCTCACTTGAAGAGGAAGCTACTTTGATATTTTGTTTCCTTTTTTAGGTTGTTTCTATAAGTGCTATATGTTTTTAACAAGTAATGCACTATAAAAGCTTTTAAAAAAAATAGTCAAATACAAGATGGTTTACTGCCACCTGATGGGAGCCTGGTCAAGGGCAGGCCAAACTAGGACCTGTTGACCACAAGGACCAGTCACAGCTGTTCTAGCCTTGTTGGTAACTGCTGCCTTAGGTGCGGTCACACCCTATGATGCACTGCCAACAAAGACATCTAGGACAAGCTTGTCCTAGATTTCCTCAGACAGGCTTTGTCCTAGTTTTTCCTTGTCCAATCAAGGAACATCTAGGACAACTCTGGTCCTAGGACTTCTAGAACAACCATGTCCTAGTAGTTTCTGCTGGCAGTGATGGAATGGGTTTGATTCTCCCTGTTGGTGGACTCTCCCCTTCCCATTGTAGCCTCTCTTACATTGCTTCATTGGTTTTTGTTGACACCTGTATTTGAGGTCCACATAAAGATTGCGTGAGGCTTGTTTTCGCGGGGAGGGAGTCAAACTTATGTACGCCAGCCTACGGTAAATCCCGCCTGCAATATATTTGCGACGTGAGCCAGACCTGAAACAGCTCCGGTGGTGTAGGAGGTTTGGTGATCACGAGTGTGAAACACTGGGTATCACCAGCTGGTGACATCTAGTGTAGACTTGGTGCAAAGTTAGTGCGATGGCAGCAGATGCCCAGGCCTTAGCTAAGTTAGAGTATAAAAGGGCTCTGTGTGATTGTTAAGTAACTTAATGTAGGTATAGGTAAACGATTGAACGGGATCGAGGCCGGTCTCTCCATTTTTAGTTTGTGGTGACAGTCTTTTTAGTATTTACCATCACTGGTCTCAAATCCATCCAACCCTTACTCACACTTCGACCTCAACCCTCACATTCACCTCATAACACTTTCAAACCTATCTTCCCCATCACCATGGCTGGCTCCAACTCCGAAAGCGGTTCGATGCAGGTCGATCAATCTACTATAGATGAATCATTGTATTCGCGCCAATTGTAAGTTAAAACTCTCATCACTTCAGTCACTACAGCCAACAGAAGACCTCTGGAACCCAGGCCGTAGAAATCGGGGTCACGATGGAATCTCTACGAATGCAACGATTCGAGATTTGTTACCACTTCTAGAGCACGATTGACTGATGTATTTGGCATGGACTTGGACCTATGATTAGATACGTTCTCGGTCATGAAGGTGAGCTTCAGGCTCAAGATCGAAAGTAACTTGTTGATATGTAATCAACGATGTGCACAGCTATGCGGAAGATGGCCAACTCCAACGTTCTCATCGTTGGTATGACAGGCCTCGGAGTGGAAATCGGTAAGTTGGTTTTCGGCTTCTCTATCGGTGTTCCACATTGACTTCAACATTCATTAAATGACCACATCGCCTTTTAGCCAAAAACATCTGCCTTGCTGGAGTCAAATCTGTTACGATTCACGATCCGGACCTCACAAAAAAGACTGACCTTGGAACTCAGGTCAGCCTTGTGAACTTTACTTGCTCACATCTTGTTATCATTCACCTGCTGACAGTGACTCTTATGGCATCTTTCTAGTTCTTCCTGCGTGAGACAGACATTGGGAAAGCGAGGGATACATCCACTCAGCCACGGCTGGCTGAACTCAACTCCTACGTTCCCGTCAGGGTACTGGAAGGCGAGCTAACTTTGGACAGACTGAAGGCGTTCCAGGTACTTGTTGACTAGATGCTCATCCTGTGATACCACACAAATGACTTATTCAATAGTTCTCATGCACCCTGTAGGTTGTGGTGGTCACCAATGTATCTTTGTCCAAGCAATTAGAGCTTGACGACTTTACGCATGCGAATGGTATCCAGTTTATTGCCGCAGATGTGAGGGGGCTTTTCGGGTACGCGATCTTTCAAAGCTTAATTCTTTCCCTCGTTGAATCTCACGCTGTCGACCATACACAGGACAGTATTTTGCGATTTTGGTCCAGCTTTTCCAGTCATCGATACCAATGGTGAACAACCAGTGTCAGGCATGATTGTCTCCATCGAGAAAGTGAGTCTCAAATTATTTCACTCAATATTAAATTCAACCCGAATTCTGGTCATCGAGGGTTCGTCCTTTAGAGTTCCGATGGTCTTGTTACTACCTTGGACGATACTAGACATGGTTTGGAGGATGGGGACTATGTGACGTTCACAGAAGTGGAGGGTATGGAAGGATTTGTTCAGACGGATCCTCGCAAGGTGACCGTGAAAGGTAAGCATTTCTGCCCCACGTTTCTTAAGATCCTCATCCTTGACTTACAAATGCTTACTTGCTACACTTAGGTCCTTATACCTTTACGATTGGGGATACAAGTTCATTTGGCGAGTACAAATCCGGGGGGTGGTTTCATCAAGTCAAGATGCCCAAGGTTCTGGACTTTGTGAGTCTTCCTGATTCTTTCCTTGTCGCGCAGCATAGAGCGAATACCAAAGGCAAATAAAAAATACTACAGAAACCACTACGACAATCCTTACTCGAGCCAGAGTTCCTTATCACCGATTTCGCCAAATTCGACCGACCGGCGTCGCTTCATTCTGGTTTTCAAGCTTTAGCCAAATTCCAAGAAAAGCATTCACGTCTGCCTCGACCTAGAAATCAAGACGACGCTAAAGAAGTGCTCGAGTTGGCCAAAGGTATTCACAAGAAAGACCAAGGTGACCTTGCAGAGGACGTCATTTTGGAACTCTCCTATCAAGCCACTGGTGAATTGGCACCCCTGATTGCCGTCATCGGCGGTTATGTGGCCCAGGAAGTTCTCAAGGCTTGTTCTGGGAAGTTTCACCCTACCTTCCAGCACCTCTACTTTGATGCTTTGGAGGCTCTACCGAGCAAAACTCTAACCGAATCAGATGTTCAACCTATCGACTCTCGCTATGATAACCAAATTGCTGTCTTTGGTCAAGAATTCCAAAACAAGATCGCAAATTACCGACAGTTCTTGGTCGGTGCGGGCGCAATTGGTTGTGAGATGCTAAAGAATTGGTCAATGATGGGTTTGGCGACTGGCCCTAAGGGCAAGATTTCTGTTACTGACATGGACTCGATTGAGAAAAGTAATCTTAATCGACAGTTCTTGTTCCGGCCACGTGATCTTGGTTCGTTCAAGAGTCAAGCTGCTCCTCGGGCTGTATGCGAGATGAATCCCGAGCTGCAAGGGAAAATTGTGAGCTACCAGGACGCTGTCGGTGATCGAACGGAAAACATTTTCGGTGACGATTTCTTTGATGAGCTTGATTGCGTCACCAACGCTCTCGACAATGTTTTGGCGAGACAATACATGGACCGTCGATGTGTTTACTATGAAAAACCTTTGCTAGAATCTGGCACTCTCGGTACTAAAGCTAATGTTCAAGTTGTTCTCCCTCATCTCACCGAATCTTATTCGTCTTCCCAAGACCCTCCCGAAAAAGAAGCTCCAATGTGTACAGTTAAGAGTTTCCCCAATGTTATTGAGCACACTATACAGGTTCGTAGAGTGACTTGACTTGACCGCACATGGGCCCATAAACTGATGCACTTTTTTTACTCAGTGGGCTAAAGAACGATTCTCAGAATACTTTGTCAAACCTCCGGAGACCGTAAATCAATATCTCTCCCTTCCCAACTTTGTGGAGACCTTAAGACAAGGAGGCAATCCCACCGAGCAGCTCAATCAGATCAAAGAATACCTGGTCGATAATCGCCCTCTGACATTTGGTGAATGTGTAAGGTGGGCCCGTTTGAAGTTCGAGCTTGAATTCAATAACGAAATTCGGCAACTCCTGCACAGCTTGCCAAAGGATCTTGTGAGTGCCACATTTCCCATCGTGTCGCTTGCTTTTATGTTGCTAAGGTCCGTTCCAATCGGGGCACTATAGATCACAAAAGAAGGCGTGCCATTTTGGTCCGGTCCTAAGAGAGCCCCCGAAGCGATTGAATTCAACTCATCGGACGTGAGTTACACTTCCTCCGAAAATTCTAGCGATGATCTAATTAACCTTGTTTAACTGTTTCCTGTTTTTGGTTTTTTAGCCTCAACACATGACTTTCATCATTGCCGCAGCTAATCTTCATGCTTACAACTACGGCTTGAAAGGTGATCGGGATCCAAATGCGATCAAGAAAATTTTGGAAACTGTGATCGTTCCCGAATTCACACCCAAGAGCGGCGTTCAGGTCCAGGTGAAGGATGATGAACCCGTCGATGCCCAACCCAGTGGTGGTAAATGTGTTTCAGAATGATTTCAAACCTACATATATTTATACTAACATCCTGATTTGCGCACCTATGCTAGATACTGATGAGACCGAAGTTGCCGCGTCCTTACCAGCTCCTTCAACCTTGGCTGGATTCAGACTGAAACCATGCGAGTTCGAGAAAGACGATGACACAAACTTTCACATGGACTTCATCACAGCCGCTTCAAATCTGAGAGCGACAAATTATTCGATCAATAACGTGGACAAACATCGAACCAAGCTAATTGCCGGTAGAATCATTCCGGCTATTGCCACGACGACCGCTTTGGCTACTGGGCTCGTTTGTCTAGAGCTGTATAAGATTATCGATGAGAAGAAGAAGTTGGAGGTATATAAGAATGGTTTTGTTAACCTGGCATTGCCCTTCTTTGGTTTCTCAGAGCCGATCGCAGCGGCGAAGAACAAGGTATGGGAAAGGTTTGGTTTTGCCATGATTATGGTAGATTGTTGATACATATGACCCGTTGTCCGATTCAGTATTACGATACGGAATGGACTCTTTGGGACCGATTTTACATTGATCACGACATTACCCTTCAAGGTCTGATTAATTATTTCAAGAACGAGAAGAAGCTTGAAATTACCATGTTGAGCAGTGGAGTGTCAATGCTCTATAGCAGCTTCATGGCCAAGAAGAAGGTTGAAGAAAGATTGAAGATGAAGTCTGTCATTTTCACTTTGATTTGATCTGTTGACCCATCATGAAGACATAGTGACTGATCATCTTTCGGCTTTCACCCCCTATCTTTCGGCGTTCGCCCTATTTAGGATGAGTCAACTTGTGGAAACTGTATCTAAGAAACCGGTACCGCCACATGTTAAAGCAATGATGTACGTTTTTCATTTCAAGTTTTGACCTTCTTGATGTCTACGTGATCTAAAAACCTTTCTTTACTTACTTTCCGATTTTTCCCGCTAGCTTTGAAGTCATGGTTGACACAGTTGAGGAAACGGAGAATGAGGATGCGGATGTAGAGGTACCTTACATCAAGATTCGGATCCGCCCTTAGATTCTCCCATTGTGATCCTTCAAATCTGATTTCTGAAGTCTGAAGGAGTGAGATAGATTGTGTTCAGTGGTACCATCAATAGTCAAAAAAAATCATCTTCCCACCTTTTTTTTGACTCAGGGATGGCGGTAGTAGAAAGAAGAGTAGTTTAAAGTGGATTATGATGATAGATATGTATAAAATGGGCGTAAATGACAAAATTAGGGTGAGAATGACACAGGACTGCTCTTGGGGAGCTATATGACAAAAAAAAGGTGCTTTTCTTGGGCCAAAGTCTGCGGAGGTGTGTGACAAAAATGGAGCTTTTGGCCAGTTTTTGCCAAAAATGTCACAGAGAAGGTCACGGTGCCAGAATTTAGGGCATGTGACCTAAATGGGGAGATTTGAGAGCTCAGGGCTAGGTTTCCACTTGTCTCAATCTCAATTCCTCAGCTTTCTTCTTCCCACACCATACCTGACAACTTCATGAATGTCCAAGGAATTCCAAGCTTTAGGTTTTAATCTGTTTTGATCTAAACCAACCATCACCATATTTCTACATTCACTCACACCCTGTATGTACAAGCTGATGCTCTCCTGTAAGAATACCTTGCAGGATAGCATCCAAGGCAAAAATTGATAGTGGTGCTTTTTTGTATACAAACTCATAATTGCATCAAAAGTTCAAAATATTCAAAATATTTTAACCCATCAATATTTACTAAAATTTGTTGTATGTCGTAAGTTTTTTTTTTTAAGCACAACTATTCCAGACTGTTCCTGAGAAAAAAAAAAAAAAACTGGTCTAAGATTTTTAGCTCTATAACCAATCTAGATATCTGACAATCTAGTGAGGATCAGCACAAAGCCTTACCTTTTACTGTCAGTGGTGTTCTTCTTCCTAGATACTTGGCTCTTGAGAACCTATCATGAACCCATGTCAGGAAGAATGACACTCATGCACCAGTTCATTTGGCAAAAAAATCCATATAAATCTGTGTTTGTCCAACAGACCTATAGATATATATATGTCACAGAGATATATGGCTTGAGCCTTTGGCAAAAGTTGGATAGAATATATACCAACCAGATATGCCAGGTGATGGTGGGTCTTGGGAATTGGGATACCAGTGACCATGCACTGATGTCTCTCTCAAGACCAGTGCTGACTACCATCAATCCACCCACCCATCACTCCAAGAATGGCCAATCTGACCTCTGTTCTTTCTTCCTTGGTGCATTACACCAGACACTGCACTCCAAATATACTTGAATCAACAATAAATCTAACTTCACTCAATCAAAGACCAAGCTTCAATTGGACAACTTTCATAAGTTTGATCAGATCTTCAAATAATCTGTAGTTAAACACAGATCACATTAGCTGTTAGTCAACCCTGCACCATTAATTTTGGTATAAATGTCCAAGTGGTGCTTCTTTATCCAATCAGATTCCCTCTCACTAGAACTTTGACTGGTCTGGAACCCAAGTCTGGCTCTTGCTGACTTTTGACCATTGTATATTATCAAGACCGATCAGCAAATTTGACATCTTTAGGTAAGGTTAAAATTACTTAATTTTAAAGACTTTCATGAACCCCTGTTACAAGCAAGATCAATATGGGGTTCTCTCAGACCCTTGATCTCTAGCCACACATGCTGACCTGGTTACAAGAGACATAAGAGAGTTAGACTGTTAACTAGAGAGAAATAGAGCAGTCTTCTAAACTGGACAGAAATGAATGTGATAAAGTATCTCAGGCACAGTCAGTAAGAAAGAAAACAAATCTATATTCTTTCCCAGCTTAAAGAGCATAGGGATCTATAGGTAATAATGACAAGTACCTGTTACAAGCAAGATCAATATGGGGTTCTCTCAGACCCTTGATCTCTAGCCACACACGCTGACCTGGTTACAAGAGACATAAGAGAGTTAGACTGTTAACTAGAGAGAAATAGAGCAGTCTTCTAAACTGGACAGAAATGAATGTGATAAAGTATCTCAGGCACAGTCAGTAAGAAAGAAAACAAATCTATATCTGTAGACATCCAACCATGAGATAACATTGAGTCAAAACAGGTACTGTTAGTATGAAAAGGGATAAGAGAAAAGAAAAGAATCAAGGGGTGACTTACTCTTTCCCAGCTTAAAGAGCATAGGGAAAGAGCAAGTGTGAGAGTGATAGCGCTGGGGTTGTTTTGATATAAGCATCTGCATTATATCTCTATAGACCTTCTGTACTGGCGTACTCGACTGCATTTTCACAACTTTGTTTTTCTCTTCCCCATATTAACCAAAAGATGATTGAGGTCAAGGTCAAGGGTGTGGATGTGCTGGAAGGTGAATGAGGGCAGGTGGGCAGGTTATCTGAAGGTATCTGGAGGAATATATTCCTATATGTAAAAGTGAACATATATGTCTAGTTTTACATATATTTTTCTGGACATATTGTCCAAAATTTGGTTTACTGAAGGCCAATCTCTAAGACATATGTATGTCTAAATTACATGTATGTATTGCCCATATTATTTTTGCCAAACAAAGCATACAGTTACATACATGTCACAGGCTACAGTAGTCAGAGGTTGGTGGAAGAGAAGACTGGTTGTGCTTTTCTCTCCAAGTTATAGTCTCAGTTCAAGACCACTGCTCAAAGCTCATTCCTGAGCCTGGCTTTGTGAAGATCCAGTTGTCAGCCCTGAGAACTGT
>MU167221.1:614643-625855 GCA_015951145.1 Cronartium quercuum f. sp. fusiforme G11
TGATATTGTTGTATTAACTAGATTTTTTTTTTTTTTTTTTAAAAAAAAAAAAAAAAAAAAAAAAAAAAAAAAAAAAGAAAAAAAAAAAAAAAAAAGGAAAAAAAAAAAAAAAAAAAAAAAAAAAAAAAAAAAAACTGATCTGATTCGATCCTTTTAACGCTTTCTACGAGCAGAAAACCGAGAGCGTACCGATGCCAGTTCCCATCTGTCCCAAGACGACCAACTCCAGATCGTCAAAGAAGCGAAGATCAAGTATAGTGACTTTTTCAAGGCTACTGCTCTCTTCCTCCTCACTCCTCCCAATCTGGGTCACAACCGAGGCATGAGCTTCTTCAAAGGTTTGAGATTCGTCAGGTGGTAGTTTGACTTTGATACGGTGAATGTCAATTTGCTGTTCTGAGCTCAAGTATGCAAAATATTGATACTATCACCATCCATATAAGGTAAGCAAGAAAAACCAAACAAATATCTTCAACTTGTTGAGATGATAATCAGACTTACGTTATCCAAGTGATGGGTACAGAAAAAATTCTCGTGAGTATTCGACCAAGAATGTTGGTTGGTCATCGTTTGCGGGCGTTCACAAACTTGAATTGTCTTTTCCGAACCGATCCGCCCAAACATGCGTATTAACACATCAGACAGATAACTAGCACAGTACCTCAAATTGCCATAGATTCCAAGCGAGATTGGTCTTCCCATTTTTTGTTCAGGGGTTGTTGGATCGTCTTGAGATTGTTCGGAAGTAACATCTGTGGAAGTGTTCAAAGGTAGATTTACGCGCTGGGGTGGTGCATTAGAGGGCGTGAAGATTGCGTCGTTGTGGGTTTTCAAGTGATCCATGACGCTAGGAGTTTGAAATTGTTCATTCA
This sequence comes from Cronartium quercuum f. sp. fusiforme G11, assembly GCA_015951145.1. Classification (NCBI taxonomy): domain Eukaryota; kingdom Fungi; phylum Basidiomycota; class Pucciniomycetes; order Pucciniales; family Coleosporiaceae; genus Cronartium; species Cronartium quercuum. The sequence goes on from MU167221.1 coordinate 615,516, forward strand.
AGTTCATCTGGAAGTGGCTCGTGTCAGGTGTGGCAAAGCTTCCTGGGTTAGGCTGAGTAGCAGTTCGAGCGATCGAAGACGGTTCGGAAGTAGGCGGGTCTGGTACACGTCCATTGATCTGATCCAGTAGTTCGTCCAATCTTTTTCTGTTCTGCTCGCGTTTCTCGGGTCCCGCAATATCGAACAATTCGTCGTGGTACTGCTGACTAAGGTGTTCCTTTTGCACCTGTAAAACTTGCTCAAGTTGCGCCTTACAGGATGGCAGACTGAAAATGAGTCCTTCCAGCTCGTTTTCTGCTACCCGTTTAATGAAGTTAGAGACAACCATCAGGTCGTACGTAATTGGTGGCCTAGTGATAGGTCCTGGGGCGTTCTCAAGCGCAATGATATACTCAAACTCTGCATCATGCATAAGCAATTTGTTAATCTTGATCGGTTGTAATCTTGAAGGACAATAGTTCACTTACCCGATCTCAGCCACCTACAAAACTCCTTGAAGGCGTAATCTTCTTGCATTACCTTGTGATCCAGGTCGTGCGCACATTTTAACAAATCTTTGAGCATTTCCTCAGCCAATAGCAATGTCTCGAAGTCAGATTCTTCTATCAACTTTGGCTGTCTGCTTCCGAGACATCAAATTGTTTGGACTTATCAGTGACAAGCTAGGCAATACAGCGGTGCCATATACACCTAACTTACATGACGTCCGGATAAGAGTGAATCCGAAGTTCGGTCATCAACACAAACAGTCGCTCCAAATCAGGAATCAACAATTCCACGATAGCACCTCGTATTCTACTTAGACTAGTAATATTGGTGTATTCCCACTTTGAAAATATCTATCAACATCGCGAAGCGAAGGATATAAGTAACCGAGGTGGCACGGTGAGCTGAATGAAGTCGAGGACATACTCGTTCAGCATTCTTCGTGCTCAGAAAGTCCCGCAAACTTTCGGTGACCTGACCCATGAACAACAGTTGAAGCATTTGAAATGCTAAAGGGGTAAATACTAAATGAAGCCTCGGAAAAAGCAAGTAAGATAAACAGCTCGAAAAGGACAAATTGAATCAATGGGTCTATAGTGACAGCTTCAGCCGCGCTAGTTGCACTGAACGAGAGTGGCATACAAAGGATGGAGAAAAAAAAAAAAAAAAAAAAAAAAAAAAAAAAAAAAAAAAAAACGTACTATCATGAGCCTTGGCGGTTTCACCAAAGCTCTCGAACCATTTCTGTAAGCCAGCACGACAGAGTGTCCAATCCTTCACAATACTGAAGTAGCCAAAAAAGCAGTCCCTCAAAAGGCCGTTGATCGAATGCGACAGATTAATCTGCTCGTGTAACTCCTTGGAGCGGATCCCCAAGACTGCCAACTTTGATTTTGACAAGAAGCCTTTGTCGATCATCGAAGTTCTATGAGAAGATGCTGTAGGTGTAAGGCAGGCAGGCCTAAGATCGAGGTAGCCGTACGTGAGAGTCCCATCGACTTTGAGCCAGAACAATTGTAAACGAATCGCGCCTAGATGAGTAGCTGGAATTTGAGAGGAATCAGGCAGATCGGCTGAACCAAGTGCCATAAGCCGAGCGCTTTTCAGCTGAGCTCGATCGGGTAAAGTTGTGCTTCCCAAATAGACGGTACCGTTGATGAAGAAGTGGATCCGATTGATGTGTGAAGATAGGATGAGGAGAGAGTTGACGACAGGCTTGACGAGCGATTGGCCATCTCTTATCATCGAAGGTGGAAATTGGATAGGGTCGAAAGGGTGATGGGCTCTTCCACCTGGCTGGCCTGCATAATCAGCTCCCACCACATTCTTCATCCTACAGAAATATTCGTTGGAATCATATTAACACGTGCGCTTGACTGTTCTCTAGTTGCTCTGAGATGGGAGGGCGAGACGGGCGCACATCTCCAAGTCCATCAGTGGCCGGACGAACATGTTGGCCGGTAGTCTGTCACAAATCGATTGGGCGATTGACTCTGGCCTCTGGCTGGCTTGGCAGGACGCATCTGGAAAGTCCAGTGAAAGCCAAGCCGCGAAATTCATGCTTCGATCTTGGGGATTCTTTGGGGACGCGTTTGAGTTCGCTTCGGCTGCAAATTCGTCGAGCATCACGGTAGGAGGCGTGAGTAACTGCCCATTATGTACGCTCAGTACAACGAATGACGGAGGTCGAGCTCCGGAGCTTGAGCTCAATGCAGCTGCCAGACATTGTCCTAACATACGCGTCCGCGAGAAAAAATTTAAGCAGACAGGTCCCAATTCACAGCCTCAGCGCCAAAGGATTAGATCACTCACCGTCTGGACTCCAATGTAAAGCAGTGATCTGATCGAATCGAGCCACCGGGTCGACCTTTACGTATCTTCCCGTGGGGTCGCAAGACGCTGTGGTAGGGGTGAAAAGCTGATTGACGGCCACAGACCAGACGTGTGGGGTAGCAGTTCCTAAGCGATAGCAGGCAAGGGTATCGTAGCTCGCCCGTTTAGGTTGGGATGACTCAGCCCCGGTGGCGGTGGTAAGTGGAGCGAGAGGCGAGGTGGAAGGACAGGTGAAGACAGCCAAGTCCATTGTCGGACAGGATGAATTGACATTGAGACGGTGTTCTGATGGTAGTGTTCGATGAGAGAGAAGCGCAAACAGGTCCATGACGACTTTGTATGCGCTTGCGAGAATATTCACGATGTCACTTTCATTCCCGATCGATCTGATTTGGATCGGGTCATGATACTCGACTGGTGGCCGGGGTCGGGGCCAGTCTCCTCAAGTCTGCTCATCTTTTTCGAGATTTGACCATCGCTGGATCTCATACATAGCTGCTGACCACAAAGGCTAGAGCGCCAACGTCTGTTTTTGCCAGGGTGGAAGGTCAGATGGTGAACGTGATCAGAGTCTCGATTCTACCTCGAGGTCAACTGAGAAACTTACGGTAACAAAGCTCAAGTTTACATTCGAATTTTAGAACTCATCCGTGTCATCGAAACGGAAAGTAAGCGAGAGAGAAGGAAGAGTCCCCTCGAACGGAAATGGCTTTCGAGTGATTCTGAATCTGTCTACCTCGAATTCAACTCACTACGATGTGGAAGCGTTGAAGTGTAATTGTGGATCAGCGCGCCTACCAGGTAATGAGGCATGACTTGACAAGACTGCCGAGAGCAGCTGGACCGAAACCCAGTTGGAACCCTAAATGGGCTTGATGAAAGTAGCTGGGGAACAACGAAGGCTTTTGGAAAACGGTCAGTCAAGATCACAAATTGAAGCCCACAACCTCTCCATCGATGTGGGTACGATTGGGTCGGTACGAATAATAGTGATTGAGGACCTTATTCTTGAGCTGACAATCTTTCATTCCATCCTTCTCAGCCACGGTCTCTAAAGCCCGATCAATCCCTTCCAGCCCCCGGTCGCCCACTAAGCTTGCTAAGCGTCAGGCGTATCAAAGTACTGCTGCGTTCCCACTTCAACCTCAGTCGGACAGTTCCGGAATGGCAGGAAGCGAAAATTCTAACGAAACCCATTCGGCCGGAGCATCCAATGGTGATGGTACGATGATGGCAGGCGAGAATCCCTACCAGCCCGCTTCCGCTCAACGTGAGGTTCAATATCCCCCAGGCCTTGGTGATATATCGGCGCTATACAATCCAGGCGACACCCCCGCTACTCGCCAAGAAGCTGAGATGGCTCCCGGCGCGAACGGTAATAATAGAATCGCCAACAGCTCGGGCTCTGGCTTTGGCTCCGTCGGACACACGGCTCAGGATCTCGACGGTCCGTTTGCTAATGTCATCAAGGGTCCAGGTATGAACCGCCAGGTTTCCGGACAGGGTGGCGTCCGTCCAGGCGTCGCAACTCCCGGGGAATCTCTCAACAATGGTCCCATGCTTTCCGGTGTTCACAGAAGTGCTGGTCAGAATCCAACGGAAGGCCACTATCAACAGCCATCGGACGCGAACTTGGCCCCTCTCCTGGCTAACAACTCCCTCTCCGCCGCCGTGCCTAGCCCGGTCGCCACACTTTTGCCGCCTGTCTACAGCCCTCTCGCTGCCGGGAACGTTAATGTCACCACTGTCCCCGCCAGCGAGAAGCCTGATTCGAGCCGTGAGCTTCGAACTGGGCTTGGTGGAGCTTACGCCTCCAATGGAACCTCAATCCCGAACGTAAACGTTAGCGGCACAGAGGATGGCTCGAATTTGAGTACCACGGAGGGTTCCACAAGTTTGACTTTGCTTGAGAACAATGGAAACGACACCAGTCACACCCAAGGCAATGATACGAAGGATGTGGCGTCGTACACCGATGGCAATTAAGCCATTCGGCACTCCTTGACCTGTAGCATCCTCATCTCGCCTTACCTCAGCCCTGGAAACAAGTTCAGCAAGCCCATTCTACCTTCTTCTTATATCAGGTTCTTTATCCACATCGACTATGCATTCCACCCTCTCTGCTCATGATATCTCACCATCGCCCCCTCATTTCATGTCACCTGCTCTTAGAAGGCCGCTCCTCCCAATCACCACACATCATGCAGTGCTATTATCTATTCACTTACCTTGTCAGCCCCTGAGTACTCAGCAGGTACCGTGGGACTGCAAAGATATTGTAATTACAAGTGTAAACAACTCATAGCTCAGTTTCAAGAGCTATACATGATACAACCTGTTGTAACATAGCCATAAAATGTGATGGTAATAACACATTATTACCAAGAGATTTACACATACAAAGTTAGGTTTACCTTCTACTGAGTAAATATGCTCATAGAGAAGGAAGACCGAAGGCTCAGACTATAAAAGGAGGACCAGACCTCCCTGGACACTTTCCCCTCTCTGAATCATCAATAAAATAAAACTCAACAGTCTGAAAACCTCTCTAGGATATTCTGGACTTTCTTCTTCTGAGATTCTCAGTCACTGGTTAATATACAATTAACTTTGGTGGTTTCTTCTCTATTTAAGAAATAGTCTAGTTTCCTTACTGGTCTTCACCAGTTATTTTATTTCATCGTTCATCTCCAAGGTTCATCACTAGCACCTTTTCTCTGTGACCCCCTCTGCTCCATTCTTGCTGAAGGGTTCTCAAGAAGTGTAGCAAGGTGGTAGAGGATAAAAGCTGAGTGCGCCAGCTTCTAGACAGCACAGGATATAAAGGAATCTGTGTGGAGCTCTGCTGATCCTGTGGACATCTAGTTCTTTCCCTAGATAGGATCAGTACTCATCTGGCTCTCAGGAGAGGTTCCTGAGGCATTTGAGCTGCAGAGGAACCCATTTCCAACCTTTGGCCTTTGTGCCACACCTTTTCCTTGAACAGTAGTGAGGTCACTTGCCAGACAGAAGCAAGTGGCTCACATTCCTAATTCTAATTTGGCTTTGGGGGCTTTTGTTTTTTATTTGGAATGAAATTGAACCAGTTTAACTTTGAGTGAGTCTCGCCTGCGAAGATTTTCACATCGCACGGTGTCTTTCTGAGTTTAGTAACCTCTCTATCTCGCACTTTGACCAAATCTATTTACCTGATGCTATGTGTACCCTTTGATACCGACAATATCAGTTGCACTTCTGGCCCAGCGCTGTGAGAGGTCTACCGTCAGTCGATTGACCTTTTGATGGTCGCTCATCGAACTTTTAATCAATTTTGGATGACTTGAAGTTGATCCCGAATCAGTGACAACAAAATCAAAAGAATTACCATGATCATATGAACTGTTAAAAGGCGGTCGAACCCTTTGTTTCTTCATAGCACTGGGACGGAAAAATTGGGCGCATTCCCTTCCTCAATACATTAATGCTAATTGAGAAATCAACGTTTTTTGTTTTTCCCCATACTATGTCACACTAACTACAAAACAAATAGTTAGTTGTCACTTAGCAGACAAGTGAGAAATGCTCTTGAAAAAGACGAACTCGCATGAGAATTTATTAGATAGGTTTATTGTAAAGATTCCTCCAAGTTCATTAATCCAGGTTATCATGCTGATCGTCCTGAGGCTAAAACCTTGAATCTGAAGAGTCAGATCTGGCTGATTTCAAGGACTTGCTGTTTGAAGGCCTGTGCGTATTACAAGTGGTAATATGCGCTAATGGCACATTCCCATTGCATCCATCCCCTGCAACGTGAATTGACCCAAGACAGTCAAGACGGACTGTGAGTTTAGCATTTTTTTTTTTTTTTTTTTCTCAAATCAGTCAGGAATCTAACGATATTAAATACATGTGAAAGTGAGGTAAATTGATGGATTGGAAACTTGAGATGCCACCACTAGGTCCGGCTTAGGGTCCCCTGTTCATGTAAACGGGGTTTTTTTTATGTCAATAGACCTAAGGGGTCCAAGATTGAGGGTATGCCATAAGGTTTATGTGTTAAACTTAGAATTTGTCCTTGACTGTAGCCATTTGGGCAAAAACTTAGGTGGTGAGGCAGGTTAATCCATTACACAGGTATGTTTTATGACGAGTTTGCCCGTATTTTAGTTGGTGGATGTCCATTTGAAGGGCACACACCCAAGACAAGCTACTTAAAAGCAACTTCAGGCCTGCAGATATTGAAAAGTCCCAAGCCTTTTCATGACTTGTAGGGTTTAGCCTCTAATTTGACCTCAGATGTGAGCTTTTAATGCATTTTTTAGAGGGGAAATTGTCTGGAGGACTTTTTAATGAGATAGCCATATGTTTAATAACTGCCGACAAAAAAAACACACAGCCAAGATCATTAGCTTGGAGGCTAGAATTAGGGTTGTCTTAATTTCTTCAAGTCCCTTGGTAGTTTTTTCAGGACTATTCACTACATATATTATCACTTATTCCTAGCAGAAAACCAGGGTTTTGTGAAATTTTGAGACTTCTGCATGGAATTACCTTGTTTCATGTGCCAGGAAAAAGCTGGAAAAATCCGAGTGGGCTCAAGATGGCTCCTTGATTTTGTTAAAAGGTATCTGTTTTTATTTTTCAAACTTTTCTCAGCAACCTCAGGCTTTGAACAACCAAGCAGAATATTTCCCCTTGTGATATTGTGTTTTGATTGTGTGCTACATTTTAAGACCTAAACCTTGCAAAAAAAAACCCCAAAAGATAAGGGTAGGTGCCCTGGATGCACCCACAGGCTGAGCATTTTCATTTTTTTTTTGATTTTCATGCCAGCCTATTTTGCAGATGTTGTCCAAATGTAATGTGAACCAAGATATCAGCTGTTGAGTTGCTTATATGTAAGCTTGTTTACAGTGTCAGGAGAGGCATAATTATAATAAAACTAACCAAAAATCACAGTAGGCTCTTCAGTGTGATTCAAGTGATGATTGATTGCTTTGGAATTTTCAAATCAGTTTTGTATCTTCAATGACAAATACAAGGCTGATTTGAGGCCCTCCAGCAGGAAAATGCAACAAAAAGCACACATTGTGGTGCATTGGTTGGGTGATTGATGAAGTAAAATAGCAGCAAAACTTTAAAAACTTTAGGAAGCATGGCAGTGCTTGATGGGAAGGCTTAGTCGGTTTTCCAGACTTTTCAATAGCTACAACCTAAACCTGTACTGTATATTCCGATTTGTAAGAGGATTCAAGATAAAAAGTCTGAAGGATGTGAGCTAAATTTTGACTTTGAAACCATGGAAAAATTCTCATAAACTTACTTAATTCTCTTCACCATAAGCATGGCATTCCTCACTGATTTTTTAGATTTTTGCTGCATCATTTGCATCATCTTTCACCCAACCATTATACTACAATGTGTGTGTTTTGTGACATTTTCCTGCCAGAAGGTCTCAAATCAGCTAGAGATTTGTCACTGGAAATACAAAATTGGTTCAAAAATTCTAAAGCAATCATTCATCACTTGAATCACACTGAAGAGCTTACTATGATTTTTGGTTAGTTTTTATGCCTCTCCTAGCGATGTAAACAAGCTTACATATAAGCAACTCAACAGCTGATATCTTGGTTCACCTTACATTTGGACAACATCTGCAAAATAGGCTGGCATGAAAATCAAAAAAAAAACGAAAATGCTCAGCCTGTGGGTGCATCCAGGGCACCTACCCTCGTTTTTTGGGTTTTTTTTGTGCAAGGTTCAGGTCTCAAAATGTAGCACACAATCAAATCACAATATCACAAGGGGCATTATTCTGCTTGCTTATATTGTTGGGTCACAATGCATATGATTGTAAGCTCAACCTAAAGTAAAAATCGATCCAGGATGCTCAGTCAATGTATTGATACTGCTGAAAAGTTAAATGAGTTGGGAAAAGAAATGCTTTTGATCGTAATTACATTTCTTGGATTGCTCAGCTGGTCATTCTTGGAGTTCGCCAGAGACACCAAAAGCAGCATTTTGAGTGCTGAGCTGACCGGGATTAAGTTGATCTCAGCAGTGTAGGATTGAAGAGTATAAATAGGCGGCAGCTAATCAGGTTTCTTGCGTCTCATTCCTCATTCCACCTTCATAAGCTTGTCGTCACCCAAATCACTAGACCACTTCAAATCCGCCTTGACGGTTTCTCGACCTTCGAACAAAACCAGCACATAAGCTACTCCTTGAACACATCATGTCTCATTATGGAGCAAACCACCGAGAGGCTAGTGACCTCGACCCCGAAATCCCGGTGTTAACGATCCCCACTTCGGTAATCACTGCCACTGAGGCTTTTCCGACAACCGAAGCCTGGTCAAACATTCCAACGTTCACAAACACTGTTAGACCAACGGACCAGCCGACTGCAACACCAATCCCACAACCAACCCCAACGCCCTTATTGGAAAATCCATATGCCCCATCTGCTAATAATCATGCTTCCCATTTTAATGATGCGATATTTATCATTGCTTCAGTTAGCACGTTCATTTGTTTGATGTTTATTGGTGTTTACCTTGTGAAAGTCTTCCTGGAAAGAAGAAGATTTCAGGTCATGCTCCGTACTAAGATTCGTTACAATCAAAATCGAACCCCTACCACTAGTACCTCAACCAATGCTCCTGGAACTAACAAAGTCACCCCACTTCTCTTTCCTCGCGCCTCACCTCGAGCTTGGATCAATGAACGCTATGTGCCAGTTTCTAGACCTTTAAGACCAAAGATATTGGTAGGACATAGATCTCTCATCAGCCCCGTTTTCCATCTTCATCAACCTTTCAAAGTTCCCTCATGCCCAAGTATCTCTCATCCTCTTAATTTCTCATCCGAACAGGTCTCACTTATTCCTAAATCAGTTTCACCACACATTGATGAAGATCATTTCGATTTTGGTCTCAGTTACCCGATTACCATTAATGACTCAGAGTCACACGATAGTGAGCTTTTATATACGTACCCCCCCCAAGTGTCTTTAAAGCTTGGAACTTGATTTGGATGATTGTCAAGTGAAATGCGAAATGATTATTATTATTATTATCATTTGTTGTTGTTGCTGTTCTTTATCTTTTCCTCTTTTCTTTTCTTTCCCCCTCTTCCTTACTTATTCAATTATCATTGTTATTTTTGGATTTCATTATTGATATTTAGTATTTGAGTATATGCCAATACAAACAACTTATGCAAACAAAAATATCTCCTCATGGTTTACCCTTACATTATTTGCCTAATGAGTCAAATAAATCCTGAATTCACCAATAACCGGTGGTAAGTTTTGACCGAATTGATCTAACATTGTTAAGTCAATATCTGAAGGTACAGAAAGTAGCACCATTGCCACAGAAATCTAGTGAGTGGTCTAGTTTCAGGTAAGTATGACATTGTTGGACGTGAGTTCTGTCTCAATGCTTTTTTAGCTATGGTAGAGTTATATATAACCAGTTTGTATCTTGGCCTTTTGTACAATACTGACCCCTCTGTGAGAAAAAAAAAGAAGCTGATGAAATGTGGTGTTTCGAGCCGCAAGAAAAATCAATTACATCATAACACACTGCTAAACTCTTTCTTTTGAACCAAAGGGTAAAAGAAAAATCAATCAGAGAATTGAGATTAAAATAAGAAAAAGAATTGGTGAGATAATTTGCCAAGTTTGATGAGATAGCGGTCTAATACTGAGACACACACTTACAAAGAAAAGTCTGGTCCAGTTCAACAAACACACACACTTCAAGAACTTTATTCACCCTTTCCTGCTCTAACCCTTTGTTCGCCATGGTTCCTCATTAGTATGGATTCTTGATTTGTGTCACTACCTACAGCTATTCTTCTTGATTGAGAGAACATGAATTTGGCTACACAGTCACCTACATTCTTGAGTGAGTATAAATTTTCTGAATATGATCATGTACTGGCCAGTCAATGACAAAGAAGGAGAGGAGAAGGGTGTCAGGGCTGAGCTACTGTGAGGCTGAGCTCCTGGCTAAAATGATAGGACAAAGGCTAAA
>MU167222.1:51649-71492 GCA_015951145.1 Cronartium quercuum f. sp. fusiforme G11
TTGTATTAGAGTCTAATAAGTGGTAATATAACACCTGTAATAAGGAATTTATATGTTTATGACCACTAAAAACATTTTAATAAATGTTTAGGGAAAGAAAGATGCCTCCATAGAAGTCCCTTTTACCTTAATACTCCCTGTTCCACCTTTTTTTAATGATTGTTGCCTTTTCCACCTTTAAAACCCCTCTAACACGCATATCCTCCATTAATGACCTCAATAATTGTTAATATTAATAATTGTACACATCTCTTTCACATTCTGCTCACAACAGCGGTGAAATTGAAATACCTGACAGGACCTAACACTGCAAAAATAATGTATTTTTCCTATGTGAAAGATGATTAAACTTGTCAGCCTTGAGGACTGCACAGCAGTCTCATAGACTGAAATGAACATGATTACACACAGTAATCATGTATAACAAGATGTAATACATAATGTACAAAGTGTGACATAAGTATTACATATAGAGCACATAGTGTAATATATATGTAACACTAATGTAGTAACATGAAACTTCACCTCAGGCTCAGTTTCAAGATTCATAAGCATAATATACTTATGACAGGAGCCAATTAGCAGGCCCTGTCACTAGAGTAACAAAACCACAGACTGGCCCACATGGCCATGTAATAGCATGAGCTGGAACCACAAGCCAGACCATATCCTAAGAGTGAGGAGAAGGGAGCCTGAAAGGTATATAAACCCTCTTTTGTTGCTCAGCAGTGAGCCTGTCTCCTCACCTTCTACCACAACCACCAAATTGAACTACTAGCACACTTGAGGATATCTTCCATAGAATATATCAGCTCAATAGTTCAAAGGTCCATCAGGTGTTAGTAACAGAAGTCCAACTCAACCAAACAATAGGAGAATTGCAACCTCTCTAGGACCCCTTGGTGATAGTAAGATCTCACCAAGGATTAGAGTAAATAATAAGCTTCTATAGGAAGGAGCAAATTTGAGGATTCATAGAACTCCTAACAAGGCCTATAGACTCTTTATCTTAACAGACTATGGGCAGAGCTCTTTAAGATAAACAGTAACAAGAGGTTGAACCAACCTGAGCTGGGGTGACTACTGTGTTTGCAAGGCTCATAGGATCTAGGGTGACTATTGTGGCACAAAGATCCTGGAACTGGGGTGACTACTGTGTTCACAAGGTTCCAAAAACTGACCAAGAATGCTGAAGCAAGCTTTCACTTGACCAAGGGAATCAAAGCAGATTCTCATTGCCCAACCTATATCCAAACCCTCCTTTAAGAGGTCCTCTAACTTTAGTCTGTGCAAGTTTCTTCTGTTCAGATTTACAAATCCTGATATCTCTTTCAAAACCCACATCATCCTGTATTCATTATTGATGGAATGGGTTCATGGATTTGGTGTGGAATAAAGTGTATAAGCAGATCTAGTGTGAAGTGGCTGGTTTACCTTTTTAGGAAGAAGACCTGTGCTTTCTGGTTGTGTTGTTTTCTTGTGGTCTTCTGGTCAGTAGGGAGGTGTGTTGTGTGGGATGTGTACTATCTTGTTTTCTACTTTGGGAAGTGAGGGTTTTGTGTAGACAGGGGGTGGTATTCTGGTGATGTGCTTCTATACCTTGCACTCTTTCCTTCACTTACTGATTCTTTTCCTCACCAAAAAGAATCAGTAAGTTCCTTCCACTTTGATTGTGAATTCTGCTTTTACTTATCTCTTGATTTCTCTTACTTTTATCTTTCAGTTTATCACCCATTTTACCCATTGTAAACTCCCACATAAGTCTGTCCTTTCTGTCTTGTGACAGGCTTTGCACCTGCCTAGACTGATATTCTGATCCTGTAGCCCACAGGTTCATACCAAGTTCTCACTTCACTGGCATACTCAGCCATCATTCTCATGTCCTGACCTGCTGTCCATAGGTCTGTCCTTTCTTTCTCATGTCAGGCTTTGTGCCCACCTAGACTGTTATTCTGATCCTGTAGCCCACAGGACTGTATTTTTTGTTTGTAGAAAACTACACATTCTCTCACAGACTACTTTCTCAACACCTCCTTCTAAATCCCAGTGTTGAGGTAGATCTAAAAAAAGTCTACCCCTCTCACAAGCTGTCCTCAGGGCTGACAAAGGGTGTATCCTGGTTTGGGCTTGCATCTGGCTTCTCTTTGGAAGAAGCTAGTGGGTCACACTGGCCTCAGGTTGGTTTTCAAAGCATTTCACCTAGCCAGCATGAGGAGGCCAATAGGTGAGAGGTGTGTGCCAGACTTGCTGTGGTTCCTCACATGAACATCTCACCTACCTTAAAACTGAGTCTCTTAGGAAGTTATCAGTGTGTACTAGTCACTGCAGTCCCTTGGAGTGGACCTCAGTGTGGTTTCTTTTATAGCACCCACTGACACCTGTCTTACAACCTTTCGGACTCCTGTGTAATCCTCAGGGATGTCAGGGCCATCTCCCTTGTTCAAGTGGGGATTTGCTGAAGTCATCTGATGCGGATTTAATTAGCCTTCCTGGTTGAGTCCTAATATGGTTGCAACCTTGATTTGGTGGTGCAAGGCTGGGTGGTCACAGCAGGCAGGAGGTAAAATTCTTGGCCAGAAAATTTGGCCAAAATCCAGTCTGACTTGAAATGGTGGACCTTTTGTCTGTAACTTTGTCTTCTACTGAGTGGTGTGAGGTTTGGCATGTAATTTTTGCAATTAATAGTTAAAGTTTCAGACTGATAATATTGTAGTGAGCAAAGAAAATGATATCGAGAGTTTGGAAGCCACATGAGCCTTTGTGCAGTGCTGTATGAGTATTCAAAGTCTGTCCATGGAGTTAAAATAAAGTATACACAGTCTTATTCAAAGAAATCAGAGTGAAAACACGAGTAAAAAGTAAGGCTGGCGTTTTAGTTTGAAAGGAATTCGGTGATGTTGTGTGAGGATTCAATGTCTGTTTGCGGATATGCCACACAGTATATACAGATTTATCAAATAAATAACAATAAAATAAAATCAGAGTAAAACAAACCTGAAAACTAGGGCTTCAGGGTTTTTTGAAAGTATTAGGTCATTCATAACCCGAGTCACGGAAAAACTACGAAGAGAAAAGGCTGGCAGCAAAAATATTCTCCCAGCTTCATGTGATTTTTTGGCAAGGAGGCAGCCATGCATCCTTGATCTTCAGTACCTGGCCAGCTGGACCTATAATGAAGAGTATACTCAGGAAAATCTGTAAAGTACCAAAACACGGATTTGAGAAGCTACACTTACCCGAAAGGCAAACAATTTCGGGTATATCATTGGGATCTTTGCAGTTTGAGTCTGGGTATGAAGCGTAGGTCAGTTTGCATGTCCATCACAAGAAGAATAGGTAATGAAATTAGCCATACCGCAACAAATCTACATTCATTGGTGATGTGTTTGATGTCGTGCTTTAGTCAGTCATCACCTTTCGTACGACATAACCGCAAGAAAGGCACAGCCCGCCATAAAAAGCAGACTTACTCGGTTAATTGAAATCACCAACCGCTTATAGATATCGTCACCTTTCTGAATGGTAAATTCGTGATCCATGCGGGAGTCACATGATTGCTTTGATATCTTCCATATTCCAAATGTGTTGTACTTTTCATCCATAATTTTATCTGTCGAATTCCCTCTAGTTTTCAAGTTTCTGGTTGGTAGATCGTCGCACTTTGCTTTCATGTGCTGCTTCAAAAACCCTCCCATTTTACATCCACCAGTACGCGGCATCGAAATAGTCACGTCCCCAGCAAGATCTTGGACTTTTTCGTTCCATTTGTAGTTGACCACGACCGTGGTTGTGTCTGCTTTACACAGCTAGGGAAGCGTGCCACAGAAGAGACAGAAAGAAAATATGTCAATGATTTCGGTTCTGACAGTATTCCACCACCCCAGTCTTCTGACGACCTACCATGAACCGGAGGGCCAATATAGCTAATGTAATCATTGCACACGTTGAATGCATCATGAAAAAGATGGAAAATGAGAAAAAAGGAGGAATGAATCTGAAAAGGCAAGTGTTTCTTTATATATCAATATGTTTTGAGTGTGAACTGTAATGAAAATGTTTTGAACTGGCTATATTTGAAATCAAGAATTTGGAGATTCTAGTCGCACGATTTGTGAAAAGGAAAAAAGAAAAATTTAAATAATAACGCAAAAGATATAGAAACCTAAGATCATTAGATGAGGTAGTAGCACTTCAACTTTCGCAACAGGCGGTATTTAAGTTCCACACATCTATGGGATCTTTTTCATGGAATCCGGTAAAACACAGGGCGGGGTGTGACGTATCATAAGATTAGATCCCAGCGAGGTCTTATTATGGCTTGAACACAAGGTTTGAAGTATTTAAAAGTTGACACTGCATTGCCATCGTGGTTTCCTCGGAATCAATATGCCAAGGAGTCCTTGAACAAAGATTTCATCGGAGTCAGTGTTCGAGGTTTTTATTTAAGGTGTTTGTTTTCCTCCATAAAACCCGTTGACCGCAGATGTTGAGGAATTCCTCGTCCAATTCTTCTCGGAATTTTCTGTCCGGCTCAAATGCACCAGAAGTGTTGCCTGTCTGAGCAACTCCGGACGTCGGGGGCTCTGGGGGTTAAAAAGAGGTAAAGTGCCAGCCACATCAAGGGAACTGATAACAGTTATTGCATCTTCACTCTAACTCAGAATTCACTACACCACTGATACTTGAAAGGTATTGCCGTTTCAACAGGGGCAGGAGTTTCAATGGGGGCAAGATTCAAGACAACGTATAGTTTTTATTGTCAAAGCTAGACCCCAGGCCGATCCAGAGATTCAAATATTTGCCGTTGGTTCTTCTTTTTCATAAATATAACAGCTGTTATGGTTGCGAGGGGATGAATCTTGTCCATGTTTTGGTTACCTACTGCACTGTATTTTAATTGTGACTTATCAAAACTCCAAGCTTCTTGCACCCACTGATCATGACCTTGCAAGCTTGAAGACCAAAATAACCTGAATGAAGAATGTGAGATGCTTTTTCAAAGAGGTTGGAAAGAGGTTTCCTTTATAAACCATTTAGAGATATGTACCTATGGAAGATTCACATCATCAGGCAGCATATTGGTTAGTGCAGGCTTCACTTCTATTCACTTCCATAATTTTTTGCTTGCATTGTTTCCTGCAAGGTGTTCTTTCAGTTGTAATGAAAGGTTTCTGGCAAGGTGCCCACAAGCTGTGGCTGATTGCTTTGGTGGGAACCTTGCAGGACAGCATGCAAAGCAAATATGATGGCATTGCTTGACCTCAATTTTTTTTTAATGTTGAATGTTAGAATAAAAGCCTTTAGAATTCTCACAAGTGCATACTGGCCTGAAATTGTATGTAATTACCTTCTCAAAAGAAAAATTTTCATGTGAAAGCTCCCTAGGGGTATGCAACTTCACATTAGGGTATTTTACACTTAAAACTCATGTAAAGATTTGCATGAAAGATGTACTATGAATTCAAAGGCAAAAAAGATTAGTAAAATCCAAGTTAAAATCTCAAAACCTTGGGGATCATGTGAATCTGAAAGCATTTTTTGATTGTGTGCAATATTTCTATGTACTATCAGCCAAGGAATATTCCTGCCTCAACCAGAAGTTAGATATCTGTCAGTTCCACATCTTTTTATATCCAACTCAAGGCTTAGGAAGGAATATTTCTGGGATGAAATGTACCAATTCAGGCCTGTATACACCTGTTACAACCCTACCCATCAAGTGTGGATTGTCTGGTACAAAAAGTATGCCTGAAAAAAAAAATCCAAAAATGATGGCAATCTTCCTATGGTTATCTTCACAGAATTTAAAGACTTCATTGGAGTTCTTAATGTACAACTACATTTAATCACAACATGTTTCATATTGATCCTCCAGACCTGATTTTATCTACTTGAAAAAGTTAAGGGGTGCTGAACCTTCTAAAAATAATCTGCAAAGATCACCCAGCCTTTCAAATTTGATTAAAGGAGTCCTAGTAGTTTTCTAGTTTTTTCCTTGGGCTATAACATAACTAGAATATGCCTTTACCTGAGTAAGGGACCCAAGGTAACTACATAGCTGAATTGAAAGGAAGGCTTCAGTGGTATGAGAGGGAAAATTGGAGAATGTGTAGTTGAGGGCACCACATACAACATATATGTGTCTCCAATCAAAAATCTTTGCTGTGTAAAATTAAATTTTTTTACTTCCAGTTACAATTTCTATCAATTCCTCTGTATTATTCACTTTGAGTGTGAAAAATTCCAACTCAAAGCTTTTAATCAATACTACTCAGAGGCCAATCTTCTGCACCTATATAGTGATGCATGCATAGGTGCTGCAGGTACTCCAGTGCCCCATCCACCCATGAAATATGTTCAACTTTGGCTGACTCTGGTAAATGATATATGCTGTATCAGGACCCTTCCCCCCCTCCCTAGAAAATGACCTATTGTATTACAGCTGGGCATGTGATGTTGTGTCACATGCTCAAATGCAATGCAAATATGCTGGAGGTGGATCCTTGTGGAAAAAATGCAGGAAAGTGGACAAGCACAGCCAGAAGTACTTTCCACTAGTAGAAAGGTGGTGGATGAGCTGAAACATTGGCTTTTCCCTTTCATTACCATACATTTTTCACATGTGGAAATTACTTGATGCTGGCAGTAAAGTGACCTGTTTGGTGACTATAGCTGTTACATTCTAGTTATGGAGTAAAACAGGCACCTGGGGACCCCTTGTCACACCAAACATTTAAAAAAATCCTTCAGGAAGGTTTTACTCACAATAAGCCATCTGGATTGAGGTGGTTATGGGAACTGGACTCCAGCTGGGATTCTTACCCAGCATGGATGTCAGCCCTGAGGACTGCATAGCAGTCCCACAGACTGAAACAATACATGATTACATATAATAATCATGTGTAACAATGTGTAATACATAGTATACACATGAAAACACAGAGTGTAACATAATACTTGCATAAAGAATACATAATGTAATGCAAATGTAACAATATGAAACTTCACCCCAGGCTCAGTTTCAAGAGTCATAAGTATAAAAATACTTATGACAAGAGCCACTTAACAGGCCTTGTCATTAAAGCTGTCAGCTTTGAGGACTGCATGGCAGCCCCATAGACTGATGCTATACATGATTACATATAATAAATCATGTGTAATAACATGTAATATATATCATCTATAAGAGAACACAGAGTGTAACATGAGTAGTACATATAGAATACATAATGTAAAACACATGTAATAAATAGTAAACTTCACCTCAGGTTCAGCTTCAAGAGTCATAAGCATAACATGCTTATGAAAAGAGCCAGGCAACAGGCCTTGTCTTCCAAGTACACAACCACAAGCTGACCCAAGTAACCAGGTAATAGCATAAGCTAAAACCACAAGTCAACCCACATCCTAAAAGTGTGCAGGAAGTAACCTGAAAGGTATATAAACTCCCCTCCTGCCCAGCTAGGATTCCTTTCCCCTCACCTTTTACCACAACACCAATTTACACAATAAAGCACAACATTGAGGATTCTTATAACAATAAGATATTTGCTCAATAGTGCACTGTGTAATAGGTGGAAGTAAATAAGGGTCATCCCTAAGGTTAGTAACCTTGGCTTGATAACCTCTTGTCCCCTGAACCACAAGAGCTAGAGCAAAACACCTATATACAGCAAAAGGCCTGCTGTTGAACATTAAGAGAGAGTAGAGCCACAGGTAGTTAGATTAGGCCTAACTACAGCAGCTCCTCTCTATACCATAGTTCAAAGGAATTCTAGTGAGAATTCAGGATCCTCTAGTAAGAGGACCACTCATAAAGAGTAGAAACCCTTTTTACCAAAGGTCAACTAACTGTAGTCAGTGCTTGGGGGAATCCCAAGACTGCTAGTTAGGACTACTTCCTTGAAAGGACTAAGTTCCTAGACTAACCCTCTACTCTTCCCTAGCCAGGTGGTAGCCCAACAGAAGCCACTCCCTGACAATGGATTCAGGGTTCTCATTACAAGTAACCAAGATTCCAAGATACTATGCTTGCCACAGATCTACTTCTGATCATATCTCAACATACATTTATCTCTCTTTGTTCTCCCATGTCATTAGCCTTTGAATATATAATTTCACTGCTTGTCCATGTTTTCCCTTTCTTCTTTCAATATTTACTCATTTTTTCTTACACATACCAATCAAGCACTTTGATAAACAACTTGAATTAGTCTCTTGTTTAGTGTTAGTTGAATTTGTTTATTTTTTAAAAAAAAAGAAACATCTGTCTATCTAAAGTGTGAATATTTCATTTAGTTTCCTCTTTGCACTTCAGCCTGACAGCAAATGTGATAGCAGTGATGTCATTCAAGTACATCACAGTACACCACAAGTGGATTTTTAGCCAAATCTACATCACAGTATCCTTTGCTCACACCACCAGCATTGGGGGAATTCTGAGCTTTGCCTTGCTGTTGCGAAAGTATCCCTTGTAGATCCCAGCATGTGAAATGAACAAAGATGTTAGCACAAGGGAGTACATCAGCCTCATGTTTTACTCAACTAATCCACTACCTATCTCACTCAGCCTCAACTCATCCTCATATGGGGTGAGGGGTAAGCTGCAGGATGAGGGAGTCTCTGATGTATCTCTGATATATTTGATAAGAGAGATGTTGAGGAAGAGTGCCTTATGTGCAGGTCCTCTCTAGGCTAAACATGAGTTTGAGCTCATTTTTTGAGGGAAAAACCAAACCCAACCCTAGATGTGAGTGATTCAAGTGCCTCTGATGTGGGTGGTGTGAGCTACAAAGACTGTACATGGGATGGTAGCCCATAAAAATTCTACAAGCCACATACCTTTTTCCAGTGTGGCCTTCATTGAAGTGGTTTACTCATCTTGGGTGGTTGATTGCCATGCCACCCAATGCACAATACCATCTCTGCCACACATGGCATACCCAGATTTTAAGGCCTGAGTGGGTTTAATGCAGTTCTGGACTATACCAATCAATGTACATCTGGTGGACTCAAACACCCTTTGTTGGTTTTTTTTATTTATTCCTTTTTAAATTCATTGTTTTATGTGTACCTAGGAGCCTTAAGGGCTATCATACACCAAATCTATCCAGCACCTGTAAAAACCCATGGCTGTTTGGGAAAAGGTGTACTTGTGGCTGTTTTCAGATTCAGTGCTACAAGCTTCTCATACTGAGGTGAGGGGGTGCTAGGGGGCTGTTCAAGGGGGGCATTGAAGTAGAGGACAGCACATCAGAGGGTGCACAGTGACAATGGGGGGAGAGGTGTGGGAGTAATGGGGATGCAGGTGTAGGGTTAGTTGGGTGGGATTTTGTCTTCAGGGGTGATTTCATGGTTGAGTTCCGCCCATTCCCATTGGCTCTTCAGCATTCATGTGTTGCTGACAAAATGCTGCAACAGCAGAGATGGCCTGTAGTTCATGGAGGATATTTTTTTTTATTGAGCAGATGTAACCCTTTGTTGGTTGAGTAGGCCATACATAGGCATCACACAAATGCACCCCTTGGCATGCTGCTGTGTACAATATGGAATAGAAGCTTGGGAGTCCCTGAATTCGACTAAAAGAAATGAGACCTGCATACATTCCTCTGCAATCCAAGCTCATCAAACAATCTGCTACATGCAAGCATATTAAGCATGTCCAAGAACTTGGTTGCCATTCACCTCACTATGAGTGCCAGTGAACCATGCAAGAATGCTTTGCAACTTGGTACTGCAACTGGTAGTAACTTGCTGCTTAGCAGAGTAGGCAATGTCTTGTATTACAATGTCTGTTGTCCAACTCAAACCTGTTGTATTGAGTAAGGGTGGTTCAACGGAAGTAGCGTATGTAGTTCATATTCTTGCATCTTTTGTATGTTGCCTGTGGCTGAGTTAGCTCATAGATCAGATGACGGGCTTTGATTCCAAGGATAACTCATCTCCAAGGCACCCTTTTGGAATCCATCCGCCTTCTTTCTACATTTTTACTTAAATGAGACGTAGGCTTGCTCCCAGGGTGTTTTGTTTTTGTTGGATTTTTCATTTTTTCAAGTCCATATAGGAGTCATTAGGATCACCATGCACTAAATTTATCCAAGCACCAGTCAAAACCCGTGGCTGTCCGGGAAAAAGTTGTTCATTGGCTGTTTGAAGATGAAGAGTATTGCCAACATGATTTAGAGACCGAGAAATGCAAGGTTGAAAAGGACGTTTACGTAGAGGGTATGAGGTAAGTGGAAATGACTAGAAGTGTGTCATTTATAACTTACTGTGTTGATTCTCAGTCTTCTGGAAACTGTTCCTAGTTAGTGTTACTTAGCTCATTCTCAACAACTCTTTAGTCGCCAGGTTTGGCTGACAAAGTCAGCTAGAATGTAGGTCACTGAAAGCTTGAAGATTTTCCAGTACTGTAGTTTCGAAAAATGGTGTCACCGGCTCTTCATTGAGTTTGGCTGGCCGCGCGCCGACCATCAGTGAAGAGCCGGTGACAACATTTATCGAAACTACAGTACTGATTTTTCGAATGGCGTACACTTTTAAGCTGTTCGATGCTTTGTCAAAGCGTTTCTTGTTGTACCCTGTGAATGGAGTACAACGTGTGAAACGAAACCATGGGCAAAAGTCAAAAAAAGCGTTGCATGACTCGTATTCGAATTTGAAAAGTGTTGTTGTGGGGACAGGTATACATACAGTAGTAGTAGGTGTGGTTGGCTAATACGTGAACCAGTGGCTTCATGTTGTGGCCTACTTAAAACTTTTAATGGATGATTGGATTGAGCTCGTGTGCACACCGGCACCGGCTGCGAACGCGCGTTGTTTCGGTCGGGATGATGGCAATTGTGTATTGCCGGCAACAGTTCACGCCAAGACACGTGTGAAATGGGGACCCGCCCCCAGAACTTGAGGATTGAATTTGCTTGTTGGGTGACGTGGTGGACGATGAGAAAGTGGAAAGCGGTATGTAGGCAGAAAGGATTTGAAGGGTGCAAGAACCATTTAGTCGGCTTAGTTCGACGCTTTCTCACTCGTTTTCCGTATTTAAGCCTGCCCCCTCCCCTTCCACGTCGTTCCCCCCCCCTCCTGTTATCTTCAGTCATCAGCCCCATCATAACAGCCTCTATAGCTTTCAACGCCTTCGACCTCACTCAAAAATACAAAACCCTTACGTCTTTTGTATTCGGAACAGGAGACCTCACTTTTTCTTTTCTTCTTTTCGGTCCCTTCTTTTGATTGCATAGTACTATAAATATTTCCGTCTCAAGTTTGAGTTTTTGATCCTTACATACTATACTGTAACTGAGGGGGGTGCTTGACTGTTCCCTGGGGCTGTGTTTCAATTTCATTTTGGAACACTCTAGAATTCTCGGTCTCCTTTTTTTTATTTATTTTGTTTTTTGCCCAAGCCCCAACTTCCACGTCGTCATCTCCACTCATTTACCTCTTACACCACTACCACCACAGACAATTTCCTCCCCCTTTCCTTGACTGAGTTATCGAGAGTCTTCGTCCAATCTTTCTTCATTCACAACTTTCACCATCATGTTTTCTCGATCTGACTCCATTCCCGCCATCGATCAAGCACTTCTCCCCTCCATTTCTCTCCCACCTGTCTCTCATCCTTCGCCTACGCCTTCTTCTTCCAACTCGGATTTCTCCATCTCGTCTACAGCTCCTAAACGTAAGCGGAATGAGACCGACGGATCTAAACCTTCAAAGGCCCACAAACCTTCGATTTCATCGGGCCTTCCCACTAGTTACGAACACCTCCCCTTTGACCCTTTTAACCCACATCCGGGAATGTCTAAGGAGGAGCGCAAAATGGCACGTATGATCAGGAATCGAAGTTGGTCTCTTTTTCTTTCTTTCTACATCTTACTTTCTAGACTCTTATTGATTCTGTTTCTTTATTCAGCTGCCGCCCAAGCATCTCGTGATCGGAAAAAGGAGCATGTGGCCGAACTAGAGCATCGTGTGAAGGAACTAGAAGCACAGCTTAGCCACCAACAAGCCCTCGCATGTTGCCATCAACATTCGACATCAACCAGCACTTTCACATTGCCTCCCTCTCTCGATTCTAACCCGACAATCGATCCCTCGATCGCTACTGCGGGAACTACTACACTCTCGCCCGCCCAGGTAGAGTACCTAACGACGGTTCGAATCCATTTCCTCGAAGAAGAGAATGCCCAATTGAAAGCTCAACTCGAACTTGAGCTGAAACGCTCCGCCGAATTACGATCCAATCTATCTCGAAACTTTTGTTCAGCAACTGAACCTGACTTGGACCAAACCCTACTCGGTTTAATCCTAAAGGAAGATGAACTCTCATGCAGCCCAAGTTTACTCGATCCAGCTCTAACAGGAGAATGTCAACCAGTGACTCCTTCACCTCTCCGTCCTACTCAAAACTCAGGCCCGACTTCAACCGACCACCGCCTCGTTGCACGCGAGGAGGACCTTTCCCAGCAGCGGATCGGTCGGAACTGGAGTCGCGCGGCCTTGAGTCATTGGGAGTGGACGTTGATGTGGTGTTGGGTGGCCTGGAAGACTTATGCTCTTCAGAGCTATCGATCGATGCCGAACCAAGTCTTCAAAATGGTTTCGGAACGAACTTTGAGCCCGTCTTTGCAAGTTTCTTTGAACTCTTGGAGGATGATGAATTCATTAAATCCAACGGATCTAGATCGGGGGCGGGAATTGGAGAAGAATCAGCTTCGGAATCGGAACAAATGGAGAGGTTCGATTTTGGGATCGAATCCTTCGTCGAGCCCCATCTCTTCTTTTCGTGATTCACCGTCTACACTTCTCTTTAAACTCTTTTCCCAACAAGTTTTTTTGTCTAGACTGTTCTCTCAAACTGTTCTTCTTTGTTAACCGTATATTTCTCTGTGGCACCCGTCTTGTGGGTGGTGTCAATGTATGATCTGGCGGCCTCTTTTCGTTGCTGAGAGTTGTTTTGAAAACTGGTTTAAAACACAGCAAGTCAGTTGATATCAATTCTTTCATCCCCTCACACCATGTGTGCGATCTCTGACACTCAAGCTAAGCGCTCTGAGGGTGTGACTCGCTTCTAATTACGTCTTTGCGTCAAACCACGAAGAGTAGTGTTGTGACACATAGTATATTGGGCGGAGCCACTGATATAATTTTGTGTAACTTGAGCTGATTAACGTTCAAGCGGTATGGGTACAGATGAAGTTAGGTTTCTTCTGGATGCACACGTTTGAAGTTCAAAGAAATGATTTCCACAGGATTCAGGATACAAATCCTATTGGCCCACAAAATAGTGCGACCGGGGGGAAAAAACCCCTAAGGGTCCGTTTGGCAACCAACTTCAACCATGGTTTTCCGACTTCGAATTCAAGTTTGAAGTCGGGTAAATACCCGAAAACAGTGAGCTGTTTGGTAGCATAAAAAACTGAATTCTGAAGTCAAAAAACCCAGTTTTAATTCAGATTCTTGCCAACTCCAGAGAATCCAGTTTTCCGGATTCTACTAGATTCTTGAAGTTGATTCTTGGATTCTTCTCACTGTAATCTACACTCCCAGCCTCTCTCAACTTCTCTGACCAATCCACAACCAATCCACAACCACTTCACATGAACACCAACTCAACTCGACTCAACTCAACCATTCAAAACTATTGAGATGCCATCAAAGAAAACCTCAAACAGTGATGAGAAGCCCTCTGGCAAGGACCACATCACCTGGACACCAGAAAAAGACCGTCAGACTGATCTGAGTCGGTCGATGGGTCTGATTCAGTTGAGCCATCTGAATTGCCTGAATTGGACATGTTCCAGATCGGGTAGTCAGTTTGATGAAAGGTGGGATTGCAGGGAGATATTGTTGAGAGTGGTTGTGGATGTTCGAACGGATTGAGAGGGTTTGCCTTGAGGGAAATTGTGGACTTGTTCGATTTTTTTGTGTAAACCGTAGGGAATTAAACTTTGGAGTTGGTTGACCAAACAGACCAACCAAATCTGAAGTTGATTCACTGGATTTTACCCGAATCAGCCCCGAATTTGGGCAGAATGACTTCTCACGTGTGAGAAGTCATTCACGTTTGAAGTTAATTCAAGTTTGGAGTTGGTTACCAAACGGACCCTAAGGTAGGTTTCAAGGGAGATGTTTAATTAGTTTTCTAGGAAACGCTTCAGAGAAAATGGAGCTACGAAGCACAGAGTTCGGATGAGGTAGAAGTGCACTGATAGTGAACCAGAGATGACACAACTCAAAATAATAACTTGACACATTTTGGATTCAATCAAAGTGTGTACAAGCAAGAACGGACGTCGTTTGAGCCCAGGTTTGAGTAAATGATCAGATGAGCTGCGCCTCTCCAAATCCTTTCACCTGTCCCACCACCTATCTCAAACAACTACGCCAGTCAAGATTGCATGATCAAAGCAAGCCATATACCACTGCGTCCCCCCATTCTGGATGTGGTTGCTGACAAGGTTGAGTTGGTACTTGTCTTGAACCCGGGGGTGAGTAACAGTCTTAGATCATTTTATAGAGAGGCAGACAAGGCATTTTAATCCAAGCGAGACAGGTTGGGGGCATATAAGCAAGCCGGTGGCAGCTGTATGGAAAGGAGTTACCTCGAATAGTCGGAAGGATATGACTCTGATGCTGAGGAATTTGATTGAGATTGCAAGTACCCCCAGCCCCACTTTTTGAATTCAAACCCATAGACATCACAAAGGAGTTTGAGCTCCACTATCTTGATGAAAAACGCATGATCCAAGATCAGGAAAACTTGTCAGGTGGGAGCTTCTGTCAGGCTACCACAACCTGGTTAGAGAATAGAGGATCTGAGGCCAAGGAGGGACTCAGACTCTCAGGATATGACCTAACACTGCGCGGAATCTCGGGTCACTTTACACAAAGTGAGCCCGTAGTGACACAGAGTCACTTGTAAGCCACTCAAAAAAAAAGTGACAACTTGTCACTTTCAGAAAAGTGACACTGAGTCATGCTCCTGCCACAGCAATTCACCATAACCATGCATAATGGGCAGATACTGATTAGTTCTTAATGTACACATATAGTACATTAAGAACTAATCAGTATCTGCCCATTATGCATGACAAATCACAAGACGCAAGGCTTTGAAACATAATATGACTGATCAAACACTACACTACATCATGTGCCCCTTTCATTTTAAAGGAGTTTGAGAAGGATTCGGTGAGACAGGGGTAGAATTTGAAATGCTATCGACTTCATGCATATCACAGCAAATGAACTCCAGGACTTGTTTGACAAGTTTCATAGAACTGGAGTTCTATTTCATTTGCAAAGCATCCCCTCTCTTTCTACCATACACTACATGACAAAAGAAGAGAGATAAGACACCACATTACTCCTTCATTCTCATAATGCCACTTAGGCACCAAGAATGTACTCTCATAATGCCACTAGGCACCAAGAATGTGACACCTGGGGAGGTGTTCTCTAGATCCAGCTCGTGCTCGAGCTGGATGACTACTAAAAGGTGACACCTAGGCAGGTGTTCCCTAAATCCAGCTCAACATGAGCTGGATGACTACTGTAGTGGCTTGTGCAGCCGCTTCATAGCGCACTGAAGCTCTACCCCTTCAGAGGCTGCCTGCATTACACTACTGTAGACGGAAACCGCATCTACACTACTGTAGGTGGAGACTGCATCTACACTATTGTAGGCAGAGGCCTGCGTCTACACTACTGTAGACAGAACCTGGAGGGAGCTGCTTGCAGCCCTACTACAGTAGCTTGTAGATCTGGACTATAGTTAGTTAATGATGAAGATCAAAGGGAGATGTGTTGAAATCAAGCATGCTGGGAGTGTCTGAAACCAGCTTGTAGTTTTTTCTTTTTTTTTAAAGTGCATATGGTTGTAAGTACATACTTACTTAGTTACATATGGTGACTTGCTGTGGCAGGAGTGTGACTCAGTGTCACTTTTTCTGAAAGTGACAAGTTGTCAGTTTTTTTTTTGAGTGGCTTACAAGTGACTCTGTGTCACTACAGGCTCACTTTGTGTAAAGTGACCCAAGATACCATGCGGTGTAATAGCCATCTGTATTGGTCCCCCAAGTACAGACTACAGCTAGTTGACCACTAAAAAGAGGATTTGAGAGTAAATCAAATGGAGAAGGAGCTCTAGAATGAGCTATCCTTGTCAGGGTTTTGTTTATAGAGATACTCTGATTAGGCTCAATCTTTCAGGAGAGTTTTCAGAAGGGACCCTTTGAGTAGGAAAGCCTTGTCCTATGAGAACAGATTCTCACATAGGTCCTCTGAATAGGATGACCTTGTCTAGTAAGAACTCAGCTAGGAAGGTTCCTTCTGAACAGGGATTCCTTGCAATATAATTAGGGAAAAGGGAAATAGCACTGACCTAATACTTACTAACACCTGATGAACACTATACTATTGTGCAGATTACCTATTTATAGACTAAGGGTGGGTTTGGCAACCAACTCCAAGTGAGAATGAACTCCAAATGTTAATGACTTCTCACATGTGAGAAGTCATTCTGCCCAGATTTGGGTAAAATCCAGAGAATCAACCTGAATTAACTCTGAATCCAGTTGAAAAAACTTACAAGTCCCCAGTTACCTTACAGACACACCCTGGCCAGCTCCAATCCCTCTCTCTTCCTATCATCAAACCAACTATTGTCAACATGTCCAATTCCAGCACTTCAAATTCATCATCTGACTCTGACAAAGACCAAACTCCTCCACCAGTACTGGACTTGCTTCAAATTTCAATTGAAGCAGGTCAATCAATCCTGGGAAATGTGACTCTTGAGAAGATTCCTTGCCAAGATTCAGGACTTCAAGGAGTGGCATACATCCAAGAAGTTGTAAGAAGGAATTGATCCTTTTCAGGAGTCCAGGTCAAAGAATCCTTTCCTGTCTCCTTCTTGTAAGGACTTAAGTCCTTCACTGTCTCATGGGATATGAGGTCTGTGAGAGACCAAGGAGGGACAAGTTTCTGGAACCAAAGTCACAGATTTTTATTACACTAGCTCCAAAGTGATAGATACTGGAATTAGTCCAGAGATCCCTAGACTATGGGATGAGAATGAAAGATAATGAAAAGAGAGATGAAAAGAGGAGAAGTCTTTTGTGTGTACCTAGCTCCAAAGTGATAGATACTGGACTTAGTCCAGAGATCCCTAAGGAGCCAGGATCCATGATGCTCTGGGGGGTCTGTATATAAGGACTGTCTGGCTACTACAGTACTTGGTACTGTGTAAATCACTGCCAGCAGAAACTACTAGGACATGGTTGTTCTAGAAGTCCTAGGACCAGAGTTGTCCTAGATGTTCCTTGTCTGGACAAGGAAAAACTAGGACAAAGCCTGTCTGAGGAAATCTAGGACAAGCTTGTCCTATATGTCTTTGTTGGCAGTGAATCCATAGGCTTTACAGTCTCCCCTCCTATAGAAAGTCTGACACAAGGGGTGCCAGAGGGGAGCTCAAGGCAATGAAAGAAAAGTAAAAGGAAATAATGGCATAACCTGCCCAAAGGAGTGGCATAACATGCCCTGAGAAAGGTGAAAGTTCAAAGATAAGGAAAGGAGAAAAGAAAAGGTAAAAAGAGAAGGAAAAAAGGAGGAAAAAAAACAATGTTCAAGGATTGTCCTGGAGAGGGTGTCAGTCCCACATCTTGCTCCTGAGCCAACTTTGTGCAGAGGTGGTTTGTCTGAAATGAAAACATGGTCAAAGACATTGTGCTCACAGCATGGCCAAGGAGTTGTTTGATGCATTAGAATTGCCCTGGTGGTGCATAATGGGGGGAACTTACTTTTGTTCCAAGTCCCCATGCTCCTCATAGGCATTCACTTTCAATAAATGAAATACTGCATGATGTCTGTCACCATTGTCTAGTTGCAATTTGACATTTTGCCCATCATTGAATGTCTGGAGGACCCAGTATGGTCCTTCAAATCATTCCTTGAGCTTGTTGACCCTTCCAGTATGCCTCCCTCTCCAGTTGGCCACATTGAGGAGTGCCCATGAACCAGGTTTCAAGGGCTGTTGAGGGTTTCAGTGTTTATTATGTTGTAACACTTGTCACACCCAACTGGTCCAAAATGTGCCCCTAGCCTCTGCCCATGCACTTCCACAGAGCTTGATTCATTTTTCCAGTGTTGGGGGTCCTTTGATTGTTGTCTTGTCTAGTGGAAATAAGCCAGGTCATCAACCAAAGGCTAGTTCAACAGGGCTGAACCCAGTTGCAACATTCCATGCACTGTTAATCGCAAACTCCACCACCAGCATGGCCTTCAGCCACTTGCCCTGTCACTTTGAGGTGAAGGTGCGCAATATCTGGCCAATGGTTTTGTTTGTGTGCTTGCTACAGTCATCTGCCTGGGGGTGGAAAGCAGAGCTCATGTGAAATGAGATACCTGCCTTTTTCATCAGTGCTTTCCAAAGGTGTGATGTCCTGGTCTTATCTTGATCACTGATGATGCTATCAGGAGCCCTGAAGCAACTAACCCATGCATTGAATAGGTGAGTAGCCATTTTCTCTGTGGTGTCAGCTTGGCTTGTCAGGATTAGCCATGTGAAACCCAACAGTTGGCAAGTGCAGGTCAAAAGCATGTGGTATCCATTTATGTGAGGGGAAGGCTTTTTTTAGGCCTTCCTCTTCACTATGAAAAATTAAGACAGATGTCTTGAGGGGTCTGTACTGTGGTAAACAAGTACAGGCTCCAGTTAATTGACCTCTGAGAAGAGGATTTGAGACCAGGGAACTATTTTTGAAGGGGCCTTTGAATAGGCTTGTCAGGGAGTGGCTTCTGTTAGGCCCCTTCCTGGCTTAAATTTCAGTCTACACTGGTCATACCCAAGTGTAGACTACAGTTAGATAACCTCTGATGAGAGGATTTAAAGAGGACTAGTCCTTCTTGGACTGGGTTGATGGTTAAGGAGAGCTACAGTTGAGCACAACAACTGCCTAGCACCAATCCTTATTCTCTTAAGCAGGTGCTCTTTTTTTGCTTTAGGTTATTTATCTCTGCCTTTGTGAGTGTTCACTGACAAATGGTCTACAAGACTCTTAGGTTTACCAACCTGGTTGTTGACCTCTTATTTACTTATACCTATAACCCTGTGCACTATTGAGCAGATGACTTTTATATTAAGTATCCTCAAAAATGTGCTATTGGGTAATTTAGGTGGTTGTGGTAAAAGATGAGGGGAGGGAACAACTCCTGAGCAGGAGAGAGGGAGTTTATATACCTTTCAAGTTACCTCCACCTTCCTTTTAGACTATGGGCTGACTTGTGGTTCAGGTTCATGCTTCTACAGGGCTATGTGGGCCAACCTGTGGTTGGTTGCCCTACTGACAGGACCTGCTATTGGGCTCCTGTCATAAGTATACTATGCTTATGACTCTTGAGACTGAGCCTGAGATGTAATTCCATTGTTACACTTACTTATTACATATGTAATACATATGTTATGCTTTGCTTCTTCATATGTTCTTAACACCTATTACATATGTAATACACATATTACATTATGTTTCTATATATGTAAATGTCTTGTTTCAATCTTTGGAACTGTTACACCATCCTCATGGCTGACAGTTCCAATGTAACACTGTGGTACATATGTTACATTATGTTTTAACATATGTACTTACATATTACACATGTGATTCACACATTACATGTGTAATTCATATGTTACACTATATTTCTATATATGTGTATATCTGTTTTCAGTCGGTGGAACTGTTCTGCAATCCTCAGGGCTGAAAACATATGTTACATTATATTCCTTCATATGTACTTACATATTACACATGTAATTTACACATTACACATGTAATTCATA
>MU167222.1:110924-127487 GCA_015951145.1 Cronartium quercuum f. sp. fusiforme G11
GGGGGGGGTCTTGCGTTTGTTGCATTCTCTGAAGACTGAAAACTAAAAGTCAGAGAGTGTTGTGTCATCATTTACCCTTACCTTACCTTAACTTCTTGTTCTCGAAAGTACATATAGCTGGCCTCTACTGGCTTAGAAGAACTCAAAGACTTCTTTGAAGTAACCTTTGGAAAACTGACTTGTGCTGAAGAGTCTGCTTGATTGTATGATCCTCAAACCGGTTGATTCAGGTTTGATGTGGCTTGATCTGAGCTTCGAACCGGTAGATACGGGCTTGAGATGCATTCATACGAGTGTCCATCCGTTTTAAAAGAGTTAGACACACCTTGAAAGGCGCCTTGGAGTGGTTGACCCAAGTTGAGTGCTTGATACGGGCCTTGCGCAGGATGAGATGAGTTGGGTATTTGAACTGGACGCCGAGACTTTGAGATTGGGCTGTCAAAGGGCCTTGAATTGTGATCCGGTGACATGCTGAGTGATGGCGAACAAGGGTGGTGGGGGCTGGAGTGGAACCGGCCGGAGGCAAGCAAGCTTGCACCTTCGTGGGTTGTGGAAGGGGGGGCTTGCTCTAAATTCAATGCTCGCGGTCTCTCGAAGCCCGTTAGCTTTGGCCTTTTTTTTTTCTTTCTTTTTTTTCTTTTTTTTTTTTATAGTATTTCTTAAGCGTGACGCTATTGAACACTATTTTTTTTCCCCACCAGTAAAACCCTGTAGATGTGCAGGGAAAGGTATAGGGTGGCCGTTACAGCTCTTAACCAACTGCGAAGGTACAAGTGTGTGGGGGTACAAGTGGGCGCTACTGTTCTAACACTGTCAATCTGGGGGGGGATGCAGGATTTTGGGTGTGGCTTCGTCGGAGATTTTTGCCCACACCCAGCAGCTCTTGAGTCGCCAAGAGGCGTTGCAGAACCTGACGATGGCTTGAAAAGCCCGGGGGTTGTTGAGGATGGTCTTTTTTGGTCCAAGCTGGTTTTGCTGGAGGTAATTCAGTAGGGCTTGGCGTTGGTCCTCGAACCTGCTACATATAAAAAGGAAGTGTTCCACTGTCTCGACGCCTTCTTGGCAGTCGCAGGCAGGGTCCGTCAGTTATCGGTGTGAGTTCAGATACTGATTCAGGGGGATGTGGTTGAATCGGAGTTGAGTAATGCATGCGACTTCGTGTTTCATGAGGCTCTTAATAGCTTCGAGGTGGGTCTTCGGGTTGGGCTTGTGGCCCAGCCTCTTTCGTTCTTGTTGGTTGAATTGGAGGGTCTGGTTTGAGGCCCATTCTTTGATGCCGGCTGTAAAGGCAGCGAGGGATGGTGTAGAGGTGAAGGTGCTGGGGAGAGGTTTTTTCGCAAGATTGTTGGCTAGTTTGTCGACTTTATCATTTCCTGCAATGCCCACGTGGCCTGGGCACGAGCTTTGGCCTTGATTCAACCCAAATCTGCCAAGCATAATTCCTCCCGGACATAGAAAAAAAAAAAAAAAAAAAAAATTGAGTCCCAAGTAGGGATATTTGTTTTCTAAACAGCAGTAATTTCGACTGCATTTCTCAAATTTGTTCAATCTACCTCGGCTCTATAGTATAACTTTTGAGATGCCTCATGAAGAGCCTTTTGAAATCAATGGCAACTGTTTTGTCTTCCCATTTTTTACTCTCAAACTTGATCAAGAACGTGTCTGAATGAATGGCAGTTCTCTGCGTTTCATTAACCGTTCTGTCAATAATGACAACCAGGTCGAAGGCCAATCTACAAATATTCAACCGAGACATATGCCTAATTGTGATTTATCTGTGGCGAAGTGATTCGTGGCGTTCGTTGAAAATGTCTGAATTGTATTGATTAGGATTGTGTGAGTTGCCGTGTCTTTTTTTTTTTTTTGTTGTAGTCTTCCAGGCGTTCCTAATAAATTGCCGCTTTCGTTTCTGAGCAGTGCGATGAATGTGTCAAAGATGTCGAAACTCATCATCCTTTACATCACTTATTTCCCATCACCAGTATTGAACTCATCAAATCAGACCCGTAATTGTCTGATTGCCATCACGGTGTACGACGTGATGGGTGTGATAAAATGATTATCGGCAAACGTTATAACTGTACCCATCCATCTTGCGATGACTAAGTACGACCTTTGTAGCGCGTGCAAATCGAATTCTGTTCCGTGACATGATCCTAATCATGTTTTCCTCGAAATTCGTGACTCTCAAACTTGGAGGGCTAACTCACGTCTGGCTGATAGGTCCAATAACGCTTCCCACAACCATTCACAATACTCTGGGCCTTTGTTTTCTCGTACTGGGTTTGCCGTCCTCGAGGAGACCGGGTACTCGTCTGCGTCCAGAATTTTGCATACCGTGTATGCTGTGGCTCTGCGTACACCAGACACTTACCCCAAACCAGAAGTGGGTACAAGGCATTCAGTCGCGTTCGACATGGAAGTGACTTCCTCTACACGCTCGAGGTCTCGCCCGGTTTGAAATCAACCTTGGCTTCTTAAATTTTATTTCTGCTATCTGCGTCAGTCAGATATATTCACCAACTCCTGATTGAACCCGCTTGTAGTTATCCCTACTGTAGGGAGCGGAAAGTGATTCTTTTCCGATCCATTACCTGAATTGTAGTGCGCATCCGAGCTTGTCACAGTATCAAGATTTGAAGTCGTCAAAGGCTAATATAGATAAAGGCTTCGTACTGCATAAGTATCATAATCCAAAAACAGGTGATGGTTTCTGAGTTTGTGCTACCATTCATAGGGCTTTTAACTTACTACCTGATTGAAGTCTCAGGCAGAATATGATTAAACTACATGTGTCAGTGTAGGAAAAACGAAAATAACCAAAGCTCAAGGAAATGACATTATTGGAATGGATGAGAGCAGCGGAATTTGGTGAAGAACAAGAAGGGCGGAAGGAACAACAACAGCAAGCCTTCTCATGAAGTACTGTAGTCAACCGAATACACTGAATGTGTGACAGAACATGCGTCGTGGTAAAATTTCTGGGAAAGCAGAATAAAACAAAAGCCTGGAGAGAGTGAAGGTCTCGTAAGTGATCTGAGGGCAGTACAACCTCAGTTAGTGATGACCATCTGGAGAGCACACTTGCTCGGAATGAAAAGTAGGAAACGCTAAAGAAGAAGAAAGAGGAAATACAACTGCATGACTCTTTCAGTTATTTATTCTAGTTTCCTACACAGCATTCCAAGTCATTCACCCATCATTCTCTGAGTCAAATACAGCCATCTCTCTCCTAGTCCATCTTCTTCTGTGTCAACTAATGTGATCTAGGGAAGCACTTGTCAATTGGCATGACATTTAAGTCTTTTGAAATGCGTCTTAGCAAACCATGTGATACCGAACTAACTTTGCCCATTGAATTTGAAATCAATACCACTCTTGTTTCTTGTCATAGTATTTCTAGCCTACTTTGGGCATGAAGAGAGGACTTTGTAAAAAGTATTTCAAATTGTGAGTGACGTCGGAATAGTGAGGCACATAACTGCCGAAGCACAACCTGTCCACGTGTCGCCAGTGCCATGCAAAGCTTGGAGACTGAAGCTAACTAGGATGATGTTTTCTGAGTTCTTAGCGTAACGAGTTCAATTCTCGCTTGGGCTACATGCAAATTTATTAAAAAAAGAGCCAATCAAGTATGGTTGACAGTTCCAAGCGGCATAACGCACACAATAAACAGGATTAAATGAATGAGGACTTGATGTTAGGCATAGGCCTGTGACACAGCCACAGCTACTATAACAACCAAGGGGCTCGAAGGAGGAACCAAAAAACAGAATAAAGGTCAGAAGAGCAAATGTCGAGCCTGGGTGATTGGTGTGCTTTAAGTATCATCAACTCTACCAAAAAAAAAGAGAAATACAATCTACTCGTGGCTGAATCTTCGAGGCTTCATGGATTTCTTGAATCTGGACAAGTCAGCGACGGCGACCGGCTTGCTCTCTTGGGACTCAGCAGGTGAAACCGATGGTGAACTACCGAGTGAGGATTTAGGCTACAAGGTTGCAAAGGGCGCAAGTAAGAAAAAAGGGAAATATATTGCAATGGAAGTATATATAGTATATTGGAAACTTACAGTCATCCCTCGTGTTCTAAGACCTGGGAGAGAATCCATGCCAGGCATACCAGTTGGAAGCTCGGGAAGAGATTCCATACCAGGCATCAATTGGTCCTGTAAGAGTTTATCAAGATCAAATGAGCTTCGGAGAAGGAGTTTTATGCCACTGTTTGGTTTAACACTTACAAGCATGCTTCGTTTCTTGAGACCTGGGAGAGAATCCATGCCAGGCATACCAGATGGAAGCTCGGGAAGAGATTCCATACCAGGCATGGCAGACATCATTCCGTCCTTGTAAGATTTTATCAAGATGAAATGAGCTTCGGAGAAGGAGTTTTATGCTATTATTTGGTTTAACACTTACAAGCATGCTTCGTTGCTTGAGACCGGGAAGAGAATCCATGCCAGTCGGGAGCTCGGGAAGTGATTCCATACCAGGCATCAATTCGTCCTGTAAGATTTTATCGAGATGAAATGAGCTTCGGAAAAGAAGTTTTTTGCTACTGTTTGGTTTGAGACTCACAAGCATGCTTCGTTGCTTGAGACCTGAGAGAGAATCCATGCCAGGCATACCAGTCGGGAATTTGGGAAGAGATTCCATACCAGGCATCAATTCGTCCTGTAAGAGTTTATCAAGATGAAATGAGCTTCGGAGGAGGTGTTTTATGCTACTGTTTGGTCTAACACTTACGAACATGCTTCGTTGCTTGAGACCGGGAAGAGAATCCATGCCAGGCATACCAGTTGAAAGCTCGGGAAGAGAATCCATACCAGGCATGGCAGGCATCATTCCATCCTTGTAAGATTTTATCAAGATGAAATGAGCTTCGAAGGAAGGGGGGGGGAAATCTCTATAGTAGTTCGTTCTACACTTACAAACATGCCTCTGGCCTTCAGCAAAGGGAGGTCGAGGGGTAAGCTGTTCATGGGTTCAGCCGGAACCCTTTCAGCCTACCAAAAAGTTACGCAGGGAGCCAGTCAAAGATATATATATATATGAGTTAGGAGTAGATAATCGTTAGCCCTCTCAAGAGTGTAACCAAAAAAAAACTTACCAAGTTCTCAGGACGGGCATTGGCCTGGCAAGCTGTGAGTGATCATATGACAAGATAAGTTGAGCCCTATCAGAATTCTGAAAGAGATCGGGCGAGAATGATGATAATGATAAAAAGTTTTTACCAATGGCAATAGCGATGATGATAGAGATAACAAATGACTGCTTCATGACGACTAGAGTTGTGAAAGATGAGTTAGTTATAAAAACTGTAAATAAAATGTGTAAAGGATTGAAAAGTATGAAGGCTAAATTGATATCAACTTGAGACCACAGGTCGAGTGAGTGAGGTGGTGGTATACTGAAGTGCTTGAGTGAGGCTTGCAGAGGCTGATCATTCGAGCTGAGTTGGGGTTGGGTTTATAGCTCACGTGAGCTTGGGCCTGTGCACCAACACATGAGCTGGGAGTTGATGGACGACGATGAGGAGGCCGAAAAGCCTCGGTGGTGGTTGAGTTGATCTGGCTATCGAATTCCATAATGCTTGCTTGCGATCAACCCGATTTCTCAATGTCCATGAGCTTCGAACTCACTTGAAACCAAATCCGGGCGAGAATAATTACCCGCGGTTATAAAAAAGAAGAAGAACTCAAAAAAACAAGGCTTGAAAACTCAGGAGACAGACATTTCTTTTCGAGAGAGCAGGAAAAAGTCTCGTTTGCGGATCTCAGATGGAAGCATTCATCTGGTGGATAATGGGTCCATGAGCTTCAAATGAGGTATTGTAGGCTCTGAGTGCAAGTGTGTTGATGAAAACTTGGGAAGCCCGTACCCCATCCAAAAGAATGGGTGTTATGTGACATTGGTTATGTGCATGACGTCAATGACGTTTCCTGCTTCCTAAGCCTGCTTACTCATATAGCTGTGCTGTTGACCGTATGATGTTGGATGAGGGTTTCTCTATTCGGTTCACTATTCAAAGAAGTGTTGTTCACTTTCCCTCTTCTTTACCGAATAATCTCACTCTCATCACTCCATAGGTCTCTTTGACTCTTCTTCGGTCGTCGTCGTGTTCCTTGCTCTCACAAGGTTCTTTACACGACACTCCTCCCCAGAACGTCTCATTCAGACAGCTCAACCTACAATTGAAAGCTGACCGACCTCTTTCTGTCCTTCATAAGCACGGGGTGAGAACATTCCTGATCCCATTGTGCTACGTTCGAAAGGCGCAGATGACCAACCACGTTGCATGTGTCGAAAGCTCTCGAAACGGCGTATACATACCTCAAATAGCTGACTATAGTCAGTACCGCGTCGGACAGCAACTCTGGAAGGTTTTTTCAGGGGATCGTGCGCTTGGCCAATTGAAGAAAGTTGAGAAAGGGTGTATGAGATCTGAATTTGATAAAGAAAAACCCATTGCTGAGTCCTGCCTACCCCCATTTACCTGGCGCCGTGGCCGTGATGAGCCATTTTTGTTTCTCATGACGAGCCTGGACCATGTTTTCCAACACCACGCCAATGGCCCATTCTTCAGCGCTCCAGACAAGTCAACAACGCTATCTTTAATTTATCCAGCCTTTACTAGTGGAGCTCGTTTGTACTCAAAAAATCGTGTTCTGTGGTCGTCGTCTATTGCCCCCCCCTCCC
The DNA here is from genome assembly GCA_015951145.1 of Cronartium quercuum f. sp. fusiforme G11. NCBI lineage: Eukaryota > Fungi > Basidiomycota > Pucciniomycetes > Pucciniales > Coleosporiaceae > Cronartium > Cronartium quercuum. The sequence continues at coordinate 117,623 of MU167222.1, forward strand.
CACCCCAACCTTTTCCAAACCTCAGAGGCTGTGTGACCAGCAGTTGTGTGACCATTATCTATTCCGCCTTTCAAAACCAAGAAAACATTTATAATACCCTTAATCGATTGTTACCGATCTTTTGTCAACCAAAAAAAAGTATTAATCAAAAAGGTACGTAATTTTTTTTTTTTTTTTCTTCTTTCACCGCCCCCTTTTGACTTTTATCACTTTGTTAATTTTTTTCAATTTTTTTTGTTGGCCTTGATAAATATCTGAAAAGTCTGACATCCAAAAATCCAGCTTTTTTTTTGCGAACTGCATCAAAAAAACAAATAAGAAAAAAAGAAGAGCTTTAGAGTTTCTCTTTCCCCCTCTCCCCTTCCCCCCTCTGCGAGAAAGAGAGACAGCTTCTTCCGCCCACACCTTTTTTTTGCACAACTTTCTCTAATCATCTTGATTTACCGAATCTTGTTGAAGGATACAAAAAAATGCCCTCAACAAGAGATCTTAATAATAATAGCACAACCTCGACCATCGACTCTTCTTCTACAGACTTTCAACTTTCACCAAACTTTCCTAATCAACTCCGTCAACTCTCTCATCATCTAACTGCTGTTCAAGCTCGTTCACAGATCCTTTCACCAAAACCTCACGTTGCTACACGTTTTGATGGTTCCGAGTTACAACCGAGCAAAGACATTACTTTTCGACCCGCCCTTCTTGCTGCTAATGTTCATCGGTTCATCATTTCTGTCTTACCCATTTACGTCACAGCTTCAACTGAGCTCACCCGGCTACGTGAATGGCATGAACCTCGACGGACCGCTATCTGGGCCATTACCTACGCTTTCCTCTGGTCATCACACGCTCTCCTTCCTACCGTGCTCGTCATCAGCCTTGCTTTTGTTCTTGCGCCCACACCAACTGCTGCTTTTCTTTTCCCACCGCCTCTGGAAAAGCCAAAGGAAGACCACACCGAACCTCTTCTCGCACCCGAGCTAGCTCAATCTATTCCAGACCCCGATCTTCCTGTTGGGCATGCAGACGCTCAAGCAGCCCTGATTGCAGGTCTGACAGCCGCGGCAGCAAGTTCAGAATGCCCTGACATAGTACTTGACGAGCCCAATCCGGTATCCGAACCGTCAGAAGCTGTTCCCGAGATGGCTCAAGTTCCCAAACCACGACCAAGCCCTCCCGCAAGCCAGACTGCCTTTCTGCCTCCAAAGTATCGACCTCAAATTGATAAGTACGCTGGAGGGGTACAACGTATCGCAGCAGGACTTGCCGATATACATGAGCGTCTTCGCAATCTCTTCCATGGCCGGTATGTCCGCCCACCCATCATCTCTCGTTCTCGGTCGTCATCAGGCCAACCCGACCGATGGCTAGCACCCAACGAGCGTCTTGCCTGCACACTAGCACCTTTAACTCTTCTCTCGCTGGTACTTTCGACCGAGCAGCTTGCCCAACTTGTGACCTTCTTCTTGGGTATCTTCCTATTTGTCTTAGCGCCTTTGATGGCGCGCATCAGCTGGCTCGCAGCAGTGTTGGACCCTGAGCAGGGACTTTTGCGCGACGTACCAACGGATCGGGCGTTTGTGCTAGCCGAGTTAAGGAGGCTGAAGCGAGAAGGTGGACTGAAGGCGTTAGCTGGGGCGCTTAGGTTCCTTGAGCCTGAGGAGGAGGAGTCAGAGTTTCGTAGTTCGGAGGTGGCGAGCGTGCGTAGTTCGTCTTCTTCTTCTGGCTCTTCAGTAAGACCTAGCACCCGGCTTCGGATCGTTGGTGCTGCACGTCGCGTTCAGCGTGCAGCAGAAATTGGGACTGAGCTCCTAAATGGACAGCGTACGTTCACGATCGACCTCTCTCGCCTAGGACGCTCGATTGGTGGTGGAGCGAAGGAGGAGGAACGAGGTTCGAAGACGAGTACCAAGCCATCACCCCGCCGTCTTTCTACGAAACCGAAAGCAAAAAGTAGCCATCAGGGTGCGGGTTTCGATGACGAGGCAGAATTGGGTCGGTTCGGTTGTTGCTACGGAAGCCTTCCTGGCGAATTACGGATCGAGTCAGATTACGTCACGTTTGATTCAGGTATTAGTTTTTTGAGCGCGAGTTCAAGAAGGCACGAGGGTGGCTCGGTGCGATTACGAACACGGGATATAGTTGGGATCAGGAAGATGAGTGGGGTTGGGATCACAGGGCTCTGGGGTGGGATTGACGGCTTGGAGGTGGTGGGTGAGATCGGTGATGGTGATGGTGGTCGGACAGGGTCTGTGAAGAGGAAAGTGTACCGGTTTTGGAATGTTTCGAGACGAGACGTGGCGTTTGTGTGGATGGTGGTGATGAGAGAGTGGAGTGATGATGATGAGCTTGATAGGTCTGGATGGATTGCAGTCTGAGCTGTATTTGATTGTGTGAGTACCTCTTAATTACTTATCAGACACTTATTATGAAAGAGATACCCATTTAAGATCAGTTAGGGTATAACATAACCAAGCTACACTACAATCAGATTCGATTCGATTTGAGCATGGTCAACTATCATCCTCATTCTGTGGTGAGTCTGACTGATCGATTTCTCATTCGAATAACCAACTAACAATTTGATGATCGACCTCAAGCCCATCAAATCTCAGCCCGCTATACGACTCTTAGCCTCACCTGCTCATCTACTATTTCAACTCATCAAGCTCACCACCCTACCTTACCTCATCGCTCAGCTCATCCAACCACCATCCGCTACTACTACTACTACCACCTCTCAATCCGTACAGCCTCAAACATCAGAACCGAGATCGGAATCGCGACTCAAGTCGAAGCTCAAGCCAAAGACGCCTTTCCAGCAAACCTCATTCAATCATCAACCATCGGCACCCTTCTCCACTCATTCATGCACAATCGTCACAATGGCCTCTCCTCCCCAACCGAGCTCGCGTCGGATAACTACCTCTCGTCTCCATAACCTGCTCCGCTCACATGTTGAACCCGACCAGGCTGAACTCACAAACCTGCTCAGGTCCCTTGACCGACCTAAATCTCGAACGGTCTCTCTCGCCCTCCTACGTGCTCGTCCCTCTCTCCTCGCAGCTCGCTTAGAGCCTCCACCCAAACCTGCACCTTTTGCTATCGCACGAGCTTGGCAGGCTGAAGCTGTTTCACAAATCGTGAATGGTTGGACCATCCCTTGTCCACCAATTCCGGCAACGGACGAAGCTCGAGCCCGGTACCTTCGCCATCTCTCTCGAGCTCGTAGGAATGCTCGAGAAGCTTTCCTGGCTAATGGACCGACCACCTGCGCCTGTACTCGCCCTCCCCCTCGTTTCCTTCCTGCTTCACCTGACGACCCACTCTTCGTAACATTCCTTTCCCTCCAACCTCGTCTCTCACCACTTGCTCGAGCAAGACTTATTGATATCTGTCTCGCTCGTCGACGTTGGGATGTAGCTGCGCAGCTAATCTTCAAGAGCTCAGAGGGGCCAAAGGAGCCAAAGTTGAAGAGCAGACTATTGAGACAGACCACAGGTCTTTTACTACACCTTCGCTCTACGACTGAACATCTTTCGTATTCACCTGAGTTACAACGAGCAGTCCTTTCACTATTGGAATCAAGTCGGAACAAGCTCAACAAGCTCTCACTCGATGTCGTGTGTCGTTTTGCAGCTCAACCAATTATCAACAATCATACCAGACTAGCATCTCGTACTCGTCGTCGAGCACGCACTTTCCTTCGCTCTTTACTCGATAATCAAGCCTTACCGAGATGGGCTATTTTGAGACTTCTTGACCACAGCGCCCAACATGGCCCAGCAAGATCTTTTACTACCATCCTCAATCGCGCTCTAGCCTCAGATAAGGTATGTCCGAAGCTAGCAAGAGCCATACTCAAAGCATCAGCTCGTGGAATGTGTACGCTCGAGACCCAAACAATAAGGGAGTTGGCAGGAAAGCTTTCAGTAGATGATCTGAGGTCAGCTATCGATACTTTACCGGAGGAAGAAGCGGTGGAATTAGCTACACGAGCTGGTGATGAGCGATCGATCGCACATTTAATCGCTAGATTCCCGCACCATGCATCTCTTGGTACAGCTCACAGACTCGCTTATATGCCGTCCAAGATTGTCGGAGCTTATGAAGATGAAAAAGTAGTACAAGCATGGGTACGAACGAAGCGAGTGAAAGCTGAAACAGAAGCTCGAAGATTATGGCACCGACTTGAGCCTCAGGAACGGCTTTGGAAGATAGTAGCCGAAGCAGGTGGAGGCAGGGAATGGTCTACATTACCTGGTAGTCGAGAACTCGCGAAGGCTTCAAGAGTTGATACAAGGTTTGAGCGACAGATTGAGCGACGAAGACTTGACGGTAGGATTAGGATTAAGGATGTGAAGCGCGTTTGGGCTAGGCGGGTAGCGACGGAGACGGTTTGGTGGAGTACTAGATAGTCTAATTCTCATTATTGCCTGATGATTGGACAGATTGACGAAAAAATGATATATAGATAGGATGAGTACATTGAAAGTTTTGAGTTTTGCTGCCAGTTCTTTGGTCAGCTGTTTTTTTTTTAGACAGTGTTTCTCCAGGCTGTGAGTGTGATATTCAAAATTGTTTTTTTTTTTACCAAAAATTCATCTGCCTTTTTTCAAATCAAAAGCTGTGGGAGCTCTTCACTGGTTTCAAAAGCTGTCTTTTTTTGGATTTTGTCTCTTATTTACTGTATATCTTTTTGAATCACTCAGGTGTGAAAAAATTCCAGTGATGATGATCATCAGCCCCTATGCACACAATACCTTTCAGTTTTGTCCCTTTTTTTTGTCTTTTTATTGAGTAATAACTTTTTTGTCTCTTTATTGAGTAATAACAATGACAACAACAAAAAGAATGATAGAAAGGTATTCCAAGATCTTTGGTTTTTCTCTGAGAGAGAGAGAGAGAGTTGACATTTCTTTTGTAGAAGGTAATAAGAATTATTCTTGTTTACTGTTTTGAGAGGTGTAGGTGGTCCAAAGAGCAAAAAAAGAAAAAAGAAAAAGAATAATAATAATAATAGTATTAATATCAATTAATCAATTAGCTATTTATTAGGAACATGTGTGAAAGAGAGAGAGAGAGAGAGAGAGAGAGAGAGAGAGAGTACCTATATATATACCCCACAAAATTGAACTTTTTTTTTTTTTGGAGGGGGGGCAGTAATTGTAGTACCAAAAAAAGATCTTTTTTTTTCACTTTCACTTTTAGTAATAGTGGTAGTGTTATGGTATAGTAACGTATCCTGTCAAGGTTTTCAGGCTCATAAAAGAGCTGGAATCTTGTCTATTTTACATCTCTTTCTTCTCTGACCCCCTGTGCCTTGTGTGCCAGGTGTGTATTTCTCTCACAGAAGCATTTCAGCTCAATTAAGAGGCTACATAGCCCGTTTCGACATTTTTACTAACCTCCTGATACCCCAGGTGTAAATTTCTCAAACGTCGAAACACGTTGTTTTATCTCATGGTAGCGAGAGTTGTTGAATTTGTCAACCAGTAATTCGAACGACATCAATCACACTTTATGAACCAAGAAGAATCTGACTTGACCGATACCTCTTCAGAATCAGTTGCAGAATCTTCAGAAAATTCATTTTCTTCCTCCTCCACGGCTAGAAATCATCATCGTTCACTTCATCTACCTACAATAACTTCTAGTCACCTCAACATGTCAAACTCAGAAGATAATGGTGCTAAGCTGTTCGGTAACGCATTACAACAGTTTTCTCAAATGTTAGTATCTACTTTAAGCAAGTTTTCGATCAAAATCATACTTGGTGATGATAACTACACTCACTGGTGTAATCCGGTATATGAAGCGATACGAACTATTGGATGTAGATCTTATCTTGATGAAGACAACTACAGAGATAAAAGCCTAACAGAAGAGCAGTATGATCAAAATAGATTTGTTATATGTACCTGGATCCTAAACCAGTGCGATGTAACGAATGGAGAGCGAGCTCGGGACGAGCTGGCCACGAGAGATCCAGTGACCCGAAAGAACGAGGTCGATTACGACCCTTACAAACTATGGATCAATCTTGAAACCTTCCATGACAGAATCACAGAGGCCAAGCTCGCTCATGTCAATAGGGCTTTGATCAACATGACACAACTGCGCTCTGATAATCTTAAAACGCATGTTGAAAAGTTTAATGCTCTTTTACGTGATTACTACAGGTTTCGTGGTGACATGACCTCGGCCCAGGCTGCTAGAACTTAGTCTCAAACCTGGCTATGAAGTTACTATAGATGTAACATATAGAATAATTAAGCCACTTACCTATGAAAAAGTAAAACAAGAATTGATTGATACAGATGAAGAAAAGTCATTCACCACTCCAGCAATGACTCAGGCAAACTATGCTCATATGTCACATGCCTATGCTGGATACATGATTAAATGCACTTGCGAGGTCTGTGTAGGCAACATGTATCAAAGACCTCATGCACCAAATGATTGCTTTAAGAAGCCTGAAAATCAGGACAAACAAGCTGAATGGATAGCAAAGCAAGAAGAGTCACGAAAATGTTTTAAACAGTGAAAGTCAGCACACAATGTAGCCAGTTCAAATGTCAAAGGAATAAGAATAGTGAAAGCGCCACTAGCAAATTCTTCTGCCATGACATTCGCAGTCAGTTTTGAGATTGATGACCTACCAGCACTCACATTTACCTTGTATCCCCAACAAACACATGTTGACCTCACCAACAGCAAGACTGAAAATCCTGTGGAGAAAGAGACTGATCAACAAGTCTTGTCAGATATATTAGCCATATCAAAAAGTGATTCATACAATATCATATGTAGCAATATAGTTAATGCATGCATCTCTACCAAAGTAACTGATGAGATTCATAACATAGAAGTTATTGGCTCTGCAGAAGCTCTATCCAACAGTGTTATAAGTGAGTACAGTGCTCATGGAACTGAATTTGTCGATTTTGATCATCATGCTGCATCAGTACAAAATAATGGCAAAGTCTGGGCACTCAATGACACTGGCACTTCCCATCACATGTTTAATGACATTGCATTATTTCAAGCATCAACCATTACTAAGATTGAGGGCACAAGCAAATGACTCAAATTGGCTGGAGGGGGTGCTTCATTGGCTGTACACTCTACTGGATCAGTCTGACTAAGAGCAGGTGACAACTCAGAATTTGTACTGGGAGAATGTGTATATGTACCGGAATTGGCCAGAAATCTTATAGCTGGTGGAGCACTAATCAAAAAAGGGGTACATACAGTTATAAACTCAAACAATGTGGAGTGCTTTAGTTTGGTAATGGGTGATGTGGCACTATTCAATGGAACATTCACTGGCAACCTGATGTTCATAGTGTTAGAGCCTGTGAGTTCAGTTACTCCTCAAGCTTCAATTGTGTCAAAAACTCACTTCTGTCATCTTCAACATCAATGCTTAGGTCATTTAAACCCCACCTATCTCAACAAAATGGAAAGGAATGGAAGCATAAATGGGTTGAGCTGCAATGGGACATCTAGAAAACCATGTGATGTATGCATTCAGTCCAAGAGTAGAAGGCTTCCTTTTTCTGGCACCAGGCTACATGCTAGTAGATTTCTTCAGAATATACATGTTGATTTGAGTGGGATAAATTGAATAACCAGTCTCCATGGTGAAGTGTATTATATACTATTTACAGATGATTATTCTTCTTTTCATCACATATATCCACTTCATAATAAATTCAAAGAAACTGTCTACCTCATCTTCAAAATCTACATTGCAATCACTGAGAGACAAACTAATTGCAAGGTAGTTCAGTTCACCTTAGATCAAGGAAGTGAATTTTTAAATTCAGTATTAAAACCCTACTGTGATGAACTGGGTATAGTTCTTCACACTACAGTGGGTTATGCTCCAGAACAAAATGGTGTGGCCAAAAGGGCCAACCTTACTATCATTTCATGGGCTCAGGCAATGATGATTCAATCCAGAGTACCTCAAACCTTTTGGTATGAGGCCTGTGCCACTGCAGTTTTCATCACAAACTGGGTCATAACAAAGGCAGTGGAAGCTGAAAAGATGCCTTTTGAAATTTGGTATTTTCAAAAACCATCTATTCATCACTTATGTATTTTTGGATGTTTGGCTCATTGACTAATCAGAAAAGAGATGAGGGCTGGAAAATTTGTTGCAGTCACAGCAGAGGGTATTCTGCTGGGTTTTTGCAATGACAACTTCAACTATAGAATCTTTGACTTAGAAACAAGGAAGGTTGTGACATCACATGATGTCACTTTTGTCAAAAACCATTTTCCAGCAAAACCAAAATCATCAAAAATAGAAAAGGAATTAGTTCTTGTCTTTGAGGAAGATAAAAACTCACGACCCTCATCCTCAATCAATGAACCATCTTTTCCTCCACTGGTCATCACTCTAAATGACCTTGATTCTGATGATGATGACAGTGATCATCAAAAATCATGCTTAGCACCCTCAACCTCACCAAATACACTTAGGTCTCCAACTTCATCTGACAATAATGTGGCAGCTGATGAACTGGCAACTACAGTTAGAAAATCAATACAAAGCAGAAGAGCCCCTGAAGTTTTTGGTATGAACATCAACACAGGTGGCATGGCAACTGGATCCTCATTTAATTGTATGGATGAAATGTTTACCAGTGCTGTAGTTGAATTACCTGTACCAAAGTCATACAAGCAAGCAGTAACTGGTGGTGAAGAAGAACTCTGGTGACTATCATGTGATAAGGAATAAAAAATCTTTGATATCCAAAAATGTATGGATGCTAGTGGATCCTCCTTGTGGAAAGAACATACTTAGGGGATTCTGGTTGTTTCACAAAAAGTTTAATGCTGATGGATTGATCTCTAAGTACAAGGCAAGATTTGTGGTAATGAGAAATCATCAAATTGAAGGGATAGATTTTCATGACACATTCTCACCCACAGGAAAGCCATCTTCACTAAGGTTACTAATTGCCATGGCAGCAATTCATGGATGGGAGTTACATCAAATGGATGCTGTAACAGCATTTTTAAATGGTACTCTAGAAGAGGAAATTTATATGCATCAACCTGAAGGCTACATAGTAAAAGGTGAAGAGAGGAAAGTGTGTAAACTGAATAAGTCTCTGCATGGACTCAAGCAGTCTCCTATGGTATGGTATGGTGAAGTCATTAGTTTTCTAATAAGCATTAATTTCATTCAATGTGTCATTGATCCATGTATTTATGTTCAAGCCAACACCAAAGCCAATAAGTTCACAGCTGTGTATGTCCATGTGGATGACATGGCAATAACTGGAAATGATATCATGACATTTAAACATCAAATTAGTTCAAAATGGCAGATGGAGGACCTGGGCATTGCACGCACTGTACAGGACTCAAGCTGTATGCAGCTGGCAATGACAAGGCTTCTGATTTTGCAAAAGAAGGGCTGAACTATCACAGTGCTGTTGGATCAATAATGTACTTGGCACAGTGTACATGTCTGGATCTGGCTTATGTTGTTGGTGTACTATCACAACATCTTGAAAAGCCAGGCAGATGCCACTGGGATGCTGTTGTGCATGTCTTCCAGTACCTCACAGGAACAATCAACTTAGGTATTCAATACAGTGGGGAAGAAACTAACACCATAGCTGGCCAGCAGAGTTTTAATTTACCTGATGCTCATTGTGATGCTGACTGGGCTGGGGATAGAAATAGTAGAAGATCAACAACAGGGTATGTTTTTTGACTCACTGGTGGACCTGTCTCATGGAAGAGCCATCTGCAACCCACAGTTGCTTTGTCATCCACAGAGGCTGAATACTGGGCTATCACCAAAGCTGGGCAGGAACTTATATGGCTTAGGAATATGATG
>MU167222.1:162110-179274 GCA_015951145.1 Cronartium quercuum f. sp. fusiforme G11
AAAAAAAAAAAAAAAAAAAAAAAAAAAAAAGTGTAACGATGTAATCTTGAACCTCCTGGATCAGATTTTAATTCTTCGTAAGATGTCACGATTGAACTCGAAAGTTTGGAAGACAAGATTGGTGGAGTTTCCGGTGAAGGTGATATTAGTGGTGAGTATATGTCGGATACCCCTTTCAAGTATACTAAAGTGATGTAAAATGTGCATGGAAATAGTCGAGTTATATCTCAGTTGATTTTTTGTATAAAATGGTCTTTGAAGATAGATCCAAGTTATCAAAAGTGTCTCTTACAATGAGCTTGAATTTTTGAAACTAGGACGATCTGGGTCAACGACGGCTAAAGTAAATGATTTAGAATCATCCGTCGTTATTTGGTCTGTTGGTACTTCTAGTTGAATGATGAGCTATTCTGTGGTCAAGCTCTTATTGATAGTTTAACCTGGGATGGTAATCGTAGTTGGGTTCGTGGTTGATTAAAGACAAGCTGATATAAGAATAAAAATAAAAAAACATAAGAAAGTTTGAAACAATACGCCACAAGTATGTATAGACTTGCTCAATCAATTTTTTGAAATCGCTTGATTCACTCACGTTCATTGTTGCCAGCGGTATGAATTCTCTTAACACGTCAGAAACTATTCGTCCGTTCTTGAAGGCTAAATCATGAGTGGCGATATCCGGCCGAGATGAAAAAGAGAAGCAGATTGGTCAGTAATGGACCAGAGTAGGACCTCCTCAATATTACCGACTCGAATAACGCTGTACCTCCTTTGAACTCCATCAAACGTGTTTCTAGTAAGGTCCCATTCTGTGCAAGAACCACTATGCAACAGAAGATATTGCAAAGGAAGATGAAGACGACTGATCGTGGACGAGGCGGTTGTGAAAATGTTATGGATGAAGGTCTTGTTTGATTTGGAAGATGGTCTGACTGAGAGTCTGACTAGAGTGTGAGATGTGACCACTGGCCTTGTTCGTTCACTCCTCGAACCGAAGGAAAGTATTTATTCGTGATTATAAATAAAATGACTTCAAGTGATCGTGGATCCAATCAAGACAGGACCAAATATGAACAGCTCGAATAGATCTAAAAATTGAATGGACCCAGGTCTGTGGTGGTCAACTTAGAAAACTTGGACCATTTAAATCCAAGTTTTGTCGAAGGCAAAGCACCTCATCATCAACTGACATGCAAACAAATTCACGTTCCTCATGTGGGTCATCATCAACTGGTCGCTGACTCTGTCTCTCGGAAGAGGCCTCTCTTGACTGACCTCAACGATAGAAAGGAAGACTTCTGCCCTAAAAGGTACGGAAGGAAGCCGATAAGTAATCGATGATTGGATAAATTCCACAATTCTCATTCACGCTCACCCATCACCTCAACTCTCACCCGATGATGATCAAATCTGCGGTAAGGATGCATTCAACCTCGCACATCAAGCATCCTCATTTGCGTTACATGTGTCACTCGATTAAGCTCTGATTTGGAAGTGTAGCAGGTATCCTGGTACACTGGCTGAGAATTCATACGCAGAGTCTTTCTTTCGATGAGAAGTGACTGGAGCCTGAATTTCGCTAGAATATGAGATGGATCTAAAGCAAAAATGACCATCATCCGGTGCTCTTGCTCTCTTCCCTCTTTCAGCTACATCTTGGCACGCGATAATCAGTTGTTTGATCAAGGATTTTTAACTCATGAGAATGAGCTAACTAGTCTTATCACGTGTGGCGTATGTACACTGGCTTAGGTTTTTCTTAGCGAATTTGTTTGTGTTGTCCGTCGTTAAATTACCGCTATACAAAGCCCAAGAAGACATTTGCTGTGCTGCGCATGAAAACAATGACTTTGAATGGATTAAAAACCCACTTAAATATTTTTTTGTACCTTTCAATTGAGTGTCTTGAAGATATGACAAAAAGTTCAGTCTTGGTTGAATTCAGGTATTGGTCAGGCAGGATGATGTGTTAAGTGGCACTGGTCAGCTGTTGGGAACAGCTAGTCAATTGTCAAGATTGGGTGTACCCAGAAGACTTGTAGTTAGGTTGACATACCCATCCACTGCCAACATATTTTCATCGCATGGAAGTTTGCTATGTAACATAGCATGTCTTCATGTGATGCTATGGACCATTTTTCAAGGTCCCTACCTTGGAAAATAGACCTATTGCATCGCATCTTAGCCTGCTATGTGACGTAGCATGCCTCTATGTGATGCAATTTTCTTTGTGGTGATCACATCTGTATTCCTTTGATCAATGCCTGAAAATTTCCTGCTTTATGGTGGTATAGTACCAATACTTCATTAATATGACTTGATTATGTTGTAGGGGTTGCAAATGAGCAAGAGCTTTTTTTTGACACAAAGTAGAATGAGCCATGTGGCTCCACTGATGTTGAAGGGGTGCCCGCTTTTTTCGGGCTACACTATAGACAAGGGGTGCCCGCTTCTTCTAGGCTCAAGCGTGTGGATTAGATTATGTGTCAGGTCTGATTGACGTCGAACCTGTTGACCTCCCTATTTAGTCCTGTACCAATCGGACAAGGCGTGGTCACTGACTGGTCCTCCAGCCCAACCTGGGGACGTCGCTCTCACCCAGTTTTCACAACAAACAGTTCCCGATCAAACCAGATCCGTCATCCTCCGCTCACCACCGACGCCCAAGCTCTTCAAACTGGCTTCACGTCCCCTCGTCACATCCTTCTCCCGTTCAACCGTGGTGCACAGGTTACAATTCATTAGCACTCATCTAGGATCGAACCTCAAGAAACGGCCCTATCACGTTATCATGCCCCCAGTAGATATTCCCAAACACGACTATGACTACGACTTACTGGTGATCGGGGGCGGTTCGGGTGGCTTAGGATGCGCAAGACGAGCGGCCCAGTATGGTGCCAAGGTTGGTATAATCGAACGCACCCCTGTCCTTGGTGGAACGTGCGTGAATGTTGGTGAGCGGCATCTTTGGAACTGCCCCAGCGAAAAAAATTGGTACCCTCGACCTAAATGATTAATGAGTTTTGTGGCATGTTCATCCCAATACCGATTATAGGATGTGTACCCAAGAAAGTTATGTGGCATGCAGCTGATGTACGGGAGAAGCTACAGGCTGCATCTCATTACGGCATGCCAATCGATAAGCTACCAGACTTCAATTGGGCAGAGCTTAAGAAGAAGCGTGATGTTTACATTCAAAGACTGAATGGCATCTACGAGAAGAATTTGAAGAACGACAACGTGGAGTACATTACCGGTCATGCCCGCTTCCTTGACCCTCACACGCTCCAGATCTCAGAAGGCGTTCAGTCTACCCACGACCACCCGCAGGCTGATCCGGATACAACTGTCTCTGCACCCAAAGGCACAAAGAAACTTAGTGCCGAAAAGATCGTCATCGCAGTCGGTGGTCGACCTGTGATCCCTGAGTTGCCTGGCTCTGAGCTAGCGATCGATTCAGATGGATTTTTCGTGCTCGAACAGCTTCCTAAACGCGTCGCTGTCATCGGTGCTGGTTACATCGCCGTCGAACTTGCTGGTATCTTTCACACGCTCGGAGCTGAGACTCACTTACTCATTCGTCACGACAAGCCGCTCCGAAGCTTCGACTCCATCATCCAGGATACCTTGGCCAAACATATGGAGCACACGGGTATCGTGATCCATCAGAACTCTAACGTCTCACGACTTACGACAACCCAAAAAGGCCCTTTCGATCTTACAAAGCCTTTTGTGAAAACAGTAGAGACGAAAGAAGGTGAAAAGATCGAAGTAGATAGCGTACTCTTCGCGGTTGGTAGGAAGCCACTCACAGACCTGTTGGACTGCGAAAAGGCTGGTGTGAAACTGGACAAGAAGGGAGACGTTGTTGTAGACGAGTACCAGAAGACGAGTGTGGATCATATCTTCGCGATCGGGGATGTCGCTGGAAAAGCGCTCTTAACACCTGTGGCAATTGCCGCTGGACGAAGGTTGAGCAATCGGCTCTATGGTGGGATTAAGGATGACAAGATTAGCTACGAAAATATCGCCACTGTCGTTTTCTCACATCCGCCCTGCGGAACAGTTGGACTGGTGAGTTGAATATCATCTTTTTCTAATCTTTGTTTGTCAATATCGCAATAAGTTTCACACCTCGTAAAACAAAACTTGCAGACGGAGAAACAAGCCAAAGAGAAGTATGGAGTAGATTCCATCAAGACATATACTTCTACTTTTACCGCCATGTACTATGCAATGATGCCAGCAGATGAGAAGGAACCGACAGCAATGAAATTGGTCTGTGAAGGAAAGGATGAGAAAGTGGTGGGGATTCATATGATTGGACTTGGGAGTGATGAGATCACTCAGGGTTTTGCGGTAGCAATCAAGATGGGAGCCCGCAAACGCGATCTTGATGACACGATTGCTATTCATCCGACCAGTGCTGAAGGTATGCTCTATTTAAAAAAAAAAAAAAAATCAAAAAAAATCACACTCCTCAAGTGCCCCCTTGCTGATGTCAGTTTTATGCTTTGGTTATTTGGCAGAGCTGGTGACGATGAGATAAGGTTTCTTTCTGTTTGTCTCTTTGGTCTTCTCTAATGATAGAATAAGTGTATTAAGAATTTAAACATGTATCAACATCCTCAAAGTCATCCAGAACAAGTGTTATCTCATATCCAAATCATGCACATTTTCTACATACTCAATTCATGTTGCTGTTGACAATGGGAGTGAGTATACATTGCTGCACTTTTGGATGAAGGAATTGGTGATCTCTCCTCCATGATAACAAGAAGTGCAATGCGTCTCCCACAGTTTGTTGATGATCACTTCATGGTTGTCAAATTCATACAAATGAACGACAAAGCATACCAGCAGTTGTACAGGTACAAACTAAAGGGTCATAAAGAATGCTCAACAGAAACCTCTGTTTGTATACAGTGATCTTTAAACCTAATTTAGGTTCGGGATTCAATATCAGGTCGTCACTCACTCTTGTGGTAGCTGTAGGCCACAGTTTCTGTGAGATGTTGTTTATGTAAGCGATGACGAATCTCAAAGGTTGTGAAAGGGTTGGGTTGTTGTGAGAAGATTCACATCATATCAATTCCACAAAACGAAAAAAAAAAAAAAAAAAAAAAAAAAAAAAAGGTGTGCCCCGATTAATTTTTGTTCATAGTATGATGGGGACAATTTTAGATGGTAAAGGTTTTTTTTTTTTTTAAAAAAAAAAAAAAAACAATGATAAGTCATCGTAACCAGCACGTAAGAAAGACGGGTTTATCAGCTTATCTGTGAGTGAGATAAGTTTGAAAATGGGATAGAACAAGAGAAGAAGTAAAATGTGGTTGGCGTTCATCGAGGATATCAGTATCAGCCTCTCAAAAAGTGAAAAAAAAACGTCATGTATCGCCGTACGGCGATTGATTTCCATCCTTTGCATATGTTGTAGACAGGTACACAGCAGAGGGACCGAAGACGAGGTTGAAAGAATAAAAAAGATCAGTACCGTCCGCTTAACCTTTTCTGCGACCGCAATCGAACCCTCTCTTTCACGAGATATACAAAACAATACGGTAAAGATGACAAAGTTGTGATCATTAAAAATCTGACACGTTCAATATTCCTCGAGTTGTAAGATAACCTCTCTCAGGTGCCTCATCACCTCATTCGGAGCAGTCTCCCCTGATTCGCCCATCATCACATCCTCCACATCACCTTCGTCACCAAAATCAGTCTCCAAGAACCGCCGCACCACGCTCTCGAGCCGATTCATTTCCTCAGTCGCCTCCTCACTCAATTGTTCATCAATCAACTCTAGCCCTTCGTGCTTGCTCAAGAGCTCACTGACCCGACTCGCGCGTAGTCGGACGTGTATCGGCGCTCCAAAAAGCGCTGCACAACCGAGCGCGTGCGAGGAAGTGACCAAGCCTGGTGCAAGTTTGTAGAGATAAGTAGGTTCAACATCAGCTTGTGCGCGGGTTGGACCGGAGAGGACGATGGACATGTGTGAATATTCAATCGGGAGGTTTCTGGGCATAAGCCCGCTTGAGAACACGGCTTGATTGAGAGATGTGGTAAAAAGTGACTAAAAGTCAGCCAAGAAGATAGTGGAAAAGGGATCCAAGTTTTGATGCCACACATATGACGCTCTCACCGTGAAAATGGGTGCTGAGAATGGTCTTTGGACATCTCCTGCCGCGCTTGATCAGGTGTTGCACCAGGCTACAAAATAACGCTTGGCCGTCTGTGAATCTCGTCCCGCCCCCACCATACACACGCGTCAATGAGAAGTTACAAAAGCTTTGCCTTGAAGATCTACAAACCGATTGGATCTGTTCCTTTTCCAAACTCGTCAATCAACAGGAGTGAGCGTTGGGTGCAGTTCCTTAACCTGTGTCAGAGGTTTCCGTTGTCAATATATACTGGTGATACAATACTGAAAGAGCCTTCAAAAACTTGATGGTACGCACATAAAAGAGACCTGTTGGAGATCGATCATGAAAGCAGAAGCGTTACGAGAAGAGCTTTCAGTGGTAGTAACGCGAGTAAAGATGGCGTCATGGATCCCAATCTGCGCCCCCGATGCGGGCACATAGGACCCTATCTGGGCCAAGATCACGATCAGCGCCACCTGTTTGAGATACACGCTCTTTCCTGAAAAGTTTGCGCCTGTGATCACGACCATCGAGCGATATGAAGGCTCTTCGGCGGATGGTTCATCGTCTTTGAGACCTTGACCACCAACCTACGTCAACATAAATCAATAAATTTCTCATATCGACTCAGGGCGTCTGTCCAATCACATTTCAGGATCTGAAATCGGGCAAACGCCTTAAACGTACGAGGATGGTATCGTTGCTGATGTAGCTCTCCACACACGCCTCAACCAAAGGATGTCGTCCATTTTGAATCTGGATTAAGTTTTCTTCGACAATCTCTGGCCGCACCCACTCCCTTAGGTGCGCCACCCTCGCCAGTGACAAAAGACTGAGATGAATGCACGATCAGATCCGAGGCTGGAAGTGACGAAACGGATGTTGTTTTACAAAATTGGTTTGATACGAAAACGATCTATGCTCACCAATCTAGTTCGGCGAGCGCGCTAGAGAGGATAAGTAAGATCGGGGAGAGTTTCTCCAGGCTGCCTTCGAGCGCATTTACTACGATCAGGATCAAGTGGTTTTAGTGAACACCATGAAGTCTTCAAAAGGTTTTTTTATTCTATTTTAGGAACCGGTATGCATATTATCATTCACCAATCTCAATCTCTCGGTCAGTGATGGAAGTAGTAAGATCACCGATATAATGATCTAGATCACGCATATAATCATTCTTGTACAGGTCATGTGTGTCATTTGAAAACTGCAACAGGTTCCCCAAAAAACCAGCAGGATCAGTCACAGACGAGCCTCTTGCTTACCGTCAATTATTCAGGCGTCAGAATGCCAGCATACCTGGAACTCCCAGCCTTGCTGCATGAATACCTCTGCTTCAGGACGCTCAGATAGGCGACGGACAGAACACAAGTAACCAATCTATATCCGATCAAAATCACTTGTCAGAACCAAATTGAGCGAAAACGCAAAGAGTACTTTTAAGAGTGAATTGGTAAGGACGAAAGACCTGTGGATAATAAACGATCACAAATTCATGTACAAATTCGAACGGGGTCTCGCTCCCCAGCTTGCGTGCCAGATGTTCCTGTACGAACAGTCGAGTTGTGAGTGAAGGCAGAGGATATTTGTGATCCAAATGAGTCGGAATGATTTACCAGCTTGCTTTCCAAGCCTGCGTAGTTTTCTCTCAGTTCATCTAGGTGATCGTCCACTCCCGTGCGCACTGTTACTCGACCGGCGTTGAGCTTGCTCTCATCCCAATCGATGACGTCATCGATCTTTTGCGCTTGGACTTCCAACTCTGATGTATAATCCTGGCTGGAGATCTGTATCCAACTCGTCTGAAAAATGTTTTTATAGGAAAAATTTGCATGGAAAAGAGATACGGACGTACGCGTGCAATCAGTGACAATGGGCTCTCGATTAACCCAGCTTGAGACCGAATCTTCTCCGAGGCCCTGATAAAATTAAGCAGCGCCCGCCATTCACCGACTCTACCTTTGCCACTAGAGATGATAATGATG
Organism: Cronartium quercuum f. sp. fusiforme G11; assembly: GCA_015951145.1. Taxonomy (NCBI): domain Eukaryota; kingdom Fungi; phylum Basidiomycota; class Pucciniomycetes; order Pucciniales; family Coleosporiaceae; genus Cronartium; species Cronartium quercuum. The sequence goes on from MU167222.1 coordinate 170,239, forward strand.
GTCCGAGGTAAGTTTGCGACCTGCTTGAGGCATTGCCGAATCCTTCCAAGGCATTCCTCTATTGAGTTGCAGAATCAAAGGTAAGCACTTCCGAATCTCGCTCTTTGGAGAAAAATCCCTCTTTCACCATTCTCAGGTCGCAAGAAACATTCCACAGCATCTGCTCGCGCGCCAATGACTTCGGGTAGCGTACTCGGCCTGAGCAACCAGTGCTTCAAGAGCATCTTTCCAGCGTAGGTCACACACTCATTCAAAATGCCGTAGAGCGAGAGACCTTCCTTGGTCTTACTCGAGTGCACGTTTGCGTGCGCCTCGAGCTCAAAAATCTGGAGCGCGTCCAAGCTCTCGTGACCTATATGCAAGAAACTCAAATAACGCATAGCCATCGGTGATTGGAAAGCAAGGTTGAAGAATCTGAGAGGGCTTACTCGTTTACGTGTATCATCTCCACTCTCGTTACCTGGAGCCCATCTTGCCTGACATCCTCTTTTTCTCCCGGACGCCCTTTTTTCTGTTCGATATAAGCCACTAGAGCTGCCAGCGCACCGAGCTAGATCCCAACAGAAATTTCTCTCTGATTATGAGCCTAGGATTTTCCCAAATACCAACAAACAGAATTTCACTCAACAGTGAGTTGCGCAGCCTCCGTGTTGATCAATGCTCTTGCCGTCAGGGCTGGGTTTCCAGTCCATGCCCCTTGCCCGTCATCAGAGGCTGAGTCGACAACGCCAAAATTGGGCAGCGCGGCTGCGCCGGCGCTTGCGCTAAAGTCGCGCGAGGGCCAAATCACCAGTCGATTGTTCGTGTTCGAGTCCAGAACTTTGATAGAAAAAAGTCAGAGAGTTTGGAGATTGAGGAAGAAGAGAAAGAGAGAGCTTACGCGTTTTCTCGAGGCTGCTCACCAGACTCTCGTCCGCCTTTGAGCTCACCAGTACGGTCTGGGGCTCAACTTGCTCCAAAACTTTTTCTAGAGATCATGTACCGGTAATACTCACCAGTGAGGAAAGAAAAGGGGTACTTACGCATGGATACGAGTTCTTGCTTTCCGCTTGTATCTATAGCGTCTTCCATCAAATAAAGCACACCATTTTCTGAGTCGTAGTATGCGCATCCGATAGAGTTCTGTTTGAGAAGAGAGCGTGAGTGTATCAGAGTTTAGAAAGAAGGATGATCGATAGAGTGATGAAATGAATAGATAACGGTTTACCTTCCATCCCACGACCGCAAACGTGATCTACTTTCCTTCCTTTTACTTATCAGCTACCTTTTCTGAGCATACATTGAAAAACAAGGGACGGAAAAGAATACGGACAGGTATAGGGCCGTCTTCACTGCTACTAACAGTACTCCTCATGTTATCGTTGTTTGGCATGCTTGACTGACTCATGATGAATTTTGAAGAGTTTTTTGTGTGTGGAAGGGTGTGAGGTTTCTGTGGAAGTGAAGTGAAGTGAACCTGTTGACCGCTCCTTGAACTCGAATTTTTCCCGCTTTTGCTTCTCTATCATAGCGGATCGGGTCAGTAAGCCATCACCTTCGATCGACTTGACCTCCTAGAGAGAGCATACAACCAGCTTTATAGTCTTCCCTGTCTAGCCAATCAGTAACCTAAGAGAAGGTCCTAATTGACAATTATATATAATTCTGTCATGCTTGGCGCTCACCATCGGATTCAAAGTCATGGTGGTGATTGCCCATGATGAATATTCCTAGGGGGAAAAAAATCAAGTTGTAAAAGATGGGTGACACATCAGTACTTATCAAGAAAGTTCAAGTGTATAACATTTGTTTTCAAGTTTTCGATTGATTGTCCTACAAAGCTTAAAAGTTCTTATTATTTCAATATTTGAGAATAATTGAGATTTGAGTCTAGACCTACTTTTTTTTCGTTTTTTTTAAAAAAAAAAAAAAAAAAAAAATTGAAACATGTAAATGATCTCACACCTGAATTAGAAAAAAAAAAAATTCTCAGAAGAGCTCAACAAAAAAGAAAAGCTAACCTAAAGCAAATATATATTTATTTATTTATATATACGACATCTTGAGAATAATTGGCGAAAGGGTTTAGAAAATATATATATATATATATAGGGGTGGATTATGTAATACTCAAAGGGATGCTTTTGTATTCCTGACTTTGGTAAATTTATATTGAAAGTCTCAGTTTCAGTCAGCATTGGATTTCACATGGATTTTCTCTTTGTGAATTGAAAAAAAAAAAAAAAAAGAAGAAGAAGAAGATTATTTTGGTTTGATCTTATTGATTCTTAAATCAGTCAATTAGAGAAAGAGAGAGAGAGAGAGAGAGAGAGAAAAGTGCTCACAGGTTTCTGTTCTAATGCTTCATATCTATTCAATATATATATATATTTTACATTGGTGGTGTTTCACTATAAAATTTTATTTATTTCTCTCTCGGGAAAAAATTATGCATCAGGATATTATTATTATTATTATTATTATTATTATTGGATGTGTATTGGAGAAACCAAAGATTGAATGACATTTCAATATACAAATTTAACTTGAAGGGCACTTTAAAGCTTTTTAAGAAGGTATCATAACTAAACAATCTAAAGTGTTCTTTGAGGTTCCATACGAAAATGTAAACTTGAAGGTTTGTAACACCTGTAACTCTTTTTATACCCGATTTACTAAATTTGACAAGAAATTTAACGAACGACGGCAGGTAAGTGTGTAAGGTCTTGGGAGGTCATCATAACGTGCGTACTTTTTTTTTTTTATCCCAAGTTGTATTGATGCAAAATGCTACTCTGGAGATCTTTAACCAAAAAAAAAAAAAAAAAAATTAGCTTCAGACATAGCTCTAATCCAAGTAACAAACAGAGTTACGAAAAGATAAAAGTCAGAGAAATATAGATGAGAGGAAACAGTCTAATGATCTTTCTGGTACAAGTTTAATGAGAACAGACTATTACAGTATTAGGCTCATTTACGTAGTTAGGAAGGGATGCTTATACATCATATCCCAGTCTCATACATGTCACAGTGATTTCAACAAGTTGATCTGCTCGGTTTTGGAGAAGGATGTAAGATTGATAAGTCTGAACTTGGTAAGCGCCTCAATCGCGTTTGAGTGATATGACTAGCCACTTTTTTTTTTTTTTAGCTGATAGGTTACTACAGCCTTTCGAGTGATTCAAGGTCAGCAAAATCTGGTTAGGGTAAGGAGGAAGAGAACGTGCTCAAGACACATTTCTAAGCTGAGTAGTGGACTAATTCCTGCATTTGAGCTCAGTTAAAATCTCGGTCTGAGGCCCTATACTACGTACGAACTCTAAAGCTAATTTCCAAAGATCTCACCTCGATCAGTGTCTTTCTAAGGAGGAGGGAGATATATAGATATCCATATTGTCTTCTTTTCTCTCTTTTGTTTTGATTGATACAGTATAAAGTGTGATAAGATTAGATGAACTGAACTAATAATGAGTGATTTATCCCAGGTTTTGATTGAGAGTGAATAAACCTTGAACCAAAAAGATCACTTTCCAGACCACCAACACCACGACGTATATGATTTACTTTTCACAGCTTTCTTGTCAAACATTTTAATTTCCTTAACTTGTAAATAAACCAAAGTAAAAAAAGAAAAAAAAAAAAAAGTGGCAATCGGATGTGATTCGAATGTTGTTCTTTTTTAATTCCTAGTACAATCTGTATTTTTATTTTTTATTTTTTTTTACAACCTTTATGTGCCGATTGGATATCCACTTTATCTGATCTGACTGAGGTTTCATACAATTAAACGACGTGTGTGCGTGTGTGTGTGTGAAAGGGACCAAAGGGCGATCCTGTTGAATTGAGTCTTTTCTTTTTTACATACAATAATGGAAGTAATTGCTAACACCTACATGACGTCGACTCTAACTGTAGAGCGCATACATCCATCCTAGCTCTTAAGCTCCCTGATGACGTCATACGACACCCTACCTTAAGCAGGACAAGAACCCAGATTGGTTTTAGGTAAGTACAGTCATAACTCCGTAATTCCATACATTTGGGCCAGGTCTAAACAATGGGTTACAGGGGGGCATGGACAAATGAAAACCTTCTCCCGCCTTCCAACCTGACTGCGTTCCCAAACTGGGAAACCCATAATCCATGGATAAAGGGGGGGGGAGGGGGGGGCACGGGGTTAAAAATGCTATGGAATTACGGATTTATGACTGTACTTGAGCTTTTGATGTTTGATGATTGACACTGTACATCTCTACTACAGTCACCGTGTCCACAGAAATTGCGCCCGACGTCTAGCGCTGACAAATCGCCTTTGGTGTCACAACGGGGATTTGTCAGCGCTAGACGTCGGGCGCAATTTCTGTGGACACGATGAGTAAGTCTCTCAAGAGGTTTACAAAACAGTGAAGGAGTACGATGGGGTTCTTTTTAATTATACTCAAGATCTATGTCTGTTCGATCACTTTCTTTGTTGATGGTTCTGTTTGTCAAGTGTACTTGTAACCTCTTCAATCGATTATAAAGTCCCTAAAGGAAATGCAAAGGCAGAGGCGGTTGTTTACTTATCTGCTGAATGTAAATTGAAAACGTTTTCTCATCCTGTGAAACTGGCTAGTGATGATAACTTTGCTGTTTATTGACCGATGACTGTGAATTCTGAGATGAAATCATAAAGTTCCATGATTTTCTAGGATGATGATGACATGATTCATATAAAAAAAAAGACTGAATGTGTACATACATACATCCATACATACATGGTACATTTAGGAAAATTTGTTGAGAGGGTCTTAGATTAATAATTGAATGGTCTCATTCACCAACCAAAAAAAAAAAAAAGAAACGCACGTGATATCAGATCAGGGTTGTGTAAGGATGTAAGTATGTATGTATAGTACTTAGTTATGTAACTGTATCTGTAGAGTCATTTTTCTCAAGATTGTCATCATCACCTTGTCAATTCAGTACAGCTTGCGGTAGTCCAAAGGAGAGAGTTACGAGCTATATAAGTAAATAAGTCTAATGATTTAAGTAAGTATTTACTTAGTCAAAGTTGACTCAAACTAATCAAATTGTTACAAAGTAGTATTTATGTACAGTATGAGCTTCTTCTGGTTTTGATTAATTTAAGGTATTTAAGTAAGTATTTATTCCACATAGTGACTCCTCATTCTGTCTACAATTCCAATTAGGATTAGGATGGTAGTCTAACATCGTATCGTGTTAATGCTTATATGATGAGTCAAGTCAAATCTGACTGACTGCTTTTTTTTTTTGTTTAAATTATTTTAAATCATATTTTCAATTTCAATTTCAAAAAAATTATCGATTGACCCTCCCTCTCTCCTCTCATTCTCAATTCCTATCACTGTACCACAACAACACTTTCTTACACCACACACCTAAATATTCAAACAAAACAAAAAAGAAAAAAAAAAAGAGAAAGAAATCTTACTTGCATCATGCTCCATCACCCTCTCTCGTTATCCTCACCTTCGTCTTATCCAAACTCAAATCGAAGACGCGCAGCTACGACCTCAACAACGACTTCTAACTCTAATTCCATTGCAACCGCTTCGACCTCTACCAGTCCACCTCACTCTAATCCAATTCACTCACTTTCTCATCCATTACTCAACTTATCATCATCCTCTTATCCTTTAAGTCCAAGTCCTCCTCAGACCGTACGTCACTCTACCTTAACCACCACACGACCATCACTCCTTGTACCATCTTCTTCATCATGGTCACTCAATCCACCACCCACCAATTTCGGACCTGGAACGGAAGTGGTTAGACATACTACCAAGTTACTCAAGAGTAGAGACTCAAGGACAGGCAGATTGATCATTAATCAATACATGAAAGGAAAAGAAATAGGAAGGGTTTGTTGTTTTAAATACATTCCACTTTTTTTTTTCAAGACGCAAAAAGAAACACAATTGATTTTGGACTTTTTTTTATCGCGTTGCTGTTAAATATAGGGAGTTCATGGAATTGTTTATATTGGGAAGAATATGGATAAAATTGTTAAATCACAAAGTTCAGCTGATCCAGAGTTAAGGTCAGATGAAGATTACGAGACGGTGGTAAGTTTTGACAGATTCCTTTTTGGGTTGATTTTTTTCTAGCTTTAGAGTGAGCTAAGATAAGTGAAAGGAGAGATAAATAGGCAATCAAAGTGGTAAGAAGGGAACCACGTGGTCCAAAGTCATTGAGAAGGTCACAAATGGAACGACAAAGGCAAAGGGACGCGATTGCTGGTTCACCACCTGCTGCTACATCATCATTGAGGGATGTAGATGATAAATTGAAGAAGGAGATCGCGATCATGAAACGACTTAGGCATAGACATATCGTACAATTAATGGAAGTGATTGACGATGCGAAGAGCAAAAAGGTGTTCATGAGTTCAGTCCCTTCTCCCCCCCCCATCTTTCTTTTGTTCTTCAGCAGCAGAGATTCTGATAGAGGGTGATGGTGCCCATCAGTTTTAGAGTTTATGGAAGGCGGTCAGGTCAAGTGGCAAGATGAGTTAAAGCAGACACCGCTCATGACGGTTGAACAGGCTAGACGGACGTTTAGGCAGGTGTTATTAGGACTCGAATATCGTCAGTTACCCACCCTTCACTCTCCTTTTTCCCATCCAACTCGAGACTGAAGCTGATGCACGATGATTGGGATTTGATTGTAGTACATTATCAGGGTATCATTCACCGAGATATTAAGCCAGCCAACTTACTTTGGACAGCGGATCGTGAAACAGTCAAGATCTCTGACTTTGGAGTCTCTCATCTTTCAGGCGCACTCAAGCGTTCATCATCATCAGCCAATCTTTCATCACTACTTCCTACATCTGCTACTGGAGTAGTAGCACCGATGAGTAATAGTCTTGACGATCAGGCGTTAAGAAAAACTGAAGGAAGTCCAGCGTTCATGGCACCTGAACTTTGCTGTCCACTTGAAGCTACACCAAGTCCGACACCTGCAGAACATCGTGCATCAGATTACTTTACAACTCGTCTTTCACAAAGCCCTATTGACATGAACGACGAAAGGGTGATCTCACATCCGCTTCCACCTCATACATTCCCACCTGGAGAGCGTCCAGGGGTCGGTAAAGGTATCGATATTTGGGCACTCGGTGTCACGCTCTTTTGTTTACTATTTGGGCAAACACCTTTTAAGGCTCCCAATGAGTATGAGCTCTTTAATGTGATTTGGTATGAGGCTGTGGCGGTACCGGAAGCGATGGGGATCGAGCGTGCTACAACTGAGGACGCGGCTGGAAGGCAGCTCGTCGATTTACTCGGGAGGCTTTTGCGCAAAGATCCACGGCAGCGGATCCGGCTCGAAGACGTCAAGGTCTTTTTCTTTTCTTTTTTTTTTCTCTCGGCATCCTTCTTAATCATATTTAGGCTGACAAGGTAATTTTAAAATAATAGACCCATGCATGGACGCTCACGAATTTGGATAACACTCAGGAATGGGTAGATTCTACAGCACCTGTCGGTGGTGATGAGGTAGTAGTGACAAAGGAGGAGGTAGCCAACTTTTCTCACCCCCGTCGAAATCCAGGTCCGGTAGAAAAAGGTCCACTAGGTGGTGTGCGTATGAGCTTGAGGAAGGCTGCAGCCAGGCTTGGTCTCGGTGGTGGAAGCTCTTATACGAGTCAGATCGATGGTCAACCGCAGACGCCTAGTGCGTTGCTCGCTGAACTCAGTTTGGCGCCAGTTCCATCAACAGCTGAAGGTACATGGTCAAGACCTGCATCGCCTATTGCTGGTGGAAGATTCAAGCGCGCATTTATGCTCAGACCTTCTACTAATGGTCGAGCGACACCTGATGACGCTCTCACTACTTCAGTCTCCGCTGCTTCATCACCCCTTGTCGAACAAGAACTTAGTCTCGAGTCTTCGTGTCTTTGTTCTACTTCTCACCCTCATATGCTTGCTAGACCTGTGAGTATGGGACCAGGAGCAATCCCAGCGGCTAGTCATCGACGTTCTTTACCTAGTACACCACCGCCTGCGTTATCAGCTGGACTCATCAATCGAAGCTCAAGGACCAGTTTAAGACGAGATGAAGGAGTGATTGGAAATAGACCTAGATTAAGGGATAGATTATTATTAAGCGTGCGTAAAAGATTTGGTCATCCACGCGCAAGTTCAGTTACAGGTACTGGAAGAGAAACTGGTTTAGAGTCAGAACTTCATAGCGAACCTCCTACATCAACAGTCATGGAACAAGAGACTGAAAGTGAAGATGATTCAACTTCGGACGAAGAAGATGAGGATGAAGGTCAAGAACCAGGTTTAATTCATGATGGTGTTGGTTGGAGGTTGAATTTGGAAAGTGGTAGTGGTAGTGATGATGATAGGAGGGATGAAGGAGGTATGGCATTACAATTTGAGATTGGACCTGGCAGGAGAGGAAGGGCTAGGGGTTGGTCAAGGAGTGAAGGTGGTTAGAATATATAAAGGTTAATTAGAATTGTTGATATATAATATGTGATCTTTCTTTTCTTTTCTTTTATTTTTTTTTTGGAAATTTAAAAAACAAGAAAAAAAAAAAAAACAAGACACATCTTTGAGTTGACTCAAGTTGCTCTGTGTTGAGCTGCTGTTGATCATCAAAGTTTGGATTGATAGTGTACATTGGTATATATATATAGATAGATAGATAGATATGATGCTTGATCAAAAAAGTGATTTTGGGATATGATCAATTCCAAGATTTCGATCGATTTTTTTTTTTTTTTCCTACTAAAATTTTGTGGAAGAAGATATATTGTGATAGACAAAAAAAAAAGACAAAAAAAAAAACATAAAAGATGGTGTTTATAGGTATTATCTCTCTCAAAACAAGTTTTTCTTTTACTGTATAATACAAAAATCTTGTCAAAGGAAAGTATAAAAGATATATATATATATACATCTGTTCTTGAACGTTATATAATAATACTGTTGTATATATATATATATTATTAGATAGATTTCTCAATATAGGGTGGTTCTATTGAAATGATCATCAAGAATTAAAGTTCCCTTTTTTTTT
>MU167222.1:179634-192888 GCA_015951145.1 Cronartium quercuum f. sp. fusiforme G11
GGGAATCTTAATTCTGAAAAAGCATTCATGACAGAATGTGAAATAGGAAAAAAAAAGTTTGGATCTTACATCACTCTTGGACCTGGAAAATGTTAAAAAAAAAAGAAAAAATTGAAAAAAAGGGATACAATGGTTGGGGTTTTCAGATTTGAAAAATTCTTGATCTTCATCTTTACTATACTCATATGAAAAATTTTGATGGTTGTTTTGACATAAAGTTTTTTTTTTTTTTTTTTTTTTTTTTTCCAAAGGCCAAGTTTTATTCACAGATTGATTCCAACCTAGCCCTGATGAGAGCTTGGCCCCAGTCAAATAATGTGGACCCTCTTTCTTAAAAAAAAAAAAAGGATTTTATATATATCCAATTTTGACTCAGGGTCTCCTCAAAGCCCTACCAATATACTCTTTTGAATGAACTTCACTTGTCCCTAGGTACCTGAAAGAAAAGAGAGAAATGAACAAGATTTAGTTCAATTCCAGTGTTATACCTCACACTCTCAAGACTCTCACCTTGATCAATTATAGTTGAAACAATTGACAAGAAAAGAGGGAGAGTCTCAAAGAGGCTGGCTTCTGCCAGGTATAAGTTGATGCTTGTGCACATTAGGTTACAATTAGTGAAAGAAAAGAAGAAGAAAAGAGATAAATAGGTCTTTAAGTAAACTAGGAATTAAAAGTATAATACAGATTAGTGGTTAATCTGTATAGTGAAGTAAGGGAAAAAATAAAGAGGCTGAATAAAACAGAATACAGATGAAAAAAATGTGCAAGGAAAGAACAAAGAAATAATTGTGAAATTATAGCACCCATTGATAAGTAGTGTCTATGTACTGTTGTTATATTAATGTGTCAAGGACTTCTTCACATCAAACTGGGAATAAGTAGCTTTTTTGCATACTTGAGACTGTCAGGGAATAAGTCTAAGGACTTGAGGTTTGTATTTCTCTTTCTCTTTTTGGAATGAGTCATATAGATTTGCATTGTATTGTATCTGGAACAAGCTGAAAGGCTTGAGCTTTGACTCCTTAGTTGATGTGGGAATAAGCCATTTTAGGCTTGCATATGATTTAGCATAAGTCATGGGCTATATACATCTTCTGAACTTCTACCCAAAGAGACTCACTTATATATATATATATACACATAAACCACAAACAGATTCCTCTTTTTCCCTCACTGGAATTAAGGAATCTGCAAGTGTTTTTTATGATTTTTCTCCAGTACCTCATCATTTGCTTACTACTCCTTATTTTTCTTTTTCTCTAAGAATCTTTTCAATTTTTCTCCTTTTATTATCTTTGTCCAGTCATCCCTGTTGCCACTGGCACAGGTTAGCTATCTTACTGTTCACAGGCCTACTGAACCTCTTTTGAGCATCTTGTACTGACCTGATACCCAAGGTCTGATTTAAGCTTGACACCTTTTCTCACATGTACTTATGTCACACCCTTGGCCATCCCACCTTCAGGAATACCTTGGATTCCAAAAAAAAAAAAAAAAAAAAAAAAAAACACAAGTGTCAACATTTCCAGATGGAGACTGTATTGGATACAGGTTTCAAGGTATCATTAATCCCTGAAGTCTTTTTTTGTCTTGAGAAACCCTCAGATCAAATTCTTGAACACCAGATCCAAGGCAAATGCCAAAGACACCTCAAATTTTCAGATCCAAAGCAACCTTGTTGGCAGTGTAGGTATTTAGCTCAAGCACCTAGCTACTTACCTTACATCCTTAATTATCTGCCAAATCACCTAAATTACAGTCAAAAATGTTCACTTTCATACCCCAAGGAAGCCTTTTTACATATGGTTTACATACAGAAAAAAAAAAAAAAAAAAAAAAAAAAAAATTGAATTTTGTGCCTGGACCCTAAGTCAATACAGCTTACAAGATGCCATTGGGATTCTCACCATTCTCAAACTCACCCCTGGTGCTAGGAAAGCCCCAGGCTCCCTAGGCCTTTGCTCTGGGCTTGTAAGGCATCAGCCCTGAAGCCCTGGCCCCTAGAGGAACCTCAGGCAGCTTCAGAGGGCCTCCACCTAACAGAAGATGACTCTCTTTGTGATTTTGGTCATGAAGGTGAGGTCAATACCACAGGAATCAGGGGAAACAGGTTTATAAATGGTTGTTTTTCAAGTTCACAAGGTTTTAAATATGGCCACCGCAATCAGGCATTTTTTTTTTTAAAAAAACATCTTACAATAATGGATAACATGAATGTTTGGATAAAGCCTTGGGAGAGAGAAACCAAGAGAGATTGAACAAATGTGAAAGAGATGTATAAGGCAGGATTTGGAAATCAATTCAGATTTTTAAAACAACCAAGTTTGCAAGGGTCATTCAAAGTGTGTCTTGAAGACCAGATGAATCAAAGAAGTTGAGCCAGGATTTGAGGCACACCTGTGCCACAATGGTGTCAGCTTTGAGAGACCCTTGAAGATTTTCACAGATCCAACCTCCAGCTGAAAAAGAACACTTGCTGGGAACACCTGGTGACAGGAACAGCAAGGATTTCCCAAGAAGCAATAGCAAGATTAGGAAATTCAATGGCATTGACTTGCCACCAGTCAAGTATAAGGGTCTTCACCCTGTCCCTATCAAGGTGACTTGTTGATGAGAGCAGACAAAGAACCCTTTTAGTTCTCTGATTGTTCTCACTTTTCACCCAGAGCCAGCACATGAGCCTTCCCTTTATGCAAGGTAACTTCCTTTTCTTTTCACCCAATGCACCATGCACTGAAAGGTGTGTACTGTATGCCTGTGTATCACTGCACAGTGCACAATCATACTGATGTTCATGAGCTGACATCATGATGAACATGGATCAGTGACTTGTATTGACTGGACATGAGTAACAAGGGTGGGCTTGAGCCCTTGGGCCACCACCCCCCAGACACTAAGGCATTGGATTTGAGAGGGAGTTTGAGGTGATTTCAAACATGACACTGTGTGATCTCATCAACAAGTCATCTTCATATGGACAGGGTGCATGTTCATCATGATGTCAGCTCATGAACATCAGTACAATTGTGAACTGTGTAGTGATACACAGGCATACAGTACACACCTTTCAGCACATGGTGCATTGAGTGAAAAGAAAAGCAAGTTACTTTGCATAAAGGGAAGGCTCATGTGCTGGCTCTGGCTGAAAAAAAGAGAACAATCAGAGAACTAAAAAAGTTCTTTGTCTGCTCTCATCAACAAGTCACCTTGATACAGACAGGGTGGAAGGGGAGCAAGGAATAAGATGAGAGCTGAAGAGATATTTTACCCCATGGGTGATCTGAGGGAAGAATGACCTCAAGAAGAGATGACCATGAGAATGAAGAGCAAACCTGCTCAAAATATGATGTAAGGGAATGGTGAGGAAAAGAAAGAGAAACTACAACATTGAGCTCTTTCTTATATACTAATTTCGTACATCACAGCATCCTATAACATTATGCACCTCTTCTGAAAAAATTCAACTATGGACTAGTACCCCTTGTTCTCTCTACAGTCTAGTATCCCTTACTCTCTGATCCTCTTCAATCTAGTACCTCTTCTCTAATGACCATCTATGTCCTAGTCAACTGATGTTTACTTGGAGAAGTATCATCAATTGTCAATTGAAGGTGGGTTAGTTCTCAAGGGAGTGGGTAGGTGGAGGTGGGATGCAGGGTATTTGTTGGCATAGTGATAATTGGTGGGGATGATGACCAAAGGGAAGCTGGATGCACAAGGATCTGCACTCTCTCATAAGTTCCATGGAAGGGATCATTGGACTTTGACTTGGATGTATCATCCAGTCAGGGCAAGCCCATAGCACTCTGTGGTTGCCCAACATGATGATGCCAGCTTGCAGCCAGGGCCAGGGCTGGCTCTATGGCCCCATTAGGGGGCCCGGGTGTGGGCATGATTCCGTGCAAGTCTTGTTGACTTTGCCTAAATTGTACCATCCACAGAGGTGTGCCATAGGTGGTCAGGTAGGACCCAAGTCAACACAAGATGATAATAAGGAAAAAGAAGATCACAGAGGCTCCCCAAAAAGGTTCCTCAAATGCAAGCCAGTCAGAGGCGCACACATAAGCCATGAGCCAACTTGGCCACAGGGAGCATGGGTTAGTTAGTCAACAACCTAGTATTAATCCCTCTTTTGCATAAGATTGAAAGGGAAGTAATGACTTGATCCCTCCCTCCGCTTCTGAGAGGGAAGGCTCAATCTTCCTTCTATAGTGGAAGAGGCACAATCCCTCAGGAGGGGATTCACATTTGATCATTCCCTTGTAGAAGGGTACAGAGGAAAGATCGGTTAAGTCCATCTCACTGTTGAGGGAGGGACTCGATCTCTCCCTATCAGCATTGGATAGAGGAAGTGGTCCCCTCCCTCTACAGTAGAGGGATCTTCCAGTGTTGGGAGGGGGCAATAGAAGAAGCCCTCCAAGGTGCTTGATAGATAGAGATGCGCGCAAAGTACAAAGTCATGACTTTGCATGCTGCCAATGTACTGTGTTTCCTAATCAACCAACACAGGGTGCTCAAGTTCACCATACATACTCTTGCTGGACTCGAGAACCCTCGAGAATTCTGTCAAAACCATTCAGGCTTGATGGCCATTCCCCGTCCACGTCCACCGTGTGTGGCAGACATTGGATTGTACGTTCGGTCGCCTGGCAACCAACCCCTATGTAAGCTACATTGATACACCTCACACTTAGAAAGATGGTGTAGCTTGCCGGATCTGTATTGCCCCCCCCCCCTTTTTTTTTTACAAAGGTTTGACTGAAAATGCTCTCATGGTGCCGCGTCACTACATTTATGTGTTCCACCTATATGATTCTCGGTGGATTATGTTCGAATGAGTAGGATGGTACGGAAGAGAACATCAACAGAATGATGTGAAACCTCCGTGCCACCCATCTGCCGAGATCATATATAGTAGCTGTGCCACAGTCGTGCCCCAAGAGGATCTGGCCCGGCCCTGATCCACAGCACCACCCAAACTTATGTAATTGTGCGGGTCTGACTGTATGTAGGCTGAGGCTGTTAGGTAACCCAGTTCAAAATGTGAGGGGTAAAGAAAGAGACAGTGGAGCATTTTTCTTCCCCCCCCCCAAAAAAAACTATATTTATTACATACGCACACTCCTTATTGGTAGGGACTTTGTGTGTTGTGTCAGGCTGGTGTGTAAGAAATAGGGACTAAAATCAAACATGATAGTTGACAAGAAAACGAAATGAGCAAATAATTAAGACATACCCTAACAAGACTAAGTGAATCTAGATACAAGTTGGTGATGATAATCTAAGCAAAGATTTGTTTGTTTTTTCGGGGGGAAGGGGGATTAATTATTCAATAGAACACAACACAGGTGCTCAGCTTTTTTATACATGTGAAGCACCATCTCGAACAAGTTATGAAAGTGAGATGAGAAATCAAATGAACTACTAATGTGAGATAACATCATGTGCACAAATTTCTGATATCCAACAAAGATCTTTCTATGGAAACCAGAGTGACAAATGGAATGACTTCATGTTATATAGTTTCCTTCAGAGATTCACCCTTCCAAGTCCTCCTCGAACCAGATTTCATAGAAGGCAAACATATGACTTTTCAAGGTATTGTGCATGGACATCCTGTCAATGACAAAGCGCACAATAACAGCCTCCAGCTCTTGAAGGTTTGAACAAAGCCATAAGACTGTTCTTGCTTGCTCCAGCGACATCCATTGAAGATAGGAGGAGCAAAACTGACACACCAGCTCTAAGGTACTTGTGGATGACACATGTTGGGGGTCTTGACATAATGATCGGTCGCCTCGCTTGTTTTATTTTTTTGACAGGTCCAAATCGATGGAGCAAACAAAACTTTGAATTTTTGGGGAGCATGTCCTTGCTGAACCAACAATTGGAGCCGACGTTATCGGCCAGAACGGGCCGCTGAGTCTCGGGGCAGCACTTTTTGAGTGAATCACGCCTTGTTGTGAAGATTCGAGGATCCGAACAGTTGATCGCCGGCTAAGTCCTACCGCAGTACCCGCACCAAGTCATCAGTACATCATCAAATCGGGTCTTCGGGGCTCTTACTCGGACCTGCGGCCATCGCTTTAGTCCGCGCGACCCCTTTTTTTCGCGATGCATATCTTCATACTGGGCACTCACCACAGCGCGCGGCGTGCTCTGTCCGCGCACGCTCCTCACTATCTCAATTATCAAATCATATCAACATCAACACCTCCGCGTAATCACCGTTTTTGGATCGTTGCTGGTTCATCATTCCGTATCATAGAATTCCTAAAGTTTTACACCACGATCATTTAAGAAAGTTTTGATTGTTTGCCAACTAAATCTAGCTAATTGAGGGAAACCGATGATTTTCATTCTTTGGTAAGCAAGAAATATCATTGCCCACACAGTACTTTGTCATGTTTATCAATTTTCAGAATGAAGAGACGAACGACATTTATGTACCACAAGTCCTATCAAACGTTTTTACCTTTTCAGAATTCCTCTGAATCTTTGGGGCGCAGTAACGTAATTTTGGCGAGCAGAGTTTTACAGCGTAATCCGATTAGACCGCCAAAAAAGGGGTTGAGGTAATACAAATATGTTTTTATCTTGTATGGTTTCTAATTTATCAAAGTACGACATATATATGTATTGCAACGAGTGATGCAAGCCACTTGCTGATGACGGGTTGAAAGAGAAAAGGGTATGAGGAAGAAGATTTCACTCAGGAATCAAGGTTTGAATGACGACAAAACAAAACAAAAAAAAAGGAATGGGAGGCAACAGTGACTTGTCCTTCCTGTTTATCCGCCTCTCTTTATCCATCCCAGCGAGCCAAGGTGATGTACCAAGATGCTTGGGGCGCGTGTGACCAAGCTGCCTGGAAACCTCATTCTATGTATAAAGGCTACAGCATTCGTTGTCCGCGGCATGCAAGCTCCGCGGGAACGAGCGAGTGGCATTGCACTACGCCCGAGAGCGCGGCGCACGCTCAAGCTTGAGAATTGAAAAAGTCCAGTATGTATGTACATCTGGATTGAGAGGAGAGCTAAGTATCTGACGTTGCCCAAAGGGGAATATGAAACTGACGGATAAATCGTTCAGTTTTATACCAATCCGTATTAGCCGCCTAAATCAAATGTTCGGATCCTCGAATGCTCTCGCCTGGTTGAGCTCTTCGGGCCGTACCATCGGGATCAGGCTCTCGTAGTCACAGGTTCGTTGGCCTGATCAGCCGTAGCAACCTTCTGTCGTTCAGTGGCCTCCAATCCTCTCGCATGCATCCCGATGTACTGTAACCATGAGCTTGGTCAATAGGGATTCTGGAAGAGTGGGTTGCCATAGGCCTACAGGTTTTTTCGCCGGTGTTCAGCTTGCTGCATACTGAACATATGGACTGCCTTTGTCGCACCGTGGCTTTTGGCGCCTGCCTCACCGCTTTGTCCATACTGAAGAAGCACGTCTTGGTTACTTGAAAAATGTTCTGAT
Source organism: Cronartium quercuum f. sp. fusiforme G11 (assembly GCA_015951145.1). Lineage (NCBI taxonomy): Eukaryota > Fungi > Basidiomycota > Pucciniomycetes > Pucciniales > Coleosporiaceae > Cronartium > Cronartium quercuum. The sequence continues at coordinate 187,114 of MU167222.1, forward strand.
CATCAGGTCTTGTGAGTAGGTATCCATGTGTCCAGCTTCAGGTGTGCTTCTGCGCCATTATTAACTACGATCGTACCAACCAAATCGACGTTACATAACTTTCCGTGACTCAGGGTCCCTTACATCATTTGAATTATCAACGCTTTTCTTCGTCAAGTAAGCCCTACAACGGGTAGTATCAAGTTGTCCGCTTCTCAACCAACGAAATAAAAAATAAATAAAAAATAAAAAAAATAAACTTCACATTGTGTGTTGATTCCCATATGTTCTATCTTGTTCTGGCCCACGTGAAAGGGAGAGTGAACAAAGAAACGGTTACGAGAGGGACGCACCGCATGTCCCTCTCGAGATTATGTTTTCGGAAGAGCATTCCCATCGGTTTGTTTCTTAAGTACTCGGCCTTTGTTTCGATATTTCAGATTCTAAACTTACCCCGCCCGCGATTACCTGGCTCCTTATCGTTTCTTTAAACAACATAAAGCTGTTCGAGTTAGACAAACTAATCTCCATCAACCTGTACATATTCCCAACAAGATGCGCACTTCGTCACCGAGCTGTCTGCTACAAATCGCGATCGTAGCTCTCTTCTTCATCTTCTCTCTTCAGGTTGAAGCCATGCCCGAAAGCTCCCAAACTAAAACTCGAAATCAAAGTCACTCATTTGATAAACAACCTGATTTCCCTAAGAATGCTTCGGCTTACAACTTGACCATACCTGAAGGTTCTCACCTCAAATATCTTGGTGTCGGCTTCGGAACTCAAAACTATACCTGCTCTCTCGCGTCGGGTACACCACTTTGGAAGCCTGTCGGCGCTCGTGAGTCACTGCATCAGTTGTTGGAGCGAATGATCCTTAGCTGGGGTTCGAAAGGCTGTACTCTTGATATATCATAACTGACAACCGCTTTTAACCTGTTGATGTACTTAGTGGCCGAGCTACGAGATATTACAAATATCACCACGGATCCTATCACCTTTGCGAGAGCGGCAATAAAACGTGACGCCAAAGAAAAACTAGCAGATTACCCTGTACTTGCGATACATTATTTCGTTCCGCGTAAACCTGCCCCATTACCAGCATTCTTTTTTAATCCGGAGATTGTTCCCGACGATAAAAAGGGGGACTTTGTGGTAGCAACTAAGATTGGTGCGATGCCCTCACCTCATCATCCAACTCGAAACGTAGCTTGGTTAGCTTTGAGAGTGATCGAGGGCGACGTCGCTCGGTATGTTTTCCGTACAAATACTCACTTGGGAGTTGCGCCAAGTCCGGAACATTGTACTTCCGAAGGTCAAGAAGTTGATAGAAAATACTCTGCCTTGGTGAGTCTCACAAATTTAATTCATGATAAGAAAAAAAAAAAAAATTCAAAGTAATCCTCTGCTAACCACAACCTTCATCCTCTTGAACTTGAATCTATCTGTTAGTATTGGTTTTATTCGTGAATGCGAAAGTCGTGGTGTCTAACAAGTGCTCGGTCATCAGTATATTCAGAAAAGGGATTGTAACAAATTTATCAGGGTTTTTTTTCTTGGTTTTTTTTTTTTTTTTTCTTGGTTGTTATTCTTTTGTAATTATTTATCTTGAAACGGAAATCCGTACGTAGTAGGTTGGAATTCGTAATATCAGTTGCTCAATCATTTCAGACGTCTTCTCAGGCAAGGCCTGTATAAATATCGCAATACCAGGATTCAAAGGTTTCAATCGCGAGGAGGTGATCTATAAAAGTTTTGAAGTCTGTGAAAGACGTGAGGATTGATAATGAATAGCTGGTGTTAGCTTCACAACTCTTCTAACCTGAAAAGGGTTGGGATGAACAAGTAAATCTCTGTGAGTTGGACAGTGAACGGGCGGCGCGAGTAGATGGCGCCAATAGTAATCATACCAAGTTTACCCTTGGAATGAATGAAAAAAAAAAAAAAAAAAAAGCACGAAAAGGGAGAATAATGTCCGGTATAAGTAAAATTGGTCGCGTCCATAACACCTAAGAAACAGAAAAAAAAAAAAAACGATTGAAAGTTGTCTGTCACATTCTTTAGAGGGATTGAGTAAGATGCCTGTTTTGACAGGAATTTTATGATGACTAAAGAAACTTAGAGCAGAATGTGAGAGAAAAAAAAAGAAGTGAGATGACTTGATTTGGTAAGGTGAAAAGGAAAGGAAGAAGAAGCATATTTTATGACCGTTTGGAATAGATTAAAAACTTGACACAAACGCACATCACATCACAACACAAACAGAGTGAGTGGGGTGAGGATATACCTCAATCGAAACCCAAGTTCTAGTCACAGAGAGACTGAGTACCGCAAGGTTGAAGATCAAGAAACCGGATGAGTTGAGATTGAACAGCACCTCAACACGAGCGGGCGCTTCCTCTCCAGGTCAAGATTTGAAGTTGAAGTGTTCCATTCGTTTCACGACCGGTCCGTGTGGTGATCACACCTCCCCAAACGAGACTCATTGAACAGGCAGGGTGCTGAGTATACAGCTAATCAAATTCCCGAGTCGCCAAATTCTCAGACAGTTTACGCTCGTGTCTAGGAGAGAGCCAACTTCAACAAGTCCCTCGAACGGGCAGGCATCCCTAGGAGCCTGCGGAGATAGGTCATCACCCCGTTTGTTGGGCACGTGTTAAGTAACGCTTTCAGAAAACTTATACACCATTGGAGGGTAACACACATAGTTATTATTTCTAGACGGTGGATCAAATTCCTTTTTGTGTTTTCACTCATGAAAAAGGGCATCCACACCGACGTATCTTACATGTATCAAAAAAAAAAAAAAAAAAAAAGCCCAAGGTTCCCTTCAGTAACATACCTTGAGGTTGCATCCTATTCTTATGGCTTCAACTTAAAGTTGGTTCTGTGACACCAGGTCAGGCCTGATGTACTCTATTAGCTGGCTGAAGAGCTGTTGCATGGCCAACATCAGTGGGAATACCCTGCTTTCCAGGATCGGAACCGGAGAGTCACATGATCAGGTGAGATGAGGTGGTATCTCAAATCCTTAGCAACCTTCATCTCTCGTTAAGTCAACCCGCAAGGCTCACTCATTTTCACACTGTTACCTTCGCCTCGTTCAAGTGGATCCGTATGCTCATGAATAATCGTTGCTCGGTTTTCGATCGCGGTCGCGGCCGCTTGGGAGCCTTGTGGTACTGATCTTCTCTGGACGCTGCTCCATTACGTTCATCTATCAAGAACGATGGGTGTGAAAAAATGGCGGTCACAGTGCCCTGAGAGACCCTTTCGTATTCTCCAGAGCTCCCGACGTCGGTGACCTTTCAGGCGGGCACAGTGTGTTGAACTTCAATCGATCATCACTTTTGTTGTGCAGACGATAAGTCGAGCCAGTCTTGATGGAGAAACGATCTGTGGCTACAGACCTCTTCCATCTTCTTTCTGGCTGACTTGAAGGGAAAGACCAAAGGACCAGTTCAAGCTAAGTGCTTTCAAAAATCCTCCCACAGGTCCTGCACTCTTCAGCCAACAAGGTGGGTTGTTCCCTTCACTACTTTGATTATTTTGCCTGTCTTTGCACAAGGACTCAGAGCCAGATCGGCTTTCCTACCACATCGGTCTTTCCAGGATTCACACTCCACTTTTTCCACCCAGTCATCATCTGCCAAATAACTCAAGGACATGCGAGTATCCTCGACGAGCTTGTTAACTCGAGTTTTTGCACTATTGATGCTTTCATATCACAATGTCGAAAGCTTTTCCTACGTTAGCGAAAGATTATCAACTGATAGCCTTTCAATCAAAGATGGACCCAAGCTTCCGAAAGATGCTGCGGCTTACAACCTAACTGTCCCTGAAGGTCTCCAGCTCAAATATCTCGGTATCGGCTTTGGGACCCAAAATTACACTTGCTCCCTTGTATCTGGTACGCCGAATTGGAATCCCGTTGGCGCCGGTAAGATTTCTTTGTCTAAACGCAATCTCTCACAACTTTAATCGCTTTCACGCTAGTCTTTTGAGGCACAAGCTGACAGGCGGATCATATACTTTTACAGTGGCTGAGCTGAGGGATCTCACCGGGATCACTACGAGCCCGGTGAACATTGCAAGAGAAGCTATCAGGAAAGAGGCCCAAAGCGCACTGGCGTCGTACCCGCACCTGGCGACTCATTATTTTGTTGCACACGACCCCGCTCCACTTCCGGGATTCTTCTTTGAACCCAATAAAGATGAAAAAAGGATACTGCTCTCTCACCAAGCCGAAAAAAAAATTGATCAGCAGCGGCGGATGGCATTCACAGGTAACTCGCACTACCCTGAGGTGACATCTGCTAGTCAAATGAAGTATGAGACATCTTTCACATCTGAATTGAAGTACGGGTTGGTAAGGGAATCTACCGGTACATCAGAGGTAGGTGGCCTACCCACTGAGAAAGGGAAATTCATAATTGCAGCCAAGATGGGTTCAATACCTTCACCGGATGATCCAACTCAAAACGTTCCATGGCTGGCGCTCAAAGGGATTGAAGGCGACGCAGCGCGCTTCATCTTGCGGACAGACACTCAATTGGGAGTTGCACCATCACTGAGAAACTGCATTTTTGAAGGCCAAGAAGCCAACATAAGATATTCTGCTTTGGTGTGTTTCAACTTGCTTGAATCAAACTCATGAGTTTCATCTCACTGACTCCCATGTACTGTACTTGATTGCACGCGGGTCCTTTCCGGGCAGTATTGGTTCTATATGTAAAAGTTACTGGCTGCTGACCTACAACACTTACGCGATCGTACCGCCACTGGGAGTAGGAATTTCACTCAATGTAATACTATCATCTCAGATAATAGAGATAGGTCATTGTATACCGCCAACAAGTGACTCATCCCTCTCTCGTCATCACTGTCACCTCTGCCGCCTCAACCCCAACTCTTCACCTTTTCACCTACTTAGCACCTTACTCACCATCCTAACCCATCCCATTTTAAAACTCCACTCAATATCAATACCAACACCAACACCTGTTTGATCTCTTTTCTTTCCTTTGTCATCAATTTATTTGGGTGGGACTCCACTTCTTCTTTTTTTTTTTTTTTTTTGGGGGGGGGGGGATCTTTTCTTTTCTCCCTGAGGAGCCAGAAGGTACACAAAAAACTTGTACCTTGCTAGGGAGTTCTGGTACTTACCATCTCAAACCCCACTCAAAAATTTTCAAGAGGCCTGACCAACCCAAAAAAAAGGAACAACATTTTATGTCAAAGAAAGCTTGCCCATCTTTGCACCCATCTGATTTGACAAGGATTGGTACCCCTTAGCCTGAAAACTAAAAGGGAAACCAAACCAAAAAAAAAAAAAAAAAAGTTCTTCTTTGCTTAAAAAAAACCCAGTCCGAGCCTCTTGTGATTTCTCTGACCAAGTTCTCCTCTTTGTTATATTGCCTGTGTCATGTTACTAGTAAGCCATGCTTCAGCCTCGTGTTTCTTGAACCAGTGAACCCAATTGTCGAGGTAATAAGCATATCTTGTCTAGTTACAGTCTTGTTTTGACTCTTATGGAGGAAGGTAATGTACTCAAAAAAAAAAAAAAAAAAAAGATATTTTATGTACCTACCAGTGATTTATGATACCCACAATTTTAACCCTAACTTACACCACATACCATTGTCTGCTTAATTAAAAAAAAATCATTATCCGAACTGTGGTTCAATTCAATATCTAGGTACTTCACCTTCTCTGCATTCTTGTAAAATTGACTTCATGTCCATGTGACCATTATGTGATTTGTATCAAGAGATTTTTTTTTTTTTTTTTTTTTTTTTT
>MU167222.1:197870-208197 GCA_015951145.1 Cronartium quercuum f. sp. fusiforme G11
GCATTGTGGGAACTCATTGTATATAACTAGGACTGTTTTGTAGCTAGATGGGGGTTTCTCTCCTCAGTCAATTCTCAATCTAAATTGTTGCAATTCGTTCTAAAACCTACATCTTACAAATCTTGACAAACAAGAATCTTCAGATTTTATAAACCTATTAAGAACCTAGGTTAGACTTAACGTGGGTAGACCAACCCCGTTAAACTGGTAGCGAGAGCTTTTTTACGTGACCGAGAACTGACTTCGGGTTTACTCTTGTTTCAAATTGTGTTCCATAGCTCGGAATCAAAAGCCAAAATAGTGGAGCAGAGTTCCTGGTTGTGAAGAAAAAACACCTTAAAGAGAACCCAGGTAAGCAGTCTCGCGAAAAAGAAAGGAAAAGAATTAATTACAACTGTTAGAAAAAAAGAGAAAAGTCTTGACTGAGCAAAGATAACGTTCCTGCGCACTAGAAAAATGTCGGATGCCAGGACCCCGAACAGCATTAGCGCCCGAGAACCAATCAGACAGCTCCGCCTCTTGGAACGACAATCTCTGTTATTAGAATATGAGCTTCCTTTGCTGGAGGAAGGACAGGAAGAGTACGAGCCGGAAATAATGAAGAACTGGGACGCACGTACCACAGCAGCCTATGAAGCGCTGACCAAATACCATGAGGGTAAAAGAGTTACCCTCAATGAGCATGTCAGAGACATCCTCCAGCTCGATGCTTGGGGCATCCCATTAAGCAAAAAGGGGACTCCGACTGCTAGTTCTACAGTTGCCCCAACCCCGACCGACCGCGCAAATGAGCATGCTCCGATAGCAATCGGAGGGGACTACACTTCCCCGGCAACGATTATGGGGAAACGAGTGCCAGGAACTGTCAGCCAGCCGACAAGTTTAAAAGCAAAAGAAAAAGGGAAACATGACCCCGATGACATGGAGGTCATAAGAGGACCCTTAATGGATCTGATGACGAAAGCCAACATCCCGGATTCGATGGAAAGAGTGCCTCTTCGTCCCGACCAAGAAACTGAATTTTTGAAAAAACAAGAAGAAGCGGCCCATCAGCTACAGGCCAAGTGGGACTGGGAGGAAGCGGAAAGATTAGCAGCTCAGGCGGCTTACCCTAGGACGCCGGATCTTTACCCCTCTCACTTCGACCGAGAGCCCATGGTGGGGCCAAGCCAGGGACCTCCTCCCCCTGACCTTTACAATAGACCACCCTATGCGTGGGTGACCAATGACAGGCGCCCGGTGTACGAAGACAGGATACGGAAGGAACGAGATAGTGAGAAAAAGGGAGAAGAGTGGAAGATGGCTAACGAGGCAAGACCTCGCCTTCCCATCCCTAGAGAAAGGGATGTCACCAAGCTGGCAAAAGCCTGTTACGTTCGACGAGTAAAACGTTTTACCGGTTTGAACGAGAAGGATGCCGAGATATGGTGCGACAATATTAGTAAAACCTTCCGTTTGATGAATGCGGACAGTGATGTATGGCACCTAGTGGCATATCAGCTCCTGGAAGGGCCGGCCCTGAATGAAATTGAGGCAGTGGTAGGAACTAGAGACGAGCCTGAAACATGGCTTGACTTCGTTAGCCTAATGAGCCGACGATTCCCTAGTACGCTGTCTAAAGCAAGTGTCATGGCCGACTTACAACAGTTCGGGTTTAGGGGAGGCAAGCGAGCCGTTGACGCCTTTGGGCGTTTCCGAACGATCCTTAATGATGCAAAAAGTGTCAAGTTAGCTCATGAACCAGCTGAGACGTGGATCTCAAAACTACCCCCAGCCCTCCGGTCTCATGTACAGACCGAAGTAGATCGGGCACTTAATGCGGGTGAAGAACTCAGTTTCGAGCAAATCGTCCTCTGCTCGATATCCCAGGACAACCGCCGGGTCTTCAACAAGGAAAGCTTGAGTGCAACCAGTGAAGGATGGTGGGACCATGGGAGGGAGAGACACCTGGGTTGACATGCCAGCCGACCATCAGGACAAACCCGATTGAGGAAACGGAAGTCGGATGATGAAGAGGAGGATCATAGGACCTGTTACAACTGTGGAAAGCGAGGCCACATATTCGGTAACTTAGATAGACCAACCTGCCCGGAGCCTGCTACGGACCGTACGTTAAATTACTTTAAACGAACCAAGGGTGACAGAAGAAGGGTTTCAAAAGCGGAAGGTCCGGAGTCATCAAAAGAATAGGCAATCCAAGCATAGCTCACCTTGTATTGCCTAGTCCCCCCTTGTCCCATAGCATGCCATCAGAATTATGTAATAACAATTTGTGTTATTTTGAGGCCGAGGACAAAGAGCTAGAATCCCATGTGGGATTGAGAGGTACCCCATCATCAGAGATGGGGTTGGAGAATCTGGAACCGGCTCAGGTAAGTTCAGTTCAGAAAAGAAGTCTCTCCATACCCAAGTGTGTTACCCCACAAGTTGGGCTAAGGGTAGGGATTGAGGACCTCAGCCCAGTAACGGATGAGGAGGGCCCCTCCGAAGGAGGCAAGAGCCACCAAACGGAGCCAGGAATGACAGCATCCTCATCGGCCGGTGAGCCCTGTCAAATGATCTCCAGGAGAATCAAGGGTAGCTCCCCTGATAATCTGGCGGCCTTGGAAAGTGACTCAGGTTGCCCGAGAGTCGACTTTATCTTAACACAGGATAAAGTCGCGATCTGCGTGCTACTAGACATGGGATCGCAACAAGCCTCATATGTATCGTCTTCATACGTCGAGCAATGCAAGCTAAGAACTAGATGAAAGCGGGGTATACCCCCCATTTCAGGAGTATGGGGGCAGCCACAACAGATCACCCATGTCTGTGATGTGTGCCTCGATTTTGGTGGCTTGACCTTCAAGCAAGAGTGCCGAGTGGCACCACTCAAATCTTATGATGTTATCCTAGGAATGGATTGGATTACCCGGCATGCATTATCCACGGACTGGGAGACAGGTGTTTGGTCCCTACGAGACCAAAAGGGCTTACTAGGAGAATTCCACGTAGAAAACATCAGCCAGCCACAGGAGCAGGTCCACTTGCTGGAAGGGGAGGCTAAGATAGCTCCTGAAGACCTGCCCATCAACTGGAGTCGAATGCGAAGATTTCTTAGACATAAAGGGACAGAGGTCTGGCTGATCCAGGGGCACGAGGACTTGTGCCCCACAACTGAGGTGAGGGGGCCTTGCGAAGAAGAAGAGGTTCCGGTACCTAAGATCTCAACCGAAGACCCCAGGTTGGTGGCTGCGGCGAAGAAACTATTGGAAGAGCACAGACATCTTTTTAATACAGTGTCGGCTGCCCCGAAGAAAGAACGTGTTATTAAACACCTCATTGATACAGGTGAAGCGGAGCCGGTTTCCCAACCAGTATGACGAATGTCCCCCCTGCTGCTAAGAGAGCTCGAAGAGAAACTGGAGGTGCTCCAGCGAAATGGGTTCATTAGGCCTTCGACCTCTCCCTGGTCCTCACCTGTCCTTTTTGCAAGGAATGCCTCAGGGAAACTGCGGTTTTGCATTGATTACAGGGCAGTCAATGCCCTCACCAAGCAGGACCGACACCCGCTGCCTTTGATACAGGATTGTTTCGACCTCTTACATGGGTCAGTACGATACTCCAAGTTTGATCTCCAGCAGGGGTTCCATCAGATGAAACTCTCAGAGGAATCCATCCCCAAGACAGCATTTAGTACGCGATATGGCCACTATGAATGGCTTGTAATGCCATTTGGGTTAGTAAATGCACCTAGTACATTCCAGCAGATGATGTCAGACATCCTGCGGCCGTACTTAGATAAGTTTGTCCAGGTTTACCTGGATGATATATTAGTTTATTCCAAAAGCGATGAAGAACATTATGAACATGTTCGCCTGGTTCTGGAGGCTCTCTCCGCTGCCGAATTACAAGTCAGTGGGGGAAAATCGGAACTGTACGCCTCGGAAATACAGTTCGTTGGTCACCTGGTATCGGCACAAGGTGTCCGTCCCATGGAGGACAAGTTGCAGGCGATCAGGGCTTGGCCGCGCCCGGAGAATGTCCACGACATTCAGGCCTTCCTGGGTTTGACCGGGTATTACCGCCGATTCATCTGGGGATTCTCAAAAATAGCATCCCCACTCCATGAATTAACAGGGGGAAATGTTACAAAGCGGGCCAAGATAGTTTGGACGCCACAGTGCGAGGCCGCATTTGTCTCCCTAAAGGAAAAGCTGCAAGCCGCGCCCGTCCTGGCAATGCCAGACCCACAGAAACCATACGTTATAGAAACAGATGCTAGTGATTTCGCAGTGGGTGCGGTTCTTATGCAGGAGGACAGCGATGGGAAATTACATCCCATAGCTTTTGAGTCAACAAAGCTAAATGCAGCGCAACAAAACTACCCGGCGCAGGAGAAAGAGCTGCTTGCCATCATCCATGCCTGGCGTAAGTGGAGGAACTATGTGGAAGGCACGGTTGCGGACACAATAGTGCGGACCGACCATGCATCACTTGTGTATCTTTCCAAGCAGGCCCTGCCATCTCGACGTATTGCTAGGTGGATAGAAGAGTTTGCGGAGATGACAATCTGTATAGAGTATAAGAAGGGCCTGTTAAACACGGTGCCAGATGCCCTCAGCAGGCGTACAGATCACGAGGTCCTGCTAATTCGCGAATTGCAGACATCGTTTGATGACCCTTCCGATTGGCCTCTCCTGATCCCATACATCCTGACTCAGGATATGATACCACCCTGGGTCAGTGCTGCCCAGCTAGAGACAGCGACAAGAATGTCTGGACACTTCTGACATGACCCGAAAGCGGAGACCCTTGTATGGGTCGGAAAGGATGCTGAGGAAGCTAGTCCCTTCATCCCTTTCTACCAGAGAGGGGACCTCCTTGATAACCTTCACCGACAGTATGGCCATAGGGGTCGGGATGGTACCCTTTCACTACTTAAAGGGAGGGGATGGTGGCCTGGACGATACTCAGATGTAGATACCTACTGCCGATATTGCCCAGAGTGCCAGATTTTCGACTCCCCTGACAAAGGACAGGAGACTGATGTGCAACACCCGTTGCCACCGGTGGAGCACTGGGTGGCCATTAGCCATCCCAATGAAGGCAGCTACCTCGGCAAACATAGCAGAGGCTCTCCTCCACAATTTGATAGAAGTTTATGGAGTCCCATCGGAGTTACTAACAGACCAAGGGCAAAACTTCTTATCAAAGGAGTTGACCTGTTTTTTAGAAGGATGTCATATCCGTAAGCTTAACACTTCCGGATATCACCCTCGCACTAATGGGAAGTGTGAGCGATTCAATGGGATCTTGGAAAAGGCTCTGTTCAAAGCCAACAAGTCCAAAGACCCCTCTCGTTGGCCGGAATACCTACCAGAGGCTCTCTTCTCCACCAGGGTCAACAAGAGTACAGTTACCGGTTGGTCCCCGTTCGAACTCCTCTATGGGGTTTCTCCCCGTCTCAGAGGCGATCCAGCAACGTTACGACCCTTAACCATCAGAAGGGAGGACGACAATCAAGTAGCCAGACTAGAGAAACTGCGGGCAATACGAAAAACTGCTACTGAGGCCCAGATTGAAAGAGCCAAGACAAACAAAGCCCGTTTTGACTCTCAGTTCAAACCGGAAAGCTCCGGCAAGTCTCACTCTACCTTAGTGAGCTACAAGGTCGGTGATAAAGTGCGATTACGCAACGAGGCTCACACGAAGAGAGAACCCCACTGGTTCAGCCCTTTTGAGGTGTTTGACTATTTAGGAAATAATGTGTACCATCTTATAGACCACCGAACTTCATTATTCCCACATCCGATCAGTGGAAATAGATTGAAACCCGCCCGAATAAGAGAAGGGGCTAAGGGAGTCCCGTGGGCTTTACCCCCACATCTCGCTCAAGAGACAAGCCCCAAAGTTCCAAGAGAACTTAAGCGTAAAGCATTGAAACTGCTCCGAACTCAAGAAAAAACTCGACCCCGCATAAGAATCGTTGGACGGTTTGCTACAGCGTAGGGACGCTGTTCTTCGAGATAGAAAGGGGGGCAGTGTAGCAGGGTCACCTTAGACCCCTGCCATGTGAGTAACTTAAGAAAAGACCCTGGGCTGTTTGACCTCGTCGCCAGGGTCTCCTTCGGGGTCCACACCAAAACCCGATCTATTGGACCCTGGACCCCTATGTTGTTCCCTTACTGTTATTAGAATCTGGACGCATTGTGGGAACTCATTGTATATAACTAGGACTGTTTTGTAGCTAGATGGGGGTTTCTCTCCTCAGTCAATTCTCAATCTAAATTGTTGCAATTCGTTCTAAAACCTACATCTTACAAATCTTGACAAACAAGAATCTTCAGATTTTATAAACCTATTAAGAACCTAGGTTAGACTTAACGTGGGTAGACCAACCCCGTTAAAGATGTTATGTACTCATTAATAACAAGACATAGTAAACATTTGCCTGGTCATGAGTGTATGCTAATAAAGGATAGAGGATAAGAATATAAAAAGATTGTTGGTGTACCAGTCCCATCGACACACACACATAATTAAAAGCATATAGATATATATCCTTGTAAACAAAACAAGGCTGCCCATATCCCTTCCACGACAAACCTCACTCAAGGTCTCTTTTCCCCATCTGCGAAAAGAGACCGTGAGTAAAACCCCATTTCTTAATTTCACCTTTCTCTCTATCTTAATCCTAGAAGTCTGACCAAATGTATTTTTCCATATATGATATGGCATTTGTGTGTGCGAAGTTTTTCTCTCAACCTCACAGATCAAGAGTGTATCCTGCTCACTATTGTCCATTTTCTCACGTACCCAACCTATATTTAGGTCAGCACACTATTCAGGGCAAGAGTTGAGAACAGAACCTCAATAACTTACCCATCCATACATATATCAGTTATTCCTCTAGTCCCCTGTTCTTAGACACTTACAAAGATGGATCTGACCTCCTCTACAGGAGGAGGAGAATCTGCATCATAAAATTAAACTTCAAACTGTCTGAATAACTATAAAAGATATTCTGAACTTTCTATATCTTTTTAAGAGAACTCATAGTCAATTACTATTATAAAATAGTTTCTTGATTCATTCTCATCTTCAGAAAGTCATCATCTTTTGTATTCATCAGTTTTCTTGATTTTCATGGTCTATAAAGGTGCAAAGCTAGAGCCTTTCCTCACTACTTGTTATTTGCTCTTGCTGAGGGGTTCTCAAGAGTGAAATAGTAAGTAGAGGATAAATCCTGAGGCTGGGATTGGCCACTGACAGTGCAAGGAAAGGATTTGCATTGACCATCACTGAACTGCCAGACATCTAGTTTAGCTCTAGATAAGTCCAGCGCCCATCTGGCTTACAGGTGTAAGTCCTGGGCATTTGGGATAGTCTATAAACCCATTTTCCCTTCTGGCCTTTGTGCCCATAACTGTTTCCACCTTTCTCTAGTGAGGTACCTTGCCAGAAAGAAGCAAGGTGCTCACAGGATTGATACTGTGTCCATAAAAAAAATAAAAAATCTCACATGCTGAGTTGTCTTACAACAACAACATTCACTATTTGTATCTTTATTCTATGTATGCATCATCACAAACACAGCAACCTACTGTCGCCCCCCCCTTTTTTTCATTTTGCGTTTTAGACTAACAAATGAAGGTTCCAAAAAAGTTTCTCGCATGAGCTCCTCGCGCGTCTGCCCCTACATGGACGAATAAGTTACACATTTTTCATTTTTTTTATGGCTTGGTTGTGATTTTGCTTAGAGTAACAAAGATTGTAAACGGGCCTCTGTCTCGATGAGCTGTAAATAAAAGAATTACATCAGTGTTCATTTCATATTGAGAGAGAGAGAGAGAGAGAGAGCCCAATGAAATGAGTACTGACCTCAACAGCTTGCTTAACCTCCAGATGTCTTCGCGCTGCCTCGAGCCAATCTCGCGCCAAGACCTTTGGCCAACCCTTTAGCGCATTCAACTCGCGCGTGGCCCCGTCGAGGTCTCTCCCATTTAACAAACCTTCGACGCGCGTTAGTACTGCCATCACGTCATTGCCCTGGACTTCGTATCCGCTCGCCCGCTTTTCAAAAAGAAAGTTGCTGAGGAAGTAGGAGACTAAGTAAGAGATAAAACCTCCCTGGTCGGGGAAGAAGGTCACCGATTGGACCCGGGGCGCGACAGATTCCTTGAACCAAATAGTAAGGCTGGGAAGCGTTTCGACTCCACTCGCAACTGTTTGGGCCGGTAGGCTCGAAAGCGCGGTGGAGATGAGATCGGCGTCGGAGTCATTAGAGAGTTCGATGGGCTTGTTGATTGCCTTGAGCGCATGAACCTCCTCAATAAACGGCCTTTTGAAGCTGAACTCAAACACGCGTGAGAGCGCTCGGAGCCCATTCCAGAGCTTGTGCACTCGAACGTTCTGATCGAGATAGAGCTCGTGATCAAGCGTAGCTCGACCGAGTTCCTTGATGCAGCTTTCCAGCTCGACCAACCTGCTCAACCGGCCCTCACGCTCCTGTTCCACCTGTGACTTGATTTGCCTCATCCACTTACGCTGCATCTCGAGGCCTTTGGAGATCACCTCTTGTTTCAGACGCTCCTCGATCAGTGCCTGCTGACTCTCGAGCTCTTTCTCTAGCTTCGTCTTGTAAAACTTGACTAGCTTCTGTCGCTCAGATTCGAAAGCCTCCTTCCAGTCGTCCTCTTGCTTGTCGAGTCGTTGGTGCAGATCTCGCTCGGCATCGAGCAGAAGCTTGCTGTAACCTTTTGCCTGGCTTTCGAGCGAACGTTCGAGATATGCTCGCTCCTCTGTCTTGATTTTTTCTAAACGATGTCCAAGATGTTTCAATTCCATTTCGGCGTTGGCCAAGACCTTGGGAGGATCGTCTCCACTATCTGTCTTGCCCCGGACAGCTACTTCTGGGTTATCGCGTAGAAAGCCAGCGAGATTGTCAATGGTCGATGCCAATTCGCCTAGGATCGGTTCTGAGCTTGAGAATTCTCGGACTGAAGGGGCGAGGAGAGGTAAAGAGGGGGGTAGAGGCGCGGCGGTGGTTGAGGGGTCCCGAGGTCTCGGAACCGCCCCCGTGTACCCAGGCGGGGGCTCGTGTCCGATGGGGATCGACCCTGGATAGACGAGAAGAGACTCAGGCGAGGATGGAGAGGCTGATTTGGGGGTCGATGCCGAGAGTGTTGTGGAAGAGGGTAAGTTAGCTTGCAGAGCTTGTAAAGCTTCATTCGCCTTCGTACTAGCAGCCGAGTCGAGCTTCTGAGCCGTTTTCGTCACTTGATTTTCACTGGCTGCAGCGATTTCTTGTGCTCGTTGGACTGCTGCCTCGGTCTTAGCCTTCATCTTCTCAATATTGGCCTCCGCTTTCGACTTGCTTTCTTCCGAGTTATCCCGTTTCATCTCTGTTGTGGGCTGATCCACGTGTAGAGACTGAGGCGTGGAGTCATTAAAACCGAGGGTATTCTTTGCACTTGTGATCACACCACCTGTGACCTCCACCGCCCGTTTTGACACATCTCCAATCTTCTCTAGGTTGTACTCTTCGAAATACTCCACAAGGTCCTCGGCTAGCGGTACCGTCTCAGTGAAGACGTCATGCACCCATTCATTCTGAAAGGATGCATAAATGCCTGGATAGAGATATATCACACGTAGTCAGGTGACGGATATAAGTGCGAGCATTTACTGTATGTTTCAAATCTTTTAGCGGGATTGATGACCCACCAGCACCATAAAATACTCCACCAAAGAAGGCTGTGGGTAGCACGAACCTTCGGAACAAACCCTTACGCTTCGGTTTAGAAGCAGCATTGAGGTCAGTAGCATACATCTTTATTTTATTTCAAAAGCCAAATAGTAAGGCAGGTCGTAAGCCACGGATACATGAACAGATTGGTCGTCCACCAAAGGCGCTTACCCGCTGAGGCAGTGAGCCCCAACATTTTGGCCGAATCGCATGGTTGAAAGTCTTGCTTAAAGTCAGAGACAAGTTCATGCTGTTCCCCCGTCGTAGCGAGACTGGGGCCAGGGAGGCCTGTCTGAGTCGGACCATATGGAGCGACCGATGGAGTTTTCTATAATCGAAGGTTGGTTTTGAGTCTGATAGGTTGGACGGATCGAGGCCGATCGATCGAAGAGGTGGTGCGGCAAGACCCGATGAGGAGTTTGGTCGGCAAGGCCAGCATTCTTGGTGCGGGGGCGTGCACATGTCTGAGGTGTCCATGCCTCCCACCCGCATCCTACTTTTGGTTACTACAAGGTCTGAGTGTGTGTGTTTCTTCTGCAGGTTGGATTGGGGGTCTTTCTGAGATGTAGAAGCTTGATGGGAGAAAGTAAGAATAGA
>MU167222.1:247931-271072 GCA_015951145.1 Cronartium quercuum f. sp. fusiforme G11
TGTAATTCCATCGCACCTAATCCTACTGACACTGCATCGCATATCTCGGGGTGATAGAACATCGGATAGGCCCATCTGATACAAATATCTTGGCAGTGAGGATTGGTGTGACTAAGGATAGCCTGCCTGAAAGCATAGGCTTGAAGACCTCAGAGTAGCAATAATGCCTAGCTCAACACCAGAATGCTGAACTAAGCATAGTTCAGGAGGAATCCTTGAGATAAAGAGTGCAATCTATGAGGAAAGACTGTGGCCTTGTTCAAAATGAGACAGAGAAGAGTGAGAAACTGAACAAGGATCTCTGAGGGATGATGTACTATACTATTTCTTGTAGTAAATGCCTGATATGCCAATTTCAGGAGAATCTTTCATATTCTTTTTAAAGGTGTAACTTTGAATGTGGAACATGAGAAAGGGGCAGGGATCTGAGAAGGGGGTTTTTATACCTTTCAGATCCTCAGTAGAAAGATTTCCCTTTCTCCTATCTTTATATTAGGCTAGCACAGCCTCATTGGTCACTATTTCCTTTTATAGTATTTATGACTCCATCTGTGTTCATGTATTTTAACCTATGTCTACTCATATTAATTATGTAATTTACTTATGGGCTCTGAGTCCTGAGTTGTAGTTTTAACTTAATGTACATATGCTTACACATATGTTATTTAGTGTAATTGTTGTTGAGATGTGGCACTAGATGCTGGAATATGGTATTAGTGTTATGGCTATCGGGATTTTGTATGATAAGTCATAGACTACTCAAATGAATCAAACCCTCCATGTCTGAGTCCAAAACTAGTCTGCTTTCTGTAAAAGGAAGGAAAGTGGTGACCAAGTCTGCATTGGTGATGAAGGTATTTTATTATGATGTGTTATATGTTTCATTCTTTTTTAATTTGGGCCTTCTTTTCAGTCTCTATGTTTCATCTGTCCTCAAAAACATTCAAGTGTGTGAAGGAGTCATGTTCTCAGGTTGATTTGTTGAGGCAGTGGAACAGATTTATAATCCTGTCTCCAGTAATCTTCCCTGATTCTTTTTCCTCATCAAAATTGAATCAGAGTGAGTTCTTTCACTATCTTTCTCCCATTGATTCTATATTTCATTTCTGATGTTTTTTTTTTTTTTGATTTCTCTTTTGATCACTCCTCACCTGTGTTGCTCACAGGTCTGTCCTCTGTTGAGCTCTTTCCTGTCTTGACCTCAACTCTTTGCTCACAGGCTCAAAAACCTGCTTGTACCAGGTCTTTGAATTTAGAGCATGAAACACTGAGTGTTTCTTTACAATTGTTACACTATATGTTACATATGGATACAGTCTGTGGGACTGCTGCACAGTCCTCAGGTCTGACATCAAATGAATTGCCTAGTTCTCTTGTAAAGGGCTACCCAAAAATCCATTTTCCTGTGGCATGGCTTATCTTCCATGGACTTTTGGACATTGATTATGGTCTTGCCATTGAGGATCAACAGGACAGCCATGAATTTGGTCTTGGCACTTTCAAAAATGTAGCCCATGATGTGCTACAGCTGGGAAAAAAAGAGGAAGAGGACAAAAATTAGCAGGATTAGAAAGAAAGGGAATTTGTTTGTTTGTTTTTTCAAAAAAGAAACAGGAATCAAGAAGGAACACAAACCAACTAAGGAAAGAGCTTACTAGAGATTCTGAAGGCAAATGATCAAGGCATGATTGGACTAGAACATATTGTGTCAATGGGATGGGGTCAATGGGATAGAGCTGGATAGAGTGGAGTTTGTGGGATAGAACTGGATAGAGTTGAGATGAAGGGGTTAAACAGGTTGGAGGGGAGGATGTCAGGTGATGACTGAGGGCTTGGTGGTGTATGGGGAGGGAGAACTCAAAGAGATACTTTAATTACTCAAGTTCAAGTCTTGGCTTTCTGGGTTTTAGCTTAAAAGTGGGTTTAAACCTCACACTCATTTTTTTTTTTGTTTTTTTCTGGACATTATTTTAAATAATTTCAGTAATTATCATGAGTTATTGGTTTTTTTTTTTTTCTGCTCAAGTGAGTAATTTACTTAAACATCTCAACTACAAAAAAAAAAAAAAACTATTTCAAGTATAGCTCAAGGTTTTTACATCTTTTCTCACTCATCCATGCCTCACCAAATTTTTAGTTTTATTTAAATTGAAATGATAGCCTATGTTTAAACTGATCATCATGATTTTTGGGGCCTGCTATACTGTCTCTTCTGTTTTTTTTTCTCTTAATTCTTTCATTTGGTTCTGATCTACATTATTTCCATCTTAATCATGTTGACCATGCCCTGCTATGCACTCAAACCTGTGTAGACCCGTGCCAATCTGTATTAGTGCGCTAGCTGTGTGTCGGACTCGGTCAATTGTCGGTCCCCCTCCTGTGAATGTACTGTCATTTACTTGTCAAGTGGTACCGCGGACCGATACGTCATTATCTGTATGGGGCTGTGAGTTTAATTCATTCCTAGTTTAATCCTTTCCTCTACCATCATCCCACCACCAATTCAGTATTTCAATCCCATCCAACATGTTATCTTCCTCATCACTCCACATTCTGCCTTCCTCTTCCAGCTTGGGCTCTCGTTTCAGATCTCGACTTCTAGCCAATTCCCTAACTTTCAAACGTCAATGCTTCTCAACAAGCCCTCTGCGATCGAGTGACATCGATGCCATTCGGCCCACGTCTCTTTACACTTTTACTGAGGATGAGACAATGCTCAAGGGTCTCGCCCAACGTTTTGCTGAGGAGGTTGTGGCGCCTAAAGTAAGAGAGATGGATGAAAATGAAACAAGTTGAGTGATGAGAGCTGAATGTGCAGATTTGTGAAGGAGATCGTGACTCTAATGATTGGGTTGAAATTGGATTTTAGTGGATCCTGAGATCATCAAAGGCTTATTCGATAATGGGTTCATGGGTATCGAAATGTCTCAGGAGCATGGTGGCTCGGGTGCCTCATTCACATCCGCTATCTTAGTTATCGAAGAGTTGGCAAAGGTAGACCCATCAGTCTCCCTTATTTGCGATGTTCACAACACTATTGCATGCACTACGATTAGGAATTATGCCTCGAAAGCGCTCTTGGATAAATACATGCCTGATTTGTCTACATCCAAGATAGCATGTTTTTGTCTGAGTGAGACAGGTAGTGGTTCAGATGCGTTCGCGATGGCAAGCAGAGCTACGAAAGATTCTAATGGGGATTACATTATTAATGGAAGTAAGATGTGGATTACAAATAGTAAAGAAGCCGAAATTTTTGTAGTGTTTGCTAATTTAGATCCTAGTAAAGGGTATAAAGGTATCTGCTGTTTCCTAATAGAGAAAGAGATGGGTGTAGAAATTGCGAAAAAGGAACAAAAATTAGGTATCAAAGCCTCTTCTACTTGTACACTTAACTTTGATAATGTTAAAGTACCTAAGGAGAATTTAATTGGGGTAGAAGGGCAAGGTTATAAGTAAGTAAGACAGTCGAATTTTTGGGATTTTCCATGCGTTGATTTCATTGATCGGTTTGGGTACTGTGTTTTCAGATACGCAATTGAGATTCTTAACGAGGGTAGGATCGGGATCGCGGCTCAGATGATTGGTTTGGCTCAAGGTGCTTTCGATAAAGCAGTCAGTTACACTTATCAACGTGAACAATTTGGGAAACCCATCGGCGAGTAAGTAAATCTCTATTCCTGTCCCAATCACTCAATCTTGTAAACTGAAATAATAAATTTAATTTTTTTTATACCTCTGTCGTCCACCAGATTTCAGGGAATGCAATTCCAATTTGCAGATGTACAAACTGAAATTGAAGCAGCCAGATTATTAACCTATAATGCTGCACGACTCAAGGAAGAGAAAAAGCCATTCACAGAGATGGCGGCGATGGCAAAACTTTTTGCATCTGAAGTAGCTCAAAAAGCTAGTGGAAGTGCGATCGAATGGTGTGGTGGAGTTGGATTTACTCGAGAAACCGGAATTGAGAAGTATTGGAGAGACTCAAAGATTGTGAGATTTTTTTTTTCTTTTTCTTACTCTAAATAATCTTAATCTCATGAATGTCTTCTTTAATTTGTTTTTAGGGCGCCATCTATGAGGGGACTTCGAACATTCAGCGTCAGACTCTTGCTAAGTTTATCGCTAAACGAGTTTCTCAATAGATGCCTTGACATTTATGGATGAATTTATATAAGTTCAGGTTTGAAACCTCGTTGGTGCCAGCAGTATCATCAAAATTTCTGCCTGACTTCGTTATTGAAGTATTTTTTTGTCTCCGGTCCTAGATGTAATTACCTGTATTTGTTAAGTCATGAATCTTACATTTTATACTACCTTTTAGCAAAACCATTTTATGTACTTTTGTGGCATTACGTCTTCCAGAACAGATGGAACATGAGTTTTGTTTTACTTCTTCATCATTGAACTGAGAACTTTACAGCCTTCTTGGTCCCTTCTCCTGGTCCCTTCATAAAGTATGGTCTTGATGGCAACAAGCTCTTCCTTTCTGACAGTATTTGTAAAAGGGTCTAGTTTTGGGTGCTAACTGTAATATTCTAGTTTTAGGTGCTAACTCTTATATTAATTTTATGAATGGTTTGTGGACCTTTCAGGGTTTGTAATTTTACAAATCAAGATAATTCCCAAACTGGTAGAGTTCTTCTTGGTTGCCTTGTTTGTGTGCATAAATTCTTACAGTAAGATATTCCATCTGAATTTTTGGGCGTCTAGGCCTCTCTTCAGAGTTCTAGAAGTTCCTTATCTTTTCTCTTATAATTTTTTTTGTTTTTATACAAGTTTTATATGTGGGTATTTGACACTAGACCTTCAAGTTGAATGTATATCTGATCTATTAGTATTGTTATTATGTATAGATTAATTTGTATAATATATTATTGAAATCCTTTTGGTCTTTGCTTAAAAATTAATGACTCAAGGGTTGACAAAATCAAACAAAGCTGAACATAAAGAAATCAGTAAGTATGTATGTACTCTTGCAGATGAAAAGTGTCAACAAAGTGAGTTGATTGCCACTGGATCTGGATTTGAGGGGAGGGTAGGATAGGTTTGCAAAGACTTGACAGTCTTTGAACAGCTCTGAGTGTTACAGTCACCTATTACAAGAAGAACAGTAGTTTTTGTGAGCTAGGAAATGAGTGGAGTAATGAGGAAATGGCTCATTGAAAACTGACCTGGTATGAGCAGAACAGTAGGTTCTGTGAGCTGGGAAATGAGTGAAGTGACAAGGCAATGGCTGATTGAAAACTGAACTGCTTATGCAGAAGACACAAAAGGTGAGAAGAGAAAAAGGAGAAAAGATAAGAGCTGAAAAAACAGTATGTTAGACTAAAGCCTGGTATGAGGAATAGGTATGATGGACAGGACAAAATAAAAAGACATACTCTGATTTCCCAATTATTAATTCAATGAGGAGAAGAGGGAAATCAGAGCACAACCCAGCTCTACATAAAGGGCACTTGGTCTATGCTCCAGCCTCTCAATCCCTCACTTGCATGAGACAGCATTACCCAATCTGTTCACTGAAACACTCACCCCTTGCACTGATGCACACACACACTCACCCCTGGGTTTTACATAGCAGGTTGCACAAAGAGATTGCCTAAACTGTGTAACACAACTACCCAAGTCAAAAGGAGTTCTAGACCATGCCATAACTTAGCAGCCTATACCAATGTAGCCAACCCACATACAAGTGACACAGTCCTAAGAAAACAGACATGGGCTATACCATATCCCAACAGTGGGCTATTCCATATCTAAACAAGGTTGGCAGAGCTGAGGGGCTGCAAGCAAGGCTGATGGACCAGGATGGAAGGGTTTGATGGGGACAAGCTGGGTTGAGGGTGACTCTACCATGATTGAAAGCAAGGGAGACAATCAGGTCCAATGGGTCAAGTTTCATGTGAAAGGACTTTGTAGGAAAGGTGCAGATGAGGTGTTGTAATGAGCTTTGGAAGGTCTGGGATGGCCATGTGCATGGACCACCAATGAAGAGGTGCTGACAATATTTGTCAAATCTACAGTAGTTTGTGTTTGTTGTGCAGCTACCTCAGTATTCAGTAGAATATGCTTGTATTGTGTTTCTCTATTTCCTTTCTCACCACTTGGACAGAAATGTGGAAGACACCACCAAGAAAATTGCATCGCATAGAGGCATGCTATGTCACATAGCAGGCCAAGATGCGATGCAATAGGTCTATTTTCCAAGGTAGGGACCTTGAAAAATGGTCCATAGTATCACATGAAGACATGCTATGTTACATAGCAAGCTTCCATGTGATGAAAATATGTTGGCAGTGCATTAAGTAAGTTCCACCAGTGAAATTGTGGGGGCTGAGCTGGAAAAGTGCATTTTCCATCTCATTATAGTAGATTTTACACATGTAGAAATCACTTGATTCTGGCAGTGCATACACTAGAGACTAGATACAAGACCTACCAAAATTATGGTAAATGGTTCTTTACTACCTGTCTTCCACAGTTCATTTCAAGTAAACAGCTCTGAATGACTTGTTTCTCTAAAGAGATTTGGAATTCCATCCCATGCCCTGCTTTCACTGCCAAGATATTTGTATCGGATGGGTCTATCCGATGTTCTATCACCCCGAGATATGCGATGCAGTGTCAGTAGGATTAGGTGCGATGGAATTACACTGCAATATGGTGTCAGAGCATTAGATACCGATAGTAATTCCATCGCACCTAATCCTACTGACACTGCATCGCATATCTTGGGGTGATAGAACATCGGATAGGCCCATCCGATACAAATATCTTGGCAGTGTTTGGTAGGATGAAGCATGTAATCTAACCATGGACTTGTCAGGGGACAAGTGTACAGACTGTGTACAGTAAATTTACACAGCCACTTTATGTTTGTTCAGGTTTTTCTTGTCAGTTCTTGTCATTCAGACATCTGAAAGGGAAGAGACCAATATCCACAATCACACATAAAGATGGGTGTACATAAGTACAGCTTTTCAAGGGAGAGAGGGAGGAGGAAAGCAATCAATGGCAGTCAATGATTTGTTGATGTTCAGTTTGAGAGCCAGTAAAATCACCTAAGAGGAGCAATGAAAAAATCATCAACTGCCTGGTTGAGAAGCTCTGCTTTCCTATAAATACAAGGAGTAAGAGAATAGAAAGAAGGAGGAGTGGATGTGACATCTATCTCCTCCAAGCACAAACTTCTCAAAGAAATCTGAATTCTTCCCTTCCAATTGATGCTTTTGCTACCTTTTGGATATTCAACTTTCCAAAACCAATATATGCAATTCTCTTTTGCTTATTTTCTGAGGTATTGCAAAAATGTGTCCTCCATTCTTTATCAACATCTACATATAGAAGATCTTATACACTTTTGTCTGCTTGGAAGCGACTTGCTTCAATGCTGTAGTTGCAGCCTTCATTTGACAAAGGCATTTACACCTGTACAGTGCTACAGACACATATGGACTATGCAATGGGTCTCTGGAAAAAACTGTTGGGCCAGGTCTTGTCCCTGGGTTTATCCCCAGCTCCTGAAAATTTGGATGCTCCAATATTCCCCCCTGGCTGGGTTCAGAGCATCCACAATGGTGCACCTCAAGTGTTTTGGTGGATCTCTGAAATTTGAGATTTAACATGATAGAGGTCTGGAGTTGATGGCTCACCACTGTGAATGCTCTCATGTGTTTATTTCATACTCAAGGAAGGCTTCAGTCAACATAAAGTGGCTTGGATTTCAAAGGCATACAAGCCTTACTGCGCCCAAGAGGTTCAAGCAATGATGATCAGCTGGTGAGCACTGCATGGTCAGCGGCGCCGACCATGGTTGCAGCTGCGCAAAGGAAAAGCTTGAAAAGAGTGGGTGTGCACACTATTGTAGAGGTATGGGTATGGCTCTCATAAATCAGGAAATGGGGGCGTATAAAAAAGACCTATTTTGCCATCTCACCAGACCCCCCTACTCCCTACTGCGGCCAAGTTTGATTCGCAGAATGATTATATCAATAAGTTATTCAATTTGCATGCAGCAAACAAGCCAACTATGTGGTAAAACCCCATCAAAATCATGGTTTGGATGAAGTTGACAGTTTTGTGTGCACCGGTGAGCTTGAATCATTTGAAGAAGGTGTTTCTGTCAATTGCTCGCTTCATGATGTTGTTTATGCTGAGGGTTTTATGGATACTACTAAGTATGTTTAATTTTTTTTCCTGGGACAGGCTACAAAGCAAAAAGCAAGATATACCTGTTGTAGATTTAAATGCTGTATCTTCTCTTTGGTGTCCTGCTGATGTATTTACTGATTTTTTTCAAAGTTGTTTCCCAATGAAGAAAAAAAAATAAAAAAATCCAACTTTGTTTCTGATCAAAGGGGGCTTTGCAACTCTTTCAGGGTGCCGCACTGCGCGCACTTTTTTTTTAAAATAAAAAGATGCTGCACGCATGCGTGCAAATTTTGCAATACGCTCGCCCACCATCTGAAATGACATTCAAAAATTGTTAGTCGTCTGGGGTCGATTAAACTGTCTACGCCTGGGAAAGACCGGACAAAATAACCAACTGCTATATTTTTGGTGATTCTGCTGCCTAGTTTCCACCAGACGCATGGAGGCGCACTCTACCATCCAGAATCTAGAAATCGATCCAAGACTTCTTTGCTTTGGGCATTTGTTCAAACTCTTCCCGATACATAGTCGTTCGGATGTCAAACGGTTCCAGTATCCAAAAGCCGGCTAAGAACTGGAGTACGCCCAATTTGCTCTCGCCCACCGAAGAGAAGAGAAGAACCTGTCTGATCATCCTCAACACGTCTATCTCTACGCTTCAGCCCGAACGTTTCCACAACCTTTGGACCTCAGCCGACTTGAGGATTTGTGCCGATGGGGGCGCTAACAGGCTTCACGACTTCGATCCTGAACTTGAGCTCAGACCTGATTACATCAAAGGCGACCTAGATTCACTCCGGCCCTCTGTCCGGGAACTCTACAGTTCATCGACTTGTATCATTCACGACCCGAGTCAAAATTCTACCGACCTAGGAAAATGTATCGAGTTGGTTGAGGAGATCGAGCGCTCGGAAGGGCAGACATACCAAATCGTGATCCATGGAGGTCTCAATGGTCGACTCGATCAAACTCTTCATACCTTACACACGCTCCTAATTCTCGAATCCGGACAACAGGGGCAGATCGTAGAGGGATATCGACATCAGACATCTCGTAGGCATTTAGGTGAGACTTGGGTAGTAGACACGCATAGTGGTAGTATGGCTTGTGCGCTCGAGCCGTCATATGTACATCGGTTCTCAATCCCAGCCGAATGGGAGCGCGACTCGAACTTGACCTGTGGTCTTTTGCCACTCGGCGTCGATTCAGCTCTGGTGACGACTCGCGGCTTGCGATGGGACTTGGGTGAGTATGGTCCACTTTGAAATCGAGCCAATGAGTCGTCATGTGAACTGAATGGCGCATGTTTGTGGTTGGAATTAGATAACACGCGGACATCGATGACCGGGCTACTCTCTACTTCTAATCAGGTCGCAACAGACACCACGCTAGTCGAGATCGAGACTGATCGAGCCATCATCTGGACTATGGAGCTCCCTTCAGCTAGACGATGACGTGTTTACACTCGCTCATGTTTCCTGTGCTCTTACTCCCGCCAACAAGCGCTTGTTGGTCAAATGCCTCTGACCCACATCAACTTTACTCTGGCTTTACCGGCATGTATGCGTGGGATTATTCTCTTTGTAGTTGTCTCCTCCAGTCAGAAAGACCTTTGAGCATGTAGATCTGTTCATCCGATCAATTGTCGTAATCAAATGTGTATATCCTGGTGTGTTATGTAATACAAACCACACGTAAAAAAATGTGTATGTCCTGATCCCTTTGGAGGGTGTATCAATAGTAAAATGATATAAATTGATTGGGTGGAAGACTAACAGCTGAACCTTCAACCAGCAACAGTCTTAAGCGCCACAGTGGAAATAACCAGATGATCAATAAGCCCTTGTAGTTCTTCTTCACTTGCGACACCCTGCTTGAGCCTCACATCCGCTTGTTTGAGGGCTAGGTCTTCGTTAAGCTTGTAAACTTTTCGAATTTCTTTCCAGGATGTGGCCAGGGTCCTTATTTGATCTATTGGCACTAGCTTTCCATCGACTAGCTCGAGCGCTGCATCGTTTAGATTGGATGCCTGTTCGGATTGCTGATCGGATCCTACAAGATCACATATCTTGACTAAGACCACCGATGTCGCTTTTGGATCCATCCCGAACCTTTTGATCGCGTCAGAAATCTGTAGTAAAGAAAAGTGCTGTTAGACTTGTGCTAAGTAGGAAGTGGGGTTTAAACAACGCGTACGTTAGTGCCAGGTGATAGCGTCCACATAATTTCAGAATGAATCGTCTTGGTCTTCAGCTGACCATGGGAGCGCGCGAGGAGGGCTTGATAGATAGCTGTTTGTAGATGTTGGAGAGAGGTAATCTGTATTTAATACATCCACGCCGGAATCGTTTGATAACATTTTGGGTGCGAGAGAAGTATGGAGGGAAGTTAAGAAAGATTTCTTTTAGCGCCTGGGCCTGAAAATACGCCGATCGATCAGGCACTTTCTAAAGTTACTACCGAAACAACAAAGTCTGGTTGAAATTAGGAGACGATTGATTGACCATACTAGAGTTCAAGAAAGCCCAATCGAGTCGTGCTCGCTGAGAGGCAGTTTGAGGGTCGGAATCATCAAGTTTGCTAGCTTCTATTAATGAAGATCTGAGTTCAGCTGCATTACCAAGTTGAGTGAAAAACCAAAGGTAGACAGAAGTGTTGAGATATGGGATCTCAAATCTCTCCATTTCGGTTCAAATGATTTGTTTGTTTTAGAGAGAATAGTCGTTCAAGCTGATGGAATTTGACTGAAGGACAGGATGTTGGAAGGACTTGGTGATAGCCGATCTGGCCGAGGTGAGGCAAAAACCCGGCCCGGGCTTGGCGAAAGGTCGATTTGTCCATACTTTCGGGTTTTGGGCAGTCTTTGGTGGATCTGAACTTGCCACCCACAGCCAAAAAAAAGAATGGCGCTTAAGGAATAGTTTGTCAATATGGAATTGGCCAGAAGTCATCCTTTTTTTGAAACACTAATGAGTAGGGATCAAGTCACTGGTTGTTCCGCACCGGGCCATAGTATTTACAAAGTAGTAAGCATCAGCCACCTGAAAGAAAGACATTTCATCACATACTCCTTCGTGCGGATAGTGTGATATGACAGAAAGTTATGTTGTGGAAGGGTGTGGATTTCTGTCAACTCTTTGTGAAAATGGCTGCTTAAACTGATAGCAAGGGAGGTATGGTGGCATAGGGGGTATAACTCCGGGCATGTTACATCTTGTACTTTTCCTCAGATTCTACATTGCAATGGTCATGTTTAAAAAATAAAAAATCTAGAAAAGAAGAAAGTTGGTTGAGTGTCACCACTTTTTATTTACACTTTGGAAAAGAATTATAGTGTGAAATGTGAAATCAACTGCACTTGGGGAAAAAAAAAAAAAAAACCTTGGCAAAAAACTGTTGTAACACACTGGGAGCAGTAAGTAATTTTCAGTGATGGAAAAGTGTATTTTTCCTGTTAATTTCATACAATTTTCCAATGTGGAGGTCACTTAACTCTTGCAGTGACAATTCATCACTCACTGCCAAGATATTTGTATCGGATGGGCCTATCCGATGTTCTATCACCCCAAGATATGCGATGCAGTGTCAGTAGGATTAGGTGCGATGGAATTACTATCGGTATCTAATGCTCTGACACCATATTGCAGTGTAATTCCATCGCACCTAATCCTACTGACACTGCATCGCATATCTTGGGGTGATAGAACATCGGATAGGCCCATCCGATACAAATATCTTGGCAGTGACTCTGACTCTTGATGTGAGTAATTCCTCAAAAAGACAGCAAACCAGAGTCACACAATAAGGTCAAATTTTATGAGAGATACACCGCATTGATCAATTTCATACTGTGATTTTGAGGGAAGTTTGAATAGATAATAAGTGTCGGCCCTGAGGACTACTCAGCAGTCCCACAGACTGTCAAATACTAATTACACATAGTACTGTAATGGTACATGTGTAGATACAAGTGTAAGATAAGATTACATACAGCACTGACAAGAAGTACATATGTAATCATAATAGTTAAACAACATTGAATATATGTACAAACAGGTAACAATGAATAAATACATTTTAGGCTCAGTTTCAAGAGCCTTAAGTATGGACTTATAACAGGAATGGATACACAACACTGTAATAAGTACTCAACCACAAGTTAACCAAGGGTTTTCATGGCAACCCAAGCAAACCACAAGTAGGCCATTAGCCTAATAGTGAGGGACAAGCCTGAGAACAGGGTATATAAACCCTCCCCCTCAGGCCAGGAGTGGGTTCCAATCCCCAACCTTCTACCACATCACCTAAAATAGCACAACTGGCACAATATTGAGGATACTTGTAAGACAAGTCATCAGCTCAATAGTGCCTGGTGCTCTAGCTGTAGAATAAGGGGTTCAACCAAAGACTGGTAGACCTTGCTCCTTGATACCCTTGTCTGTGAGGACTTACAAGGGTTAGAGCTAAAGAATCACCCAAGCAGGAAAAGGACACCCTGGCTTTTAAAAGGAGGGTCAGATTAGAGTGTTACTAGTGCCTAACTGTAAATCTGATATCTGAGTAAAAGATTACCAATCCCAGATCCAGTCCTCCAAATCCTCATCCTCAAGTTCAACTGGCTGCAGTCATCACTTGGGGGATTCCCAGTACTACTAGCATAAGTTGTTTAAAAGAGGTTCACATTACCTGTCACTCCCACTGAATTGTTCAGGTAGGTAGCCTTACAGAGGCTACCACTGACAATAAGATACTACAGAAATAAAAGGAACAGTTTCAGCCCTAGGGGTCTCTGCCATGTGAAACAAAGGTAGAAAAACTTCTTTGTTTTTTACTGCACCTCAAAGGAGGAGAGTCAAGTGGAATTAAAAGTAGAGGAAGGAATGTTCAAAGACATACAGAAAATACACCTGAGCAACAAGACAAAAATTACTAATCCTTACTACTATTAGCCTTGATGCACCTCCACTCAGATAATTCCTTCTTGCTTCCAAAGCCTTGATTTCTAACACCTGTACACCTCATCCATGAAACAAATACCCCTGTTGGGTATGTGAGGTGGGACAAAGGCACCCCTTTGTATTGTCAAACACCTAATGGAAGTGTGTGTCTTGCAAAGGCAGTGTGTATGACCATCCTTGGTTACAAGGCCTGAGTGCTCTGTGCACCAAAGGGAACTTGTGGGGGGTTCTGATTTTTAACATATGGCTAAGAAAGTGTTCAACAGCTATTTTCAGCTTGTTTTGCATTTGGTTTACAATCCTCTTACTCTCACCTTGACATGGCACTCCAATGCTTTTAAGTTTGACATGAAAATTTGTAAAAGTCTTGGAACAGGGGGGTCACTAGTACAATGGATACAAAATAAAAGGGTTTAGGCTTGATCTAAGACTGAGTGAAATAGACATGACAAGAGAGAAGGGTAGAGGGAAATTAAGCACAAAATAGAAAGTGGTAGGACAGACATAAAAAGAAATAACAAAAGGGAAAAAACTTACTGTCTCTCTCTCAGCAGAGGAAGAAAGGAGACAAGTAAGGAAATAAAACTATTTAAGTGAAGTTGAGTTAGGGTGATACTTGTAGAAGCATATTCACTGCCAAGATATTTGTATCGGATGGGCCTATCCGATGTTCTATCACCCCAAGATATGCGATGCAGTGTCAGTAGGATTAGGTGCGATGGAATTACTATCGGTATCTAATGCTCTGACACCATATTGCAGTGTAATTCCATCGCACCTAATCCTACTGACACTGCATCGCATATCTCGGGGTGATAGAACATCGGATAGGCCCATCCGATACAAATATCTTGGCAGTGATTCTAGTTGGGGGAATATGCCTACAACAAGTATACTATCTCTCTGTGTCAATTGATCTTAACAAATTGCATAAATTTCTTTGGAGTAAAACCTGATAGTCTGATAAATTTGGAACGGGTAAAAACAGCAAGTACCCAAGAGGATTGTGTCAAATTTTGAAGCTGCAACAGATTTTGTGACAGTTCTTAACCTGGAAAATCTTTTTCAAGTGAAATACCACAAAACAGAGCACACAGAAAAAACTCTACAAGAGCCTTCACATAGTAGGGATTTAATCCAATCAAAGCTTCAACTATCAATACCAGAGTTTACAAAGCAAAAGTTCAAAATCCAAAGGACACAGATCACCATTGAAGTGCTTATATCAAAAGCCACAAGCTTTTCATCTCTAAACCAATGAGAGGGAACTAAGGATGAAGTGGATGATTCTTTTAACCATATAAAGGTGGTCACCAGCAGGAGACAAGCTCTAAGCCTAGAAGTTTGAAATCCTTCCTTTACTCTTATAAGAAAATTCTCCTACATTCAAAAAGCACACAACTAGCCTTGACTACAAACAGAAAAGGGAAAAGACCCAATCTGAATATAACACTACAAGTACATCACCTCCACAGCACACCTACAAATGAGGAAATCACAAAAAAACCCTGTTTTCCAACTTTGTCATACAAAATTCACACACACAAGGCTCAAAACCAGCAAAGACCTTATAAAACAAGTCCAACCACCTAATCTCTATCACACTAAATTTTTGAACCACTTTCATTAGTACAGCCTTCCTTTATTATTTCCTTTATTCATATAAGACTCTGTAAAGATAGTTTCCTAAGCTTGAAAATAGCTAGCACAACTCCTAGATAAAACAATGGCCAGGCACCCATATTTTGACAGCTCTCCTTCAATCTTATGAAGTTTCTTGATGGTAATAAGCATCAAGTTACTACTTCACATGAATCACATTCACACTCACACCTGGGGCTGAGCTGGCCACCAATAACATATTTGCATCACATGAAGGCATGTTTTGGTATGTAGAATTCCTTCATAAAT
Organism: Cronartium quercuum f. sp. fusiforme G11; assembly: GCA_015951145.1. Lineage (NCBI taxonomy): Eukaryota > Fungi > Basidiomycota > Pucciniomycetes > Pucciniales > Coleosporiaceae > Cronartium > Cronartium quercuum. Next base: position 262,958 of record MU167222.1, read on the forward strand.
GCAATTCAAATATGCTGTAAGTAGGCCTATGGCCCAACAGAGCTGTGCCATGGCCCACAGAAGGTCTTGCACTCCTTTTCAAGGCCCTGCCCTGGAATCTACAGGTCATTTGTAGGGAATCAAGTACAAATATTCTTTGAAAACAATCAGGCATTCCCAATGATTTTTGTAGACACAAGGAAAAGACTCACACAACAGTCATGTGAAACAAAAGTGTTGAAACCCTGGAGGAGGAGCTGGCATTTTTTTTTTTTTTGATCAGGGTTTGATCTGGAGTAAAGGAAACTTTTGGACATCTTTTTCCTTTGAAATAAACTGACAAGTATATTTTTGTTTGGAATCACACCACCATTTTTCTTTTTTCTCCATCAGAATAAAAGGGAAAGAGATCCATTTTTAGTTGTGTAGGAGAGTGTTTGGTAATCCTAGGCCAAAGATTCAAGAAAGGAAACAAGAAATGGAACTCAATCTGCTGATAAAGATCAACTATCAGAGCAGATACACAAAGAAGGAAAAAAAATAACTTTCACACACCTGAATGTTTTTTATCTAATGGGTTCCAAGCTAGTTTGATAATATATCATCTAAGAATTCAAACACACTTGTTCAGGCTGGGTGTCTTTTTTGATGAAGGCTTGTGTGTTTTCTACAATGCACCCTGATTCTGAGAAGGCCTTTTTGATTGGGACACCAGTTGCAGGAAATGTAAGTAATGCTCTTACAGCAATGGAAAGGTTTTGGAAGTTGGTAGAGTGAACCTATGCCTGTAAAGAGGGTCCATCCAGTATACATGGTAAAAAAAAAGTTTATGGTATGTACACTTTCAATCTTCAACCTTGTCTTAGTAGTATAGAACTAATGTGTTGAGCAAGGGCAAAATTTGAAAGGGAGTTCACAATTCAATAAATGAAGATAAGATGCCTCTCTAAGCTACAAACAGGACTTCAACGGATGTTCTAACAGTTATTTCTCTGTCTTAAACAAAATTTGAGAAAATATTCACAAACTTATTCATGAAGAAACACTGTACAAGATTCTAGCCTTTATTGTGGAACTACCTGCTTAAACACACTATTGAAAATTTAATCTGAATAAGGAATCACTATTAATAATTGAGAAAGGGAGCCTTTCTGGTTTTTCCACACATAATTAGGTATTAAATGACTCTTAGGAAAGGGTCCTGAAGTGTTGAAGTTACAGACAAAATCCCAGAACAAAGAGAGTAACAGAGAAAGAGAGCCTTGCCCTCTATATCCACCAATACAACATGAAACATGCACAAAAATCTCCAAGTCCTCAAAGCACTTTCACCAAAGTATAAAAATAAAAAATAAAAATAAAAAAACTCACCCTCAAACAAACATTTCAAAAATCAAAGGACATTAAAATTGACCACCAAGGATGCCAAGAGAGAGAAAAACATATGAAATTTACCTAAGTTCACCTATTCATGGTACAACACAGCACCTCTATGGCTTGAGATATCCTTATTACAGAAACAAAAACTCTATTTCACATCCCCAAACACTTTCATATTAGCACTTACCTTCCAAATGGCATCTTCAAATCCATGAATCTCTGTCAGTTTCAATCTTATAATGTCAAGACAGGATGAGTATTGCTGCCCTTCTTTTTATTTATAGCTTTCATTAATATTTTTATCCTCCAATATGTGTTCTACATATACTGAACATCCTATAAATCCCACATTTGTATGTAATAAACCATGATCCTAGCACCTGAAATGACCAATACACACATTCACACATCCAATGAACCCCAATCTCTTTCATTCATTATTTTCTCTTCCTTAAACAGTACCACCTCTCTCTCTGAACCTATAGCACCACACCTTCATCAATGAATTCATCTCCCATACTGATGTGACCCAGTTTAAATACCCTGACAATTAAATCCACCCCTTATATTTATTTCTCTCTTTATGAATCCTAGTGTAATGAAAAAAAAAAATTATTGTGAATAATGTAGGTGAGCTTTCCACACAAAATTTGCACTAGGTTAACTCTGTTTATCTGTGAAACTAAGCTTAAAGAGTGTAACACACCAACTGAAATGTGTATGGTTACCAGTGCACAAGGGTTTCTAATTATTCTACTTATAAACCTTAATATATGCATTAATGCACATTGTTTGCTACATACTTTTGAATACTTTCTATAACTGTACTGACAGGTTAGCTTCACTACTGAAGAGTTCCCCTAGACTCACCCAAATAATTGATTTAAATCAAAGTAGTGGTAAATCAACTCCTGTAATGAGGAATATGGATAGTTGTCACCACTTAAAAAAGTTCTGAATAATGTTCAAGGAAAGAATAAATCTCTTCACAAAATTCCTTTTTACCTTAAAACGCCCTAATCCACCTCTTATCATGATTTTGTCACTTTATACACTTTAAAAACCCATACTGCATGCTTTCCTCCTTCTATGAAGAGTACAATACTAATAATAATGCTTTATGTATATTATGCGCACCACAGCAGTGGGGCCAATTTGGCAGCCCTCCACAGTGGTATCACCATGTCAGGGTTCCCTGAAGCTTACATCATTCACTGCCAAGATATTTGTATCGGATGGGCCTATCCGATGTTCTATCACCCCGAGATATGCGATGCAGTGTCAGTAGGATTAGGTGCGATGGAATTACACTGCAATATGGTGTCAGAGCATTAGATACCGATAGTAATTCCATCGCACCTAATCCTACTGACACTGCATCGCATATCTCGGGGTGATAGAACATCAGATAGGCCCATCCAATACAAATATCTTGGCAGTGATGTGATGCAGTGTCAGTAGGATTAGGTGCGATGGAATTACACTGCAATATGGTGTCAGAGCATTAGATACCGATAGTAATTCCATCGCACCTAATCCTACTGACACTGCATCGCATATCTTGGGGTGATAGAACATCGGATAGGCCCATCCGATACAAATATCTTGGCAGTGATTGCCCTATGAATGTTGACAGGGCCAGCGCCAGAATCTGGGGCCCTTAAAGTGCCCAAGGTGTGAGTGTGAAATTGTATGGGATCCTAGCATCACCCTGTACAGTAGCGCAAAGTCCTTCAGTTGACAGCTGAAGTGTTTTTTTTTTTTTTTTTTTTTTTTTTTTTTTTTTTTTTTTTTTCATAAAATTGTTGACCCCACAACCAACTTGGGTGAACCAAACAACCAAAGTTGGCAGTGAAAGTGGGGTTTTGCCAGAGTGAACTCTTCAGTTATGTTTCAAAGGCTCTGACCAGCATTTTTTCTTTTTTCTTTTCTTGAGGGGGGGAAGGGTGCGGCCCTTAAGTGTCACAAATCAAAAAAGGCATTTAAAAAAGGGAAAATACATTTGTTACTTACATTTCCCTAGGGAACAGTCAAGCAGTGATCTCATATCAATCTCTGAGCTCACCAACTAGGGTGAGCAGGACTTGCTTAAGCTGACATGGTGGGAGATCCCCTTGAGTTACCATGCTGAGACCATATACATATCCAGAGCACACCCACCCCAAAGTGGGACCTAAGTGGTGCACCCATCACGTTATCTAAGAGACTTGTTCAAAATATCTCAAGACCTCAGGGCGTTGATCAAAACACCCTTAGGCCTAAGCACTCAATCAAAACCACTAAAGGCCTAGGAGGTTTTGTCTTTAGGTTTTGCCGCCCTGGTGAATTATTGCCTAGGCCACTCACAAACCTTTATCCGGAACTAAGAGAAGACATATTCCGATGGGGATCTGACTGTGTATGTTTTTAGTGGTTGCATAAGTTATTTATCAGTTGGCTTGGATACGAAAGCTTGTTGTCATCGATTGGGTGGCTGAGGTTAAATTACGGTATGTTGCGTACTTCTAAGCCTCCGACCCGCCCCGACCCGATCCTCGACGAAGACCTCAAAGCCCGATTTGAGTGAGTCTATATAAATTAGAATTTATTTGTCAGCCCAGTCATCAATCGAATTCGAAACCACTTCTCTCACTCAACTCAGATTTAAATTAGATTGTTAATACTATTCGTTTCCAATTATACTTAAAGATGGAATTTAATAGATTAATGGAATTAGCTGCAAAACAAACTCAAGCATCACAAGCTGCATTCGCAAAAGAAAATGAATTAAGAATAGCAAGAGAGAAATTAAAATTGATTGAAGAAGAGCGTAAAGAGAAAGAACGTATCAGGTAAAAGTGTTGTTAAAAAAAAAAAGATCATTAATCTTACTTCATTCGAATTCTTCTCGAAAATACTAATTCTTTTTCTTCTTCTTATGGTTATATAGATTGGAGAAAGAACGTTTAGCGAAACAGAAAAGAGAAGATCAAATTAAAGAACAAAAACTATTAGAAGAAAGACAACGTAGACAAGCTGAAAGAGCTACTGCCATTGCTAACAATACATCTAATGTTGAAACATCGAAAGTTGCTAGTTCTTCATCTGGAAGAACAAGAAAGCTTACTCCTAATCATCATCATCGTAAAGTTATAAATAATGTAGTAGGTGTAACAAAAAATCAAGATCCAGAAGAAGTTAGAAGATTAGAGAGGGAAGAGAAATTAGCAAGAGCAAGAGCAAGACTTTTTGATGAACCTATCTCTATCTCACGAAAGAAACCGAACACAACTACTAATACCACCAGCAAACGAGCGATGAAAGGCAATTCTAAGATGACAGTGGGAAGTTCTAAAGCTATGAGTAGTAATAGTACGACAACGACGATGAGTGCAAGACAACAGATTGAGAAAGAGTTTAATAAAGGTGAACGAAAGGCTTTGAATACAGTTAAAAGAGATAGGAGAACGATTGAGGAAGTGGAAAGAGATATGAGATTGCGTAAAGGTATTACCACTAATCCTGCTAGTAAAGGTGAAGATGTATTCTTTGATCCTAGAAAACGTCAAACTCAGAAAATAAAAACAATCGTTAACAGATCTTCAGCTGTATCAAATGATGATACAAGTTGTCCTAATAAACGTAAAAGAGTCTCATTACCTTCATCATCAACATCTCGACAACCAGAATCGATTAAAAAACCATGTTCATCAGCTCCTATTAAGCGTTCAAATGGTACACAAGTTAGAGGATCAAGAAAGCAGGAGAGTGAAGATGAATCAGAAGATTATGATGAAGAGAGTGAAGAAGAAGAAGGACATTCAGTACCAGTATCAGTCAGGGATCAAATATGGGAAATTATGGGAAAGAAAAGAAGTTCTTATACTAATCGTGATATATTTAGTGATGAAGAAGGTAGTGAAGATATGGAAGTCGCTGCAGATGAATTATTAGAAGAAGAAAATAGAGCGTGAGTGAAATTTTTAGTTATTAAAAAGAATTGTTATGGATTTTGATGCTTCTTTTTTTCTTGGGGGGCCTATAGGGCTGCTTTGGCTAGGAAAGAAGATTTGAGAGAACAAGAAATGTTGAAGAAACATGAGATTGAGAAGAAGAAACGATTAGCTAAATATTCACAATCATAAATAAAATTAACTTTATCATAAAAAGAAATACATTCGAATCGATGTTTCATTAATTTTTCATCATCTATTATAACAGACAAATTGTACTCTCGAACACACTTCTTATAGTGTAATCTGTAGACTTATTCATACATTCCATTTTTTGTTTTCTTCTTTTTCTTATCGAATTCAGATCATGCAACATGTGTTGTGTTTCTTTTGGTCTCGCATTTTTTTTTTTAAAAAAAAGAACTTTTCTGTGTTAATATATTGGGACGGAGCACTACATATTGCTTCTTCTTTTCTTGTTATCTCTCTTCTTGTTGTTTGTTATTGTGGATGAGGAGTCATACAGTTGTATAATTTACCACCGATATATATAGATCAAAGTACATGTTTTACTCATTCTTCCTATCAGTCACGGATACGATAATGAAGTTTTTTTTATAAAATGGAAATACAGAACAGCCTTTTGCTTATTCATGAAGCCTCTATTGACAGTCATTATCTTTGTGTGGAGGAAGGTATGTATCAAAGTGAAGCATACTCTTTTTTTTGTGGGCTTTCAATGAATGTAGTGAGTTTCTTTGATTATTGAAATGCAAGATAAGTTTTTTTTTTTTTTTTTTTTTTTCTGATGAGCTTAAGTGGTGCTAGTGTCAAGAAGGTCTTAGCTCTCTTGAATTATTTGCCCTGCATCCTTATCAGTTTCAGGTACTCTTCCTTGAAATGAAAGCCAGTTTATTTTGTTAATTTTGTTTTTGCCCATTGAAAATGTGATTTAATTTTGGAATATTTAAATTGATTTGATGGTTTTGTTTTTGTGTTGGTCTTATTTAAATACTCCGTGACAGTATGACTCGATTTAATAAGTAAAATTTGATAATTTAATAAATATTCGACCATGACTATTACCACCACAACAGGTTTTACGAGACCAAGGAAAAGACCAAGAGAAAATGTCAACGAGAATAATTTGAGCACAACTTATAATTTAAAACCACACTCAAGTACAACAACATCGTTGAGAAGAACATTTAATCAGGAACCAACTATACCAATCTTATCAGATAAAAGATACGGAAATGTAATAGATCCAATATTAAATAATTTATTAAACATCATAACCAAACAATTTATCTTGAGTTGGTTTACACAAATATCACCAATAAAAGAGAATACAAAAGTATTTAGCACGAGAGTGAATCAGATTTTAATACAATTAATAAGAGATATTGAACGTAGATTACACGTTATAAATCCTATAGATTTTTTCTTGATCGATTTACCAAATTTGTTGAATTCACATTTGATTGATTTAAAAGAAACTAAAGAAAGATTAAGATATCAAGTTAAATATGGTATTGAAGTTAATCTTATATTTGAGGAAATGTTTTTAAGAATTAGAAATCATAATGGTATACAACTGACTACAATCAATAATTTAAATCACCATCATCATCATCATCATCATTCAAAATTATTAGATCCATTACCAAAATTCCCTGATATTAAAGCTTTACCTTCACCTACTTATTTAAGATTATTAATTGAACATTTAATGGAAATCGTTTTACCTTTAGAAGATTGGGAATCTGAATCTGAAAGATTTATTATTAGGGAAATTATTTTAAATGTTTTACTTGTTCCACTTTTTTGTAATTTAAGTCAACCTAATACAATTTATAACATTATTGGGAATTTATTAGAAAATGAGATTATGAATGATGATTTAAATTTAAATCAATTAAATGAATTCAAAAAACCTTTATCGATTAAAGTGAAGTTATTTAGTTTTTTTAATCAGTTTATTCATTTCCTTTTCTTATTACCTTCAATTTATCAATCAATTAGAAAATTGTCATCAATTGATTCAAATTTGATTAATGATCATTCCAATAACTTTGAACCTTTTATTAAATTATTCTCTCTGATTCTGAAATCAGATTATAAACGTTTACATCTAAGGTCGTTTTTTTGGTTCTTATCCATCTTTTTTAAATTATTTAACAAGTTATTTACTAGGTATCAATTGTTTCTTTTCTCTCTAGTTCGCCCCTTTTTTAGAAAAAAATCGTTCGATCTACTGATCATTTTTCTTTGTGATTTATATATGAATTATTTTTTCAAAAAAAAAAAAACAGGTTATTTGTTCATATCTTTTATACATATATATTTAATCCACAAACAATATCAAATATATTAATCCAAATAACCATAATATTAGAAAATATTGATAATCCGATTACAATTAAACCAAAAACAAGACAACAAACTCAATTTATCATTAACTCTAAATTATCCAAATCTTTTTGTAATTTCTTAAATCCAGGTTTAAATCAAAAAGATTCAATCTCTAATGAATTTTTGGAATTATTTGATTATCAATTAGCTAATTTATCTATATTGTTTAAAGTTTTAGAAATTTCTTTGGTTAGGGTTTTTCCTGAACTTGTTGATTGGGATATTGATGATGATAGTGATGATGATGATCAAACTTGTTAATTGATTTATTTATTTATTTTTGTTAGTATGTTTAAATATTTGGTGTTCATTTATAGTGCATTTTTTTTTTAGGGGGTGAACGGTTAGGTTTTTTTTTAAAAAAAAATTGTTTGAAGATTTGGTGTTCATTTATAATGCATTTTTTTTT
>MU167222.1:338056-349157 GCA_015951145.1 Cronartium quercuum f. sp. fusiforme G11
GCTCCTGTCATAAGTATACTATGCTTATGACTCTTGAGACTGAGCCTGAGATGTGATTCCATTGTTACACTTACTTATTACATATGTAGTACATATATTATGCTCCATTTCTTCATATGTTCATTACTTGTTACACTTGTAACACCTATTACATATGTAATAGACATGTTACATTATGTTTCTACATTTGTACATGTCTGGTTTCAATCCTTGGGACTGTTATGCCATCTTCAGGGCTGACATTTCCAGCATAACACTGTAGTACATATGTTACATTATATTCCTACATCTGTACTTACATATTACACATGTAGTTCATATGTTACACTATGTTTCTACATATCTGCATGTCTGGTTTCAGTCTGTGGGAATGTTCTGCAGTCCTCAGGGCTGACAGTAACCATGAACTAAGATGAACTCAATACATGGAAAAACCAGCCTAGCTAAAATATACAGAACAGCCAAGTATGAGTAGTGATATGAATATATATAAAAACAATCAAATTATAGTTTTAACATAGCCTGCTTTGCATAGCCCTTCTGAAACAAATGAGAAGCTAGGCTGGGCATGACTTGTGTTAAATAACCCTGGCTACAGAGGATGATTGTCATTCCTTAGGAAACCTATCATGATGTAATCCTAATTATCAAACCCTGCTACCTTCTTAGAGAAAGCTGAAGTTGCTATGAGAAACTTATTTCAAGTTGCTGGCTAAACCACTTATAAATAAAGGTGCATCTTGTTATAGTAGAGGTTTTTTTTTATGGCACACAATCTTACCAATATATTTCAGCAGCCTTGCCTGAACTACCAAAAAGCCTTTCTGGTCTGCTTCTGAATCTGAACTTGTAATTGAGCAAAAAACCATATCCTACCTTGAATTTGGGAAGCAGCCATTATCAACCTTTATCCTACTGTATGCTTCATTTGGCAAAAGGTATATGGGCAATAAATACATGTAATTTAGACATATATATACCTAAGACATATAGGTATATATGTCTTAGAGATTGGCCATCAGTAAACCTACTTTTTGAAAATATGTCCAGACATATACATGTAAAAGTAGACATACATCTTCACTTTTACATACAGGAATATATCTCTCCAGATACCTTTGGATAACCCACCCACTTGCCCTCATTCACCTTCTGGCACATTGACCCTTGACCCTGGCCTCAAGCCCACTACCTCATTCCCATGACCTCTACCTCTACCTCTACCTCAACCCCACTACCTCACTCCCTACTTGGATTTTGAGTGAGTGAAGGTAGACTGATTGTTGATTCAATTGAGTTTGGAGAGGGGTGTCTGGTTTAATGCACCATGGAGGAAAGAACAGAGGTCAGATTGGATGTTGTTGGCTCAATGGGTGGGTGTGATGGTGATCAGCACTGGTCTTGAGAGAGACACCAATGCATGGTCACTGGGTCTATCCCAATTCCCCAGAACTGCCATCACCTTGCATATCCTGTTGGTATATTATATATCCAACATTTGCTGAAGGCTCAAGCCACATATATCTGTCACAGATATATATGGAAACTTTTGCAAAAGGAACCAGTAGATGTTGCTTTTCTCTTGTCAAACTCAAAATCTAGTCACTATTTGGTGAGTTCCTCTTCAAGTAACCAGTTTTCACAACTCTCCAGTTGTTGAAATTCTCTGAAGCTCTTTGGCCTCAGGATACTCAGTGACATTGTAAGTCTTTAAGCTTAAAAATTAGGCTTAGGAACTGACCTATCCACTTCTGTTCACCTTACAGTAAGCCTTTGCTCAACTCAAGGGATTTTTCTGTGTCAAATCATTCTTTTACTTGCTTGTCCTTATACTCAATGAACAGGAATGTCAATTCTATGTACCCAGTAGGATTTCTTGCCAGGGCCCACTCAGTAAGGAAGCTAGACTACCTCTGAATTTTTATACCACCCTGACAGTAATGGTGGACTCAAGAGCTACAGAAGACAGTACTCTAGCACTATGGTACCAGATCAAAACACTTGTACTGTGATGTCCATATTCCTGTGAGCTTTCAACATAGTTAACAGAACAAGTGGCTCTTCCTGAAAATATCTGATGTCTTTCTTTTGGAGTGGAAAAATTCAATATTCGGAGTCCTGAAAGGGCTTTGACACACTTCATGGGTCTGGGGGAATTATAATATATGAAACTTACAAACTTGAACCTGTCAGCTATGGCTTAAATTGAGAAAACTAGTTCATTTAATGGCTCACATTGACATTGCACTACTACCATAGCATATTATAAATGATATAGTGATAGGCAGCTTTGTAGGTTGGCTTTGAAAGGCATCCTGGATGAATTTTTGCCTTATGAATTTTCTCAATTATCTTTTTATCTTTTAGTTCCCTCTACCTCTCATTTGATTTTCTCATGATCTCATGGTTAAATATAATTTGTCAGGCCAATCTCTACTTGAGCATGCACACATGTGCTGGTCACACAATGTGCTAATCTAAACCCATAGGGTCTACTATGGTGGAATGGAAGCTGAATGATCTAGACCTAGTCTTTGTGTTGTTATTAAATGCTTCTATTCATTTGAGCCTGCAATTTTCCTTTTTTTTTTTTCTCTCTGTAGATTTACTGCTTTCATTTGATTTGCCTTACTCACTCTTTCTCATCTGCTGAAGGAATTTAAACACTGCCTGGCTTCTTTTATTGATGGAATCATGTGTTTTATTTTACTCTCATTTTCTCTGTGAAATCACCTCCCTCTAATGCCCTCTCATATCCTTTTTCATTCATGATACTATATCAATCCATTCTTTTATGAAAAAGATAACTGGCTCATCATTTGATTTTTCTTAATTCTAGCTCTTGTGTTCAGCATCATTTACCTTCAGCTTCATTATTGATAACTTTGATCTTAACCCACAACCTACCTGAAACCTTGGGAATCAATCCGGAGGTTGGAAAGTTAATAGTGAACTTGAACCAACAAAAAGGTTGCATCATACATCTACATCCAACTCTGCATAAGGTTTGCTATTCCAAGGCTACTATGCTTTTATTCAAGAGGGGGACCTCAGATAATGGCACAGTTACATGGAACAGTTGCATCAGAAACCATTCCTGCGCCAAAGTTTGAGGACCCATCACATCTGATCCAAAACCTTGAGCCAAACTGAGGGTGATCCCATAAACATATGAAGTATAGTCTTACAACAATTTTTCTAAGCCGATGAAAAAAAAAGAAGACAAACCTTATCCTACTTGCTTCTCTGGCCCAAGTCTCACCAACAAGAACGCATCAACACCCCCGCTCATTCCATGCAAGTTGACCATTTCCAAGTTACCACCAAAATAACGGGCATACAGCCTAGCCATCGGTAAGCTGTTTCATTATTTCAAATGAGTAACCTTAAAAAAATTTGTTCACAGAAAATAGACCTGGACATACCCATATCCTAATCCTGCGAGTCTACCAAGTCCAGACTTAAGGCCGTCAGCTTGTCCAAAAAGCCCCTCATCATAATCATCTGATTGGGAGATGGTAGTGAAGGCATATGCGAAGATATTGTCAATTATCCTGGGGCAAATGCCACCGCCATAATCTCTGATGCGGATAGAGAGCATCTTTGGAAGTTGACGGAGGTTGGGCGGGAGTGGGGGTTGAGAGATCGAAAGAGTGATCTCGATAGGAGGAATCACTAATGATCCGGGGAGCTTCAGATGGTACTCTGCTGTTGCGCGGAAAGCGCTGTAGAAGAGAGAGGGGAAAGATTTAATATCAAGGAAGTGTTTGAGGAATAAAGAAACTGGGGTTTACTTCTTCAGGATCTCCGTAAGGATGTATCTTTGTCATCACAAAAGATAGCCAAGCATGAGAGGACTGGATGGATGTAATGGAGTATTGGAGAAGATGATGGCCCAGATACGTGGACTCACTCGAGCTAGAGGCAAACTCAAGCAGGGTTAAGAGACCGGAGGGATTGTTGAAGACTTTAGACTTGAGCAAAACAAAAAAGCATATTTAAGCCTGACTGACATGTATGCCCACAAAACACCCCTTCGCGTTCAGGTCGCCCTTGACGATCCAACTCGGGGAATGGCCATACCTAGAGTTCAAAAATGAAGTTTCGATTAGCATTTTCCAAGAGGATTAAGCCTTCGATGTGTAAGATGAAAAAAATAGACTTACGTTCCATCACACAGATCCCGAACAAATGCGGCAGATCGATCGATAGAATTCCGAATGTCAAGTTCTGTATTGACGATCCCGATCAGCGTGTCCGAGCCTTGAGCTGCAGGGTGAGAGAGAGCGAGATGTTGTTCGGCGAGCAGACGGATTGACAGCCGATCGCGAATGGCTTTGTCGAGGAACGAGCTAATTTGATCTTCGGACAGATACCGCCTGCATTCTTGGAAGCCTACACGAATTTCAACCATCAGCCATTTGGATTCAGGTTCACGAGAGAACGAGATGACAACCTTTAGCAAAGAGAGGGATGATGTTCGCTTCGTCTTCTACCATCTTTTCGAGTTGATTCACGAGCTGCCCATTCTGTTCTAAGGACCTTCGAGTACGCCGGAAGAGGAAGCCGGCGTCAATGGACCCAAGCAGTAGCTCTGGATTTCAGCCAACGAGAGGAAGTCACACGTGATGGGCGGGGTGGCGCTCAGCTCAGCCCACGCGTTCGTATAAATCTTCATCACCTCGCTCGTGTGTGGATTGGAGGCAGGCAGGTAAGGCAAGCTCATCTGGACGTTTATCTGCATAGGACCATTGAAACATTGATCATTAGCCGAAGTACCAGGGCGTTTGGTCCATCGTACCACTGCTTGCAATGGAGCTTACCCGGCGCTCCAGCCGTTCGGTCAATTCGACCCGGGTCAATTCGGCACTTTCGATTAGCGCTTGAGGAGACAGCGGCGGCGGACCGAGGCGCATCAAGCGCTCGAACGTGACTGTATAAGCGAGCCGGAACAAAAAATCATCATCAGCTCAGAATTGAGGTAAGACATAAACCTTAACAAGCGTGAAACGGCCGCAAACCCTTGTTAAGCGAAGTAGTCGAGATGGAGCGCACACACACCGGCGTATTGGGAAAGATATCGGATAGAAGACGAGTTCGGGCTCGCCGGAAATTCAGATGGCTCGAAGTTCTTGGTCTCATTGTGAGATTCGGGTGGTTTGGAGGTAGTTTGGCTTCAAAATGTCTAACGCAACCATGCTCAGACTTTGCTCAAGACTCATAGCCAGGAACTGTCTTGTGAGGACAGGTTGGAGCTCAGGTGGGAATTTCACAATGGGTACACAAGAGGTGACACATAATTGTCAAGTGACTCCAGTGTTGAAACAGGTGGGGATCCAATAAGACAAACCCCAATTCTCACAAAACTGTGGTGAACCCCACACAGGCCTTACTTATCTTATGTTGTTCTTATCCCTTGATTTATCTAATTGTTTGGCACTCTAATGCTTGTTGTGATGAACTCCCATCATAATTTGTGTGAGAGTCTTGCTTCTGTCAGGCAAGACTGCTCACTAAAAATGATAAGATGACTATGGGCACAGAGGCCAAGATGGGAAAATGGGTTCTTTGTGAGCACCTTGCTTCTGTCTGGCAAGACACCTCACTGAAATTGACAATGATGATTAAGGGCACAAAGGCCAGAAAGAGAAAATGGGTTCCTTTACTATCCCAAATGCCCAGGACTACTCCCTGCAAGCCAGATGGGCACTGGACTTATCTAGAGCTAAACTAGATATCTGGCAAGTCCAGTGATGACCAGTGCAAATCCTTACCTTGCACTATCTAGTGGTCAGACCAGTGCAATTCCTTACCTTACACTCTCTAGTGGTCAATCAAGCCTCAGTTTTTATCCTCTACTTATTATCTCAACTCTTGAGAATCCTTCAGCAGGAGTTAGGATAATAAGCAGTGAGGAAAGGTTCTAGCTTTGCACCTGGGATGACCAAGAAAAATAAGACAACTGATGAATATAAAAAATGTGAGCTTTCTAGAGGTGAGAATAAATCAAAAGGCTACTCTTATAGTACATGGTGACTAAGATTTTCTCTGAAGATAGGAAGTCTATAATATCTTTATAGTTATTCAGATGGTTGAAGTTAGTTTTAATGATGCAGATTCTCCTCCTCCTGTAGAGGAGGTCAGATCCATCTTTTATATTCTTACCCTCTATTCTTTATGAGCATACACTCATCATAAGGCAAGAGTTTACTATGTCCTCATGTATGTTATTACAGTTGAGTTTATGGTTTACAGAAGGTTACTCTACATGTACTCAAGCTGTAATATACAACTTTAATTCAGTTTTACAGTGAAGTCTTATTTACAGCTCTCGAAACTGAGCTATGAGGTGTAGTAAGAATATATTCATTTTAACCTTTACAGCTCCATGGTACTTCTCAAGTACTCAGGGGCTGACAATTTGTAAGGTTCCATAGTGTGCAATGCTATGCAAAACACAATTTTACAGGAAAAAAAAAGTGGTCGTGATCAACAAATGGAATCATGCTACAAATGTAGAGCAGTGGGATTGCCCTCACCACCACCACCACAATGAAATAGGGGGGGTCATAGTCTTCAAACCACTCCTCTAAAATTTGGCACCCATTTTGTTATTTTGATATTAGCAAACCTTGCCTAACCACTCCAATTCAAGTAGGCAGATGATCTTAGCAAGTACACAGCCAAAACAAAATTTCAGTCCCCAAGCTTCCGAAGTAGACCTCTTACCCACTAAGCACCGACTTTTACAGGAGCCGCAGTAGATTCAAAGGTTAGGCCAACCAGTCATATCACACATTACGGTGTTGAAATCGTCTCATTTTGGACTCTTAAAGAGTGATGCTTTTAGTAAAAAGGTTAGCATGTCCTTCAAAACCCTCCAAAGCACCAAAAAAAAAAAATACAATAAGCTTCGATTGGCTTCAAAAATACATATTAGTACACTACGAGTACTAACGCACTTTTGGCCAATAACGAAAACTCTAAAGGCACACACACAAAAAATTCTAGAGCAAGTACGACCAAAAGCATCCCTCAATGCTCTCAAAATAACTAACAATAAAGCCAAACGGTCCATATTTACCTATCAAGAAAGAAAAACGAAAAAAAAGCTTATACTGTCCTGGTTCATATTTGAGGAACTCAAGATGTAACGAGTGATACAATCTCTGAATCGATTAAGCTTCCATATCTTCGACCATCCATCATCATTGCTACTAATGCGTCCATGTGTCCAAGTTCACGGTAAGCTCGTAAACGGACTTCTTCAACTCCTACGCCTACGAGTAAAGTTTTACAGAGTACGCTCTGGACTATTGGCACGTTTGTGTCTCGGCCTATTCAAATGAGGAAGTGAGCTCCGTAGAAAAGAAAGGAGAGAGAGGTAAGAACTGACCGCCATGAACGAGTAAGACTTTTGAAGGTAAACGATCAGGTTGTAAGAAATGCTTTGAAGCATACAGTAAATGTGCCGGTGAATGTAACAAAGTGTGCGCATGAGAAGGTCCAAGTGCTCTTCGAAGAGTAGAGAAAACTTCTAAACCTGTACGAGCTTCAGTTCGAACATGTTTTACTGGATCATAGATTCCTGCGAGTAAGATTAAGCCTTCAACTTGTATAGCACATGTCCATTGATCTGGAAGCTTGAGATGAGATAGACCGGGTGGCATGGGTACATCTGGAGGACTGTCATCACGTGAGCGAACTACTGCATCTTGAACTATTGTTAAGAGCGCTAAATGCGCCTGAAGGAACGAGAAACATCAAGATTGGTTTCGATAAGGAGATGAGTAAGTTGTTAAAAAACCTACCCCACTACCGTGACCCATTAAATAAGTTCGATCTCCGTCACCTCCATATAAACTAATAAAGCAACCAACCAGGAAAAGATAAGTCAATTTTCAATTAAAATCATACGGATCTAGAAACTCACTGAGCCGAGCGTTGTACCCATGCAAGGGCTTTGCGCAAATCTCTCACCGCTTCATCACATCTTCCCTCGGGGAACTGGGTCTGTAAACGAAAGAAACACGTGAGCCAACAGACTACCAACAATGAGCAAAAAGAAGGTTGCCCACAAAGTTAGGCACGATGACGCAAAACCCAAGTCTACGGAGTCTGAGCGCGAGTTGAATGTAAAAGCCCTTGTGGGTGAAAGACCAACCTCCAGGATGAACGAAGACGATAACAGGCGCGAGCGCAGAGGAAGGTACATGTGAGTGATCAGCCTCAAGACCATCCTCGTAGGGTCGATTAGCGTAAGTTGAAGACCACTCGGGAGGGACATAGACGTCAAGTCGCTTGGTGGTATTCCCGTTGGTGTTGTAGGCTATGTTCTCATGTACGATCGCACTCTTGCCTTTTCGTCCTCCTAAAACTATGATCCGACGATATGAAAAGTCGAGGACGAGTTCGAGAAGACCTAGGTTAAAGATTGGGACTGTCTGTTGAAACACTAAGGGATCGAGGACGCAAGATAAGTTTGGTCTTAAGAGCTAGACAGCGGGGGGGAGGAGGAGGCATACTTGTTTTTACTACTCGCCAAGCGCGAAACGGTGAGAGTGGGAGTACGAGTAAGGACGAGCCTTCAGGTGGATCATCTTGAGCAAATAATAGATAAGGGATTGATGAGAGACCGTAGAGCAAGAACTGGTACAAAAGAGAACTCGAGGTTAGTTGAGATTGAAAGAGATCGAGAGGAAGAGCAAGACAGACCAAGGAGAGAATTAAGAGCCAAGGGATGCCGATGAACCCAAAGAAGGGCAATAAGGAAAGGGCAAGACAGAGTGGCCAGAGTACGATGGCAAGGATGGTGGAAGGGATTAGGATTAGGAGGATCGACCTAGCGAGGGCGGGATGTTGAGCCGGTTGAGGTGGGGGTGGACCGAGTTCGGTTTGTTTCTTGAGCATGTTGTGTTGAGGGATAGAGAAGAGAAGGGTGAAGGATAAAGAAAGACAAATTGGAGAAGGTTCTCACTTGTTTATACAAAAGTCATCTGTTTATTTTCTAACCGATCAGGAAAAAAACAAGAAAAAGGGTGGTACAATCCTATTTCACGTGCGTCTGTCCTTGCACGTAACGGCACTCGGGCTACAAGCATGATCAAGAACCCATACGATAAGGCATAGTATGCTTCTAAAAGATAGAGGACCATCCTGAAAGGCTGAGGGCTGATTCCTCCCTCTGCATCACTGGAGGATAGGAGTGATTCAATGCCTCCCTCAAGATACTGTAGAGGGTGTGACCGTATTGCTGACACCCTCCACAGTACCTACAGGGAAAGATCTACCCAATCCTAACCCTCTAGGATATTCCCTCTCAGCCACAGTATCAGGAATTGAGGATCAAGCTGATCCCTCCTTGCAGATACTGTGAATACACAAAAACCAATGATTTTAGCGAAGTGAAAATGCAGAAAAGCCCCTGCAATTCAAGAGGGGTGAGAAAGATATGGAAAAAAAAACATTGCATCCTCCTGTGCTTTCCCATCAGTTTGTATATTTTTTTCATATCTCACCTCTTGCTATCAAGGAAATAAAAACAATAGTAGTGTATGCTATCAGTCACTGGTAATTGTTTCTGTAAGTAAAGGATCAGAAACTTGAAAGTTGTCCAAAAATAGCAAGGATTGGGGAGCAAACTTGAAAGATTCATAAAAGTGTCAATTCTAGTCAAATTGCTTTTATTCTAGAACATTTTGGAAGCCATTGACTGGTGTTACAAGGTTTGTTAAGGTCCTAATGCCATGGAAGTAATAATTTCAAAGTTTCTGCTGGTTTCTATGCTGGGCATTTTCCTCTCTCATGTATCATCTTACCCATTTTTGAAGATACATAATTGATTCCTGATTTAAAATTACAGGGCCAGACTGTGAATTTCAAAAGGTGCAGAAATTTGTAGGGATTGGATGGTAATTGACAAGTTTAAGCTTGATTTACTCAATCCCAGCTACTTTTGAATAAGATTTTAGTTTCTGACCCTGCCCTTGTGGAAGGGATTATGAGTGGCTGATGAAATACATTGCTATTGTTTTTCTTTGGTACATCCTGAATCCCAAAAGGTGAGATACACCACCAACAAATTTTGATCAGATATGTTCATCCAAGACAATATGTTGATAGTCAAGCCCCCCCCCCCTTTTGGACAAAAGCATATTGAGTTGGATGTGTGCATCTAACTGAAGTTTGTTGGTGGTGATATGAACAAACTCAAAAACTGATGGGAAAGGCACAGGAAGATGCACCCATTATATTTGGCAATTGGTAAACCATGCTGACATGGAAATAGGAATGAAGCCAGTTTTTCTTATTCCAGATGCTGAAGATTCCAGCTTTGAACCCCCCCTCCCTAATCCTTCCCTTGCAATACAGTACCAGAGGGACAGGATCCAAACTGATCTAAGATGAGATTATGTTGATCCTACATGCTATAGAGGAAGGGATGAGCTCCTATGAGCTTTGTCCTCTGATTCATCTCCTTGAATTCATGGCAGGTGGTGTCCCTCCCTCATGAGTACCAAGGGACCAAGTTTGTAATACTGTACCTTGAACCTATTGTATTCCAAAGATATCTTTGTTCAAGGCACTGTAGCCTATGCAGCACTGGAAGGAGAACTGAAATCTCTTGGACAAATCTCAGAAATCAATTGTGTTTCCTGGTCTGCAGGTGACCAGTAAATGGGGGCTGTGGGCCTACAATAGACAGAGCATGACTGGAGCTAAGAGATATTACCTGGTGCACAAGCAGGAGCTTCTGGGGGTTATTCCTATCTTGAGTAAGGGGTGCATTCCTCTGCTGGGGCTTGAGGTTAATATGATGTCTTACCACCATTCTCCTACCCATTCTCTTCTAAAGGTATATTGGCCAGCATCAGGTGTGGTTGCTTCAAAATATTTCCCATTATGCCATAATTTCAAGTACCATCAGGGTACCAGTAATTCAGTGGCTGATGCATCATTGAGAGTTGACCCAAGTTTTCACTGATTCCTTAGTGAGAAATTGTGAGTCCCTTGCTTCTGTCTGGCAAGTAACTTCACTACAGGTCTGAGACACTGCCAAGATATTTGTATCGGATGGGCCTATCCGATGTTCTATCACCCC
>MU167222.1:447758-467193 GCA_015951145.1 Cronartium quercuum f. sp. fusiforme G11
TTTTTTTTTTTTTTTTTTTTTTCTTACAAAAAAAGAAAGAAATCAACTTGCCTGCTTTAGCCTTCAATTTTTTGTACGTTTTCTCTTTTTCCGAAAGTTTTTTAACGGCTACCCCAATTGACGGCCAATCCTTAGCATAGTTATTCATGACCACTATTTTGCCTTTTTCAGATAACTCGGCGTCAGTGGCTTCTTCGCGCGTTAACGATTTTTTGGCCTTTTCGAGTTCTTGCGCAATATCCTTCTCGGTTTTTCCCGTCATACCAAGTTGTGTCTTGGTAGCCTCCCAAGCAATCAAATGCGCTTGTTTGTAAGCCTTATCAGCTGAAAATAAGAAATTGCAGGTATTGGAAAGTATTCCTTAGTTCACCCAAGTTTCATAACCCTTGCAATTTGGATAGGAAACTCAGCTTACCATACTCAAGTTGTGTTTCAGCAAGCTTAAGGACTGCATCAGCTCTCTGGGAGGCCAGGATCCGCGCTTTTTCATACTTGGCTCTGGCGATATTTAGGTCCGCTAATCCAGTCTTCAACGCTCCCTTTTGAGATTCATCCTTGAACTGGAAAGCGTATCCAATTTGGTCATCGACAGAGGGCTTGCCTTGGAGCGCATCGCTGACTTGTTGGATCAATTCTTTTCGAACAAGACTTTTGACCTCTTCAGGTGAGGGGCTCTTTCCGTCCTTGCTGGCTTTTTCTGACACACTGTTAACCAACTTTGACTCATCAACTTTGGGATTGATTGTGTTGACAATCTGGTCATAAAGTTTTATCTCGGTATTTTTCAATGCTCTCTCTGCTGCGTTGAGTTCGTTAAGGCTGAAAAAATACGTTTTAGGTCGGATACTTGCTGCAAAATCAATTCTTTCTCGTTCCAGGTCCCTTTCAGTCCACCTTGCGTGTTGCCGATAACTGTCCAAGAACCGTTCATAGGTTTTCAATTGGTCCGCTTTAGCTTGTTCAAGTGAGGACAGAGCAACTTGTAATGGACTTGATTTCGTCGATCGTGGATCAGTATGTTTTCCTTTTTCCACACTGGTGAGCTTTTCTTCCCTTGCTTTTGAAACAACAAAGTCTCTTTCAGCTAGCCGACGTGCTGTACCTTCCTTCAAAATTATTCCGTGCTTTTGGGCAACAGATTCATATTCTTTGATTCTAACACCTAGATCCGCTCGTTCATGCTCTGCCAAATGTTCTCCACCAGCCAATTGAAAAGCAGCCTGAATTTTTTCCATTACCACATTCTCCGCTTCTATGTACTTATTCTTTAGACGTTCAAGTCCCTGTACATCTTCGAACGAATTTTTGATTAAATTGTCTTCTTCAGGAGTTGGATTGAGTGTAAAAGCTTCAATATGAAATTTTAAGGCGTACTCCATCACCTTTTCCATCGCATCCTTTGCTTCTTTTTCAGCATTCGTAAATCTTTGAAATGCGTTTTTAAACAGTTCAGATTCTGATTTCACTGGTTCGGAAATTAGGATTCCCCTTTGAGCGATTTTTTGAGCATCTGCAGTACTGAGCTGTAATCCGATTTCATTTGCATACTCTTTAATTTCTTTTGTCTGGCTTTCCAAAACTCTCTCGAGATCTATATTATTCTCTTTGAGTGTATCCCGAGCTAACCTAAACGCAAAAACTCGAGATTCTTGGACCTCCCCCTGGAGGTGCTGAAGTTTTTCAATTCCTGGGATAATAGCCTTATCTTTTGTTGCTACATCCGCCAAGAAAGGAATATCTTTGGGATTTTGAAATCGAAGATTTTTCTTGTAATGATAAATTCCATGAAGATTCGATAACTTTTGATTTGCTTTTATAGCTTTCTCTTCAGCTTGGTAAACTCTTAAAATAAATTCTGGCCTTTGCGTTGCCAATTCTTCCACTAATTTTTTCTTGGCCACAGAGAGTGACTCACGTGAGTCGGCCTGATCATTTTGTTCTCTGAGGTTTGAGGAAGCTTGCTTTAATCTTTCCACATAGCTTGGTCCGAAATTTTTTGCTCCTTCGTTCGTTTCCCACGCTTCTAGATAGGCATTTGTAATTGTCTCGTCGACATCATGTAGAGCTGTTTTGTAAGTTTCTAGAGCGATTTCTGTCTCTGCGCTTCCATCTTTTATCATCTGGTCTATTTCTGAACTCTTCAAGGTACTCATGGGCTTCAAAGCTTCTGCCACCTGAAAACGACGAGTTTTCAAAATGGCCATGGCCTTCATTCCGGCTGTCTTTGCCGCTTTTTCTGCTTCTAAAAGTTGGTAGTAAACATCCGAATCTTTTTTAAGACGATGATAGCCCAATCGTTCCATTATAAACTCCCTCTTGGCAGTTTCCCTTGCCAAATTTTCATCAAAAAATGTCCCAGTCCTCTGAGCTTCGTCTCGCATCTCATTCATTTTATCATCTAGAATACTATCCGGCTGTATTTTGGTACCCTCGAGGGTTTTTTTGTAAATTTCGTAGACCTCATTACGTACTTTTGGACCGTTGAAGTAGGCTTCAGTTTCCTCTTCAATATCCCGGTTTGTTTTGGCTAGCCATTTGAAGTATATAGCATCAGAATCTAGTGGTAGAGTTCTCACAGTATCCTGGTTATACCTTCTTATAAATAACCGTGCCCTTTCCGCCACTCTTGAGTAATCTTCTCTGGCTGTGTATACTTTTATCAAAGCTTTTAATAAATTCTTCCCATTTTTTTGATTTTGCTTCGCCTTTTTAAGAACCTTCTCATCAACCACAGTATCTTTCTTCGCGCTTTGAATAAGATTTGCATCACCCAGAACTTTTCCCTTCGCCCATTGGAAAATCTTTTCATTAACCCAAGCATCTTTTTTCTCCTCAAGAAGTTTTTCCTTCTCAAAGTCTCGTTCGAATCCTTCGCTTACTTTCCCAAGTTGTCCCTTCTTACCGCCATAAAGATTTCGCACTACATTCAAAGCCGCTTTCTTAGCTTCTTCTAGCTTGTGAGATAGTGTGTGTAGTTCTTCAAATAAATTTCGCCACCCTTGATCCTTTTTTAACAGTACCAATGTTTCAAGTGGGTCAGCTAATCTCATTTCCCTAGAAACCTGAGCCATCTGAAAGGCATCATTCGATTTGGTGATAAATAAGGTATGAGCCTGTTTCAAAGCCTTCAAATCCTCTGTGACTTTCTGATTTTCAGTCGCATGCTTCTCTCCAATTGCCACAAGTACTCGGGTGTCAAAATCCTCTTGTTCCAATGGTTTTTTTGTTTTTTTTGTTTTTTTTGTTTTTTTTGTTTTTTTGGTGAGTTCAGTTACGACGTTTTCCCAAATTTTATTCAGATCTTCAGATTTTTTTGCTAATTCTTCTTTTAATACTTGTAGGGACTCTTTTTTTTTTCTATTGAAATCATTGTAAGCTTCTTCAGCTTGCACAAAGCTTAATCCGACTTCATTGTTGTAATCTGATTCTTTTTTTAGAAGAGATTTATATTCATCTAACTTTTTAAAACTTTCTTCCTCTGGTGCAGACTCGAGGTTCGAATTGGGAAAGCCAAGCTCTGACACGGTATTTTGAATACCCGTATGTAAATATTCACCAATTTAAAGAGTATGATGTTTTTATAAAAAAAAAAAAAAAAAAAAAAAAAAAAAAAAAAAAAAGAGAAAAGAACACATCACTGTAAGTAAAGAATGGCGTTATGATACAAAGAAGCGACCGGCTTCTTTCTCTTCAATTTCACTACTTGCCTTCTCCCTCATGCATACCGCCGTCCAATGCTCTTACCATTGAATTATCTATAGGTTCCGTTTTAGAAGCTGTAAATGATTTATCTTCTAGTGCCGGGTGTTTAAAAAAAGTGAGCAACTCCATGGATGCTACAACAGTGTACATATTAAAGTTCAAAGCCCTCAATAGTAAAACAAAGCCAATCAGCTTCCTGAAAGGAATTGTGTTCGATTTATGGATTCTTCTCATGTTGGTTTGTGCACTCAAATAATCAAAGTGATAGGATTTATAGAGTAAGATATGGGTTTTTTTTTCTTCTTCTTCTTCTGATTGTTGGTAGGCTATGGAATGTGAGAGTAATCGACGCAAGAGATTCTGGAATCGCAAAAGATGTAAACTACGAGATTTGAGTATGAATATATATGGTTACGAACGAGAATATAAATGTGTTTTAAAAGAGGGTTGTCGGATTGAAAATGAACGTAATATTTGGAAACGACTGGTGTGAATTTTCTTTTACCAAAAGGTCAGATAGTTTAGAGAAAAAAAAAAAACTACAGATGATGGCAGAAATATGAAGCAAGACCAGTTTTTTTTCTTTTTTTTTTTTTTTTGGTAAGTATATAAGTCGTGGAAATAATGAGATAAAAAAAATAGAAACGTAGGTGATATGATCTCACAAGTACTGAAGATGAAGGGAATCAAATTTGTAAAGAATGATTGCTTAGAGCGTGTAAGAATTTTTTTGTCTTTTTTGTTACCTCTCGGGACGTTTGATATGAGGTAGATATGAAAGGATGGAAGTTGTAGAGCTGTTCCAGTTCCAAAGAAACAAATGTCTCCCCTACCCCGAGGTTTAAAAACTCTTTTTTATTTTTTTTTTATTTTTTATTTTTTTCCCTTATATAATGGTTTCTGTTTCATTCTTTGAATCAGATGACACTAAAGCTCACCTTTATCTCACTAGCTCGGAATTCCAGTTCGAGTTGGCAGAACTTGTTACGTGTGGTTATGAAATCAGAGTTTTAAAAACTCAGGGTAGTGACATGTGTTTTTTGGAACACCTGTAAAAGTTTAGCTGAGTTTCAGTGGTTTTTAATGATTTCTTTTTTCCCTATACGCCAGATTGACGTGTTTTAGACCGTCGATCGGACACACCCACTCGTTTAGGTTGAAACTCACACACAGCACTCATTCGCATCAACCTCAGAGCCTTTCTAACCGAAACACTCAATCCCAAACGCATAACAAATCGGAGCGAGGACCGGTCCATTATTCGGCTGCATTCCACTCTCTTCGTACCCTCCGAACTCGTGCCGTGCCGTGCCGTATCGTATATCATTCACTCACTCAACACACACACCTTGTCGGTTTCAGGGACTTGCTATACATTTCCTAGAGACCTAGAATAAATCTACACTACACAGCCCTATCCGTAACCTTCAGCTCTCCCTACTACTGCGACACATTTTCGGCCCCATACCTACTTTCGAGTCCATGCGACATCAAAACACTCACTACTCCGCCCGAGCCTAATCTAATCGAGATAGATCCAACGGTCCTGTTTCTCTTCTCTTAGTTTCTCACTCTTTCTCTCTCTTTCTCTTTCTTTCTGGCTTGAATAACGTACACAGACCCTGCGAGGTTCTACAACCATTTTCAAAAACTATTACCTCACCCCTAGATCTTGAGAAAGAAAAAAATCTTTGGGTTTGCCCTAAGGTAGTGCGAGAGAGTCGGGTCTTAGAGCAGAGCTTGCTGATCCGAGCAAGCTGCGTGGCCCACCAGTGCAGCGGCCTCTCTGGACCTGGACCCCCCAGAATGCCCCTACCTCCTTCCACTGTTCACCATCCATACAAAAATCCTGTTGGAGTCATGCTATTTGTGTGCTTTTCAGATCTACTACACTCACCATTAACATAGCCTTGTAGTGTGAAGTTGTCTTCATTCCTCATCATCCTGGACAGTGACAGTGGTTAGATTCATCATTGAATCTTTGCACTTTTCTCTGCACCATACCTCAGGCTCTCATCTCACCTTTTGTATTGGTCTCTGTCATTGTACAGACACCTGTTGACCTCAACACATCACTCTCACCCCTGGTTCCCTTCCTCCTCACCCATCTAGCCAATACCTTTGCCAATCAGGCCCCTCTCAACCCCAGCCCTCCCATCTTCTCAAACACACTTCACAAACACTGTTGGTCACTTCCACTCAGCCCTCAGGTCTTTCCTCTGTATGTGTGTGGTGGTCTTGATTCTCCAATCATTATGAGGGTCTGATAACAGCTTAGGTTACTCTTTTGAATTTGGCTTTGAGGGATTCCTTTTTTTTTTTTTGGTTTGGCAATGAAACATGATTTTTCCTATTTTGTTCTCTTTCTGTTTCTTTGGGCAATAAAACCTCAGGTTTTGGTTTGTGATCTTTGCTTTGGTTTGGGAAATTTCTCATCCATTGCTTAATCAGAGCTAAATGATGATCTTGATAAATAACTCCCAGAAACAAAAAAATGACAAGTATTGAGACTGATGAGTTTGATACTTGTCATTATTGAGATTGATGAGTTCAATGCTTGTCATTATGGAGACTGATGAATTTGATACTTGTCATCATGATGATAAGTATCAAGCTCATCTGTCTGATTAGCAGACAAATGAGATTGAATGTGGGTCCCAAGTCAAGCCCAACTGATATTTCAGGCTTGACATTGTGAACCAGGGCTCCCTGTAGGGGCAGTCACACAACAGATGTTCTCTCACCAAGGTGGGGTTTGGGCAATGAAAACCCAAGTATACATTGCATAGGTCTTCATGTTTTGGGAAATTCATAACACTCACAGTTGGGGTCCCTGTCTACAAAAGTTAATGTCACATGTTTTATCCTTGTATTGGTTATGTCTCTTTCTTCTGTTCCTTGTTTGCTATGCTTGTATGACTGTGCATTTCTCTCTTACCCAAGTATAAACCTAACTTAGTGATACCAAGGTATTCTCCATTGTTGTATATCTGTTGAGTCAGCCATAAAAGTCCTTTCCTCATCACTCAGGACTATTGGGATTCAACATAGATTGAGAAGATGAATAACTTATCCATTCTTCTCTGTCTAACTCTCATACAATTCTCCTTCATCCCATTCCAAGTAAAAAAAAAAAAAAAAAAAATCTTTTTTTAATTGCCAAAGTACAATGGTCCTTGTGTTCAACTGCCAAAAACACCACATACCTGCTCTTTCCTCTCCCCACTCAAACATTCCCAGCTTTCAAATACACACACAGTCAAGAAATAAAACCCAGGACCCAAAGAAGAGCAAGAAGGGTGCAGTTGGAGTTTGTCAGGTCATATTTTTTTTTTTTTTTTTTTTTTTTTTTTTTTTTTTTTTTTTTTTTTTTGAAGCCTTCATTGGTGACCATCAAAATCATTGTCATCAGGGTTTGTTGATAGATTCAAATATCAAATTGAACTATCAATTGACCAAAATATTGGTCCAAACTGACCCCATTCCAAATCATTGAATCAAAGGCAGTGGTGGTTAAGAGAGGCCTGATTGGTGAAAGTATTGGATAGATGGGTGAGCAGGAAGGGAACCAGGGGTGAGAGTGATGTGTTGAAGCCAACAGGTGTCTGTACAATGACAGAGACCAATACAAAAGGTGAGATGAGAGCCTGAGGTATGGTGCAGAGAAAAGTGCAAAGATTCAATGATGAATCTAACCACTGTCACTGTCCAAAATGATGAGGAATGAAGACAACTTCACACTACAAGGCTATGTTAATGGTGAGTGTAGTAGATCTGAAAAGCACACAAATAGCATGACTCCAACAGGATTTTTGTATGGATGGTGAACAGTGGAAGGAGGTGGGGGCATTCTGGGGGTCCAGGTCCAGAGAGGCTGCTGCACTTGTGGGAAGCTGTCAGGGAGATGCTTCTGTGTGGCAGCTCTCCTGGCTATCTCAAGCTGGGTCTGGAGCTGGATTTGGCTTCAGACTAGAGGTGAACAACAGGTGAGTCTGTATTGGTACCACCAAGTACAGACTACAGCTATTTGACCTCTAATGAGAGGATTTATTGAGACTCTAGTTGCTTTACAAGGGTCCTCCCTTGTCAGAGTGCCTTTTCCTATAACTGGGCAAACAGTTATCTGCAAGAGCCAAACTCTGGGAAATACAGGCTCAGCTGGAGGTAACAGCTCTTGCTCCTTCCTGTACTGGTGTTCTTTGTCTCTAGCCCTTGGTGAGTCTTCACAGTCAAGGGATCCTGGAGGTGAAGGTCAGCCTAACCTTTCTTTTACTTACACCTGTTGAACCTTGCACTATTGAGCAGATGCTTATATATGTAAGTTACCCTAAATGTGGTGTGCCAGTGGTTCTAATTTGGTGTGTGTGGTAAAGGGTGAGGAGAGAGGACAACTCCTGGGCAGGAGTGGAGAGTTTATATACCTTTCAGGCTCACTCCTCTCACTCTTAGGATATGGGCTGGCTTGTGGTTCCAGCTCATGCTATCACATGGCCATATGGGCCAGTCTGTGGTTTTGTTGCTTTGATGGCAGGGCCTGCTGATTGGCTCCTGTCATAAGTATATTATGCTTATGACTCTTGAAACTGAGCCTGAG
The DNA here is from genome assembly GCA_015951145.1 of Cronartium quercuum f. sp. fusiforme G11. Lineage (NCBI taxonomy): Eukaryota > Fungi > Basidiomycota > Pucciniomycetes > Pucciniales > Coleosporiaceae > Cronartium > Cronartium quercuum. The sequence continues at coordinate 456,055 of MU167222.1, forward strand.
GTGTGGCTTAATTGTTACACTGCTCATTACATATGTTACATTACTCATTACATATGTTACACTACTCATTACATATGTAATACCTATGTTACACTGTGTTCCTACATGTGTACATTGATTATTACACTTGTTCTTCCTGATCACCATGTGTGTGCCTATCTGGTTTCAGTCTGTGGGACTGCTATGCAGTCCTCAGGGCTGACAGCAGCTTTGTCAGCCTAGCTCTAAAAGAAAGGGTATAATAACCACAAAATTCAGGGCTAGCTACTGATGAATAGCTTTTATGCATGAATATGTTCACAAGCTTGATAGTCAAGCCTTATCTGAATATATCAGTGAGAAATTCTAACTGGCTTTGAACACTGGTGAGATGGAGACAACACTTGAGCAACACAAGTTGGTCCTTTCTGCTCTCTGCAATGAGGCACTGACCTAGCATACATCAACACAAATAGAAGAGGTGAGATAGATGTTTAAGATAGAAATGTGTACAAATGTGTATATATATATACCTGGTACGTGGGTTCAGCAAGTTTTAGTGAGAAAGTATCAGCCCTGAGGACTGTGTCACAGTACCATAGACTTAAATGCACATGATTATGCACAGTAATCATGTATAACAAGATGTAATACATAATGAACATAGTGTAACATAGGTATACATATGTAATTCACAGTGTAACAATTAGGCCACACCTCAGGTTCAGGTTCAAGAGTCATAAGCATAGTATACTTATGACAGGAGCCAATTAGCAGGCCCTGCCACTAGAGTAACAAAACCACAGACTGGCCCACATGGCCATGTAATAGCATGAGCTGGAACCACAAGCCAGCCCATATCCTAAGAGTGAGGAGAAGAGAGCCTGAAAGGTATATAAACCCTCCCTTCCTGATCAGCAGTGAGTCTCTCTCCTCACCTTCTACCACAACCACCAAATTGAACCAGTAGCACACATTGAGGATATCTTCTACAGAATATATCAGCTCAATATTGCCAGGTCCATTAGGTGTGAGTATCAGAAGCCTAATTAAACCAACCAATAGGAGGATTGCAATGTCTCTCTAGGACCCCTTGGTGATAGTAAGATCTCACCAAGGATTAGAGTTGACAATAAGCATCTATAGGAAGGAGCAAAGTTGAGTCATAGAACTCTCAACAAAGCCTATAGCCAGGATAGATTCTGCAGGGAGCTGTTTGCCCACCTTCAGAGACAGGTCATCCTCAGGGAGTAAGTCTCAAGATCTTCATCCAAACCCTCTCATTAGAGGTCAATTAACTGTAGTCTACACTTGGGGAACTCCAGTGTAGACTCCTCTAGGGCTTATTCAGCCCTTGGTCTAGATCCTTCTTAGCCAAGAGGAAGCCTAACAGAAGCTCCCCCCTGACAGAAAGCAAGAGGGAAAATTATGAGATTATGATCTAAGGAATGTCTCATCAAGTCAGAATTAAAACATCTTTTAGATCCATTGTCATACATATAAGAGAAAAAAAAAAGGAAGGAGCAAATTGATGGTATGCACTTCTCTTTCCAAAAGATGGGGAAAGAGAAGTGTGTCCATGTGCTTGGCTCCTTATAACAGGCTTTTTTTTGGAACTAGTCAAAAAAAAATTGTTGTGGTTGAATTTTCTTGCTAAATCATTATTTCTATTTTGGTACCACTCTCCATTGTTTCTCTGCTACTGTACTCCTTGTATTCTTCTAGTTCTCTTGGTCATTTGACCTTCTGGGGATAAATTTTCTTCAGTTGATTGAATATCAACAATCAGGATTTAACAGAAATCAAGAGTTACTGACTCTTTTTGGCCATGCCCATCACTGCCAAGATATTTGTATCGGATGGGCCTATCCGATGTTCTATCACCCCAAGATATGCGATGCAGTGTCAGTAGGATTAGGTGCGATGGAATCACTGCCAAGATATTTGTATCGGATGGGCCTATCCAATGTTCTATCACCCCAAGATATGCAATGCAGTGTCAGTAGGATTAGGTGCGATGGAATTACTATCGGTATCTAATGCTCTGACACCATATTGCAGTGTAATTCCATCGCACCTAATCCTACTGACACTGCATCGCATATCTCGGGGTGATAGAACATCGGATAGGCCCATCCGATACAAATATCTTGGCAGTGAATCACTCTAGGTGAGATTTAAGCACACACCAAGTTAGGGCAGCAGGGATTGATTAACCCAGGATATTTGATTGAGATACACTACAAAAGTTTACCTAGGGGAAAAATTTTGACCTTATGAATTATCAGTGGGCCAGATAGAGAAGGCTTCTTGGCCATAAGGTCAAAATTTTTCCCCTAGGAAAAATGGAAAACTTTTGTAGTGATAGAGTGTCCAAGTAGTTAATACTTGATCCAGAAACATGCCTAAAACAAAAAAAAAAAGGTGAACAAATCCTACTGACTCTTGGTTTACTTCTAGATGGAGGGTTTGTCAAGAGGATTTGGATATGTGTAGAGATCTAAGGGATTCAACCAAGTAAGAAATCAATCAAAATAATCCTAAGAAGAAGGGTGATCATGAAATTAGACTTCTAGAAAAAAAAACAGACAACTCTACTAATAATCCTTGGAGTATAAGAGGGGTATGTTAATTTGAATACTATGTAAGTATGTCATTTGTTTGTTGAAGTGGTAAGTGATGATGGGGATTTATCATGAGCAAAGGGAGGCTCTTTTATAGATGTTCTGAGGCCCAGAGGGTGCTCTCAATTTTGTGTATCCAGCTTGAATCAATAACAAGCTCCTTGTAGAGTGTATTTGATATATTTCTCACAATTACAGTAGGGGATCAACTAGTAGATTTGATTTATCTTGTTTTGCCCAATAACAAACCTTTCTTGTCATTTAAAATTCTCTACTCCAACACTACCAGTCTGTATACAAAGCTTTAAAACACTGCAACATTTTCCTTAATTACTTGTTCAAGTAAGGTGAGTTTACAAACTTACTCCAATGAAATAAAAAGTTCAAGATTACTCCTTTTTCGAAAAACATTTGTAACAGAGAAATAGGTTAGGGATAAGGTGAATTTTTTCTTTCTACTCAATTAGAGTACTGACCACACCAGAGTTCTATCAAAGTGCCTTGGATACCTCGGTGAGGACTGTAGAAATGCAGTATGCTCGTCAGGCCGTATCAACTATAGGAATAAGGGAGTAATGCTTATATCAGAGGGACACCAGCGCCACCCTTTCCTTCGACTCGTGGCACTCTCAATCTTACTCTTTCCCTAAGCTCAATAATAGCTGGGAAAGAGTAAGCAAATCCATTTCACTTTCTATCTACACTTTTCCTTTCTATTTCACCACACTTCATTCTTTTCCTCTTGCTTTCTCATGAACAAGTACCTGTCCCTGACCTTTTCCGCTGGGCTCACATTTGACTGTCAACAGAATATATAGATTATTGTTTCTTTCATACTGACTGCTCCTGAGCTCTGTTATCCCACACACTTCTATCTAGGTTAGAATAGAACATCCAATTATATGACTCTCTCTTATTCTAACCCCTTTTCTCCTATTGTAACCAGGTCAGCGTGTGTGGTTATTGATCAAGGGTTGAAGAGTTGCTCAACCCCATATTGATCATATTTGTAACAGGACACACACCATTCCACTCAGGAACTTGTGATAAGTTTTCAAGGACTTGTCCTCCAAAAAATGTCGAGGTAAAACTCTGAGTTGATCAAGTTAGTGATAAAAACTTCTCGCGCGTTCAAAATGAGAAGAAGAAAAAACAAATCATATTGTTCATTGATGCAAATATATGTAGCAGTAAATGACAGTAGGGTTGAAAGGAATGGATTTGTGCGAAAAATCCGAAAAAAAAAAAAAAAAAAAAAAAAAAAAAAAAAAAAAAAAAAGGCGATGTTTATATGTAAGTGTAGACAAGACATCAAAATATATCTGAGGAACTTTTGCAATGAAGCCGGGATAAGATCAGATAAGATTGTCATTCAATGTGTCCAACAGGTTTCTTTTTTAATGCAGCGCGACCTCTCAGCATTGTCTTGCTCTACGACTTTTCATAAAAGTTGGATTCCTATACAGGTTTAGCAGTTTTGTTTGATAAGAAGCAAAGAAAAAAAAAAAAAAAAAAAAAAAAAAAAAAAAAGATCAGAGGTGGCTTTACCAAGGTTTTTCTCTGTCTTCGTGTGGCAATGACCGGTTCCCGGGAGCTAGGTCACCTTGGTGGAACCTTTGATGGTTGTTTTTGGGTCACTCATTTGGAGGCTTGGGACCCAGTTCCAGCTGTCCGAGACTTCCCCGAGGCTGGTATTGACCCTTGGGGTCCAGTGACTTGCGATGGAAAACCTTCCTCTGGTATTGTTTCGAGTTTCCCAGATGGCATGGTGTTGGGTGTCTTATTGGTGTTGGGGGAAGGTGAGACTTTGTTTTTGCCTTTGGAACGACTGAACAGTTTTCTGAAGATTTCTTTGATCCATGCAAAGAGACCTCGATTACCTTTTTTGGATTTATTGAGAGAGTGTGAGCCAAAATATAATCAAGTCCGCCTTTTTTTTTTTTTTTTTTTCTTACAAAAAAAGAAAGAAATCAACTTGCCTGCTTTAGCCTTCAATTCTTTGTACGATTTCTCTTTTTCCGAAAGTTGTTTAACGGCTACCCCAATTGACGGCCAATCCTTAGCATAGTTATTCATGACCACTCTTTGGCCTTTTTCAGTTAACTCGGCGTCAGTGGCTTCTTCGCGCGTTAAAGATCCTTTGGCCTTTTCGAGTTCTTGCGCAATATCCTTCTGGGTTTTTCCCATTATACCAAGTTGTTTCTCGGTAGCCTCCCAGGCAATGATATGCGCTTGCTTGTAAGCCTTTTTAGCTGAAAACAAGAAATCGCAGGTATTGCAAAACATTTCTTAGATCACCCAAGTCTCATAACCCTTGCGATTTGCATAGGAAACTCAGCTTACCAAGATTAAGTCTTTTGTTAGCAAGCTCGAGGACTTCATCAGCTCTCTGGGAGGCCCGGATCAGCTTTCTTTGATACTCCGCTCTGGCGACATTTAAGTCCGCTAATCCAGTCTTCAACGCTCCCTTTTGAGATTCATCCTTGAACCGGAAAGCGTATCCATTTTGGCCATCGACAGAGGGCTTGCCTTCGAGCGCATCGCTGAGTTGTTGGATCAAGTTTTTTCGAACAAGACTTTTGACCTCTTCAGGTGAGGGGCTCTTTCCGTCCTTTCTGGCTTTTTCTAACACACTGTTAACCAACTTCGACTCATCAATTTTGGGATTGATTGTGTTGACAATCTGGTCATAAAGTTTTATCTCGGCATTTTTCAATGCTTGATCAGCTACGTCAAGATTATGTGGTCGGAAAAACTTTGCCCATCCGAGACTTTCTGCAAATTCAATTCTTTCTCGTTGCAGGTCCCTTTCATTCCACATTGTGTGTTCCCGAGAACTGTCCAAGACCTGTTCCCAGGCTTTCTTTTGGTTTGCTTCAGCTTTTTCAAGTTCGGTCAGAGCATCTTGTAATTTTGTTGATTTTATCGGTGGTGACTCAGTAAGTTTTCCTTTTTTCAAATTGGTGAGCTTTTCTTCCCTTGCTTTTGAAACAACAAAGTCTCTTTCAGCTAGCCGACGTGCTGTATCTTTCTTCAAAATTATTCCGTGCTTTTGGGCAACAGATTCATATTCTTTGATTCTAACACCTAGATCCGCTCGTTCATGCTCTGCCAAATGTTCTCCACCAGCCAATTGAAAAGCAGTTTGATGTTTTTCCATTACCACATTCTCCGCTTCTATGTACTTATTCTTTAGACCTCCAACTCCCTTTACATCTTTGATCAATTTTTGGATTAACTTTCCTTCTTCAGGAGTTGGATTTATTGAAGAAGATTCAATACGAAATTTGAAGGCATACTCCATCACCTTTTCCATCGCATCCTTTGTTTCTTCTTCAGCATTCGTAAATCTTTCAAATGCTTTTTTTAACAGTCTAGATTCTGATTTCACTGGTTCGGAAATTAGGATTTCCCTTTGAGCAATCTTTTGAGCATCTGCAGTACTGAGCTGTAATCCGATTTCATTTGCATACTCTTTAATTTCTTTTGTCTTGCTTTCCAAAACTTTCCCGAGATCTATATTCTTCTTTTCGAGTGTCTCCCGAGCTAACTTGAACGCAAAACCTCGAGATTCTTCGACCAACTTCTGGTGTTTTTGAAGATTTCCGATTCCTGACATAATACCCTTATCTTTTTCTGCTATATCCGCCAAGAAAGGATTATCTTTGGGATTTTGAAATTGAAGATTCTTCTTGAAGTGATAAATTCCAAGACCATCCGATAACTTTTGATTTGCTTTCATAGCTTTCTCTTCAGCTTGGTAAACTTCCGAAATAAATTTTGGATTTTGCGTTTTCACTGCCAATTCTTCCATTAATTCTTTTCTGGTCGCTGAGATTGTATTATATACGTTGTCATTCTTATTTTGTCCTGTGAGCTTTGAGGAAACTTGCTTCATTTTTTCTACAAATCTTGATTCGAAATAATTTGCTCCATCGATGGTTTCCCTTGCTTCAGAAAAGGCTTTTGAAATTGTTTGGTGGACATTAGATCGAGCTCCTATATAATCCTCTACAGCGGTTTTTATCTTCAGGCTTCCATCTCTTATTATCTGGTCCATTTCTGAATTCTCAGAGGTACTCATGGGCTTCAAAGCTTCTGCCACCTGAAAACGACGAGTTTTCACAATCGCCAAGGCCTTCATTCCGGCTGTCTTTGCCGCTTTTTCTGCTTCTAAAAGTTTGTAGTAAACATCCGAATCTTTTTTAAGACGATGATAGCCCAATCGTTCCATTATAAACTCCCTCTTAGCAGTTTCCCTTGCCAAATTTTCATCAAAAAATGTCCCAGTCCTCTGAGCTTCGTCTCGCATCTCATTCATTTTACCATCGAGAATACTATCCGGCTGTATTTTGGTACCCTCGAGGGGTTTTTTGTGAATTTCGTAGACCTCATTACGTACTTTTGGACCGTTGAAGTAGGCTTCAGTTTCCTTTTGAATATCCGGGTTGATTTCGGCTAGCCATTTGAAGTATATAGCATCAGAATCTAGTGGTAGAGTTCTCACAGCATCCTGGTTATACCTTCTTATAGCTACCCGTGCCCTTTCCGCCACTCTTGAGTAATCTTCCCTGGCCGTGTTTAATTTTTTCAGAGTTAATGAGACCTCATCCCCAGCCCTTGCATCTTCATTCGCCTTTTGAATAATCTTTTCATTAACCCAAGCATCTAGTTTCTCCTCAGGAATTTTTTCCTTTTTAAAATTTAACACTAATTTATTGCGTAGTTCCGGAATTTCTTGATTCTTGAAATTGATAAGATGCTTTTCCGCTGCACTTAAAGCTTCTTTTTGGGCTCTTTGTAGATTTTGAGAATTTCTTTTTAGCGCTTCACGAATTGGTTGCCAGCTTTTATCAGATTTTAACGTTTCCAATGTGTTAAGTGGTTCAGGTAATCTCATTTCCCTATAAACCTGAGCCATCTGAAAGGCATCATTCAAGTTGGTGATATATAAAGTATGAGCCTCTTTCAAAGCATTCAAACCTTTTTTGATGTCATCACTTTGAGTTTCTTCCTTCTTTGCAATTTCCAAAAGTACTCGGGTGTTAAAATCCTCTTGTTCCAATAATTTTTCTGAACCTTTTGCTTTTTTGTTAAGTTCAGTTACTTGGTCTTTCCAAATTTGGTTCAGGTCTTCATTTATTTTTTTGAACTCGTCTTCTAATAGTACTAGGAAATTTTTTCCTTTCTGTTTGAGATCCTTGTAAGCTTCTTCAACTTTTAAAAAACTTGATTTGACTTCATCGTTGTAAGCTGATTCTTGGTTTATGATAGACTTATATTCATCTAACTCTTTAGAACTTTCTTCAATCTTTAGGTCATCAGTAATCGCATTTGGTTTAGACTCGAGGTTCAAATTTGGAGTGCGAAGCTCTGACAGGGGTTTTTGAATACCCGTATGTAAATTTTCACCTATTTACAGAATATGATGGATTTTTTTTTTTTTCATAAAAAAAAAAAAAAGAGTTAAAAAAACAAGGTGATTAGTAATTTTTACAAAATTTTCATCCAAGAAAAAAAAAACAAAAACGCAGACTTGCCGTTACCTTTGGGATTTATGGTATGAGGCCTATCCTCCATTTTTATGATTGATGTAGTACCTTGATTTTTTTTTTTTAAAAAAAAAATTGAAAAGAACATATCACTATAAGTAAAAAATGGCGTTGTAATACGAACAAGAGCCTGACTGTTTTTATTTTTTTTTTTTTTTTTAAAAAAAAAAAAAAAAAAAAAAAAAAAAAAAAAAAAAAAAAAAAAAAAAGTTCACTACTTACCTTTCCCCTTATCCATAACCCCATCGGATGCTTTTGCCAATTCAATACCTGTGTTCTCTATTTTAGGAGCTGTAGAAAGTGCATTTTGTGCTAAATTGTGTCCAACATTGTTGATACCTTCTATCAATGGTGCCCCAAGAATGTATGTATTAAAGTTCAGAGCCCTCAATAGTAACACAAAGCCAATCAGCTTCCTGAAAGGAAGTGTGTCCGGTTTATGGATTCTCCTCATGCTGGTTTGTGCACTCCAAGAATGGAACTGATAGAATTTATAGTAAGATATCAGGATTCAGGAAAGCTTTCTTTTGTTCCAATTGTTGGTAGGCTATGCAATGTGAGAGTAATGGACGAAAGAGATTGTGGAAGTTGCAAAAAGATGTAAACTATGAGATTTTGAGTATGAGTATATATGGTTACGAACGAGAATATAATGTGTTTTAAAAAAGGGTTGTTGGATTGAAAATGAACGTATAATGTTTGGAAACGACTGGTGTGAATTTTCTTCAACCAAAAAATCAGATAGTTTAGAAAAATAGAATGACGATGAGGAAAAAAAAAAAAAAACTACAGATAACAACAGAAATATGAAGCAAGAACAGTTTTTTTTTTTTGGTAACTATATAGTCGTGAAAATGATGAGATAAAAAATAGAAACGTAGATGATATGCTATCACAAGTACTGAAGATGAAGGGAATCAAATTCGTAAAGAATGATTGCTTAGAGCGTGTAAGAAAGATCTTTTTTTTTTTTTTTTTTTATAATCCCTTTGTTTCACATGTGCAGTATATATGAAAGAATGGGTGTAAGGTTTTTCTAAAAACAAAAAATAAAAATGAGAAGGGTGGAAGTTGTAAAAGTCTAGCTGATTTTCAATGTTTTTTATTTTTATTTTTTATATATGCGCGAGAGTGAGTGAAATGTTTTCCGTCAACATGACCGTCGATCAAACACACAAATTGTCGTTCATCATCGAAACCATTCAAGTCAAGCTCACTCAAACTCTCGGTCACTTCATCAATCTTAATAACCAAGTCACTCAGCTTCAAGGAGTCGATGGAATCAACCTGAGCCTTGCGTTCAATTCACCTATCAAACAATTCACTCAATTCTTCGTGTTCCAACGAAAATAAATAAAAAAAAAGTATCTGACTTTCCAGTCACAGTCACCGCAGCTCAGGTCTGAAAGGTAATTCTCAGGTCACTCCAGCCAAACCTGTCCAACCGAAACACTCAATGCCTAACCAGCTCAAACGCCTCAATTCTTTTGATCTTTTTCACGAAAGAGTTCCAGAAGATCTGTGTGGGACAAGGCCAGCTCCCTGGGAGCCACTGCGGGAGGCGGCTCCCATATTTCTCATTATGGTTGCTATTGGCAACCCAATTGTAAATCTGAATGTGTGATATCATGTTTTACAGTACACATCTGCTTTCAGTCAGGACAGATGCCAGCCCACATCCAATGCAGTCAATCCATCTTGCCTGTTTGTTGGCAAATGCTCTGTTTCACATGGTACGCGAGAATCCAAAGCTGGTTTGATTGATAAAGGTGGTTCAATTCATATGTCATCACCAAGTCAAGAAAGCTCAAATGGACAGTTATCAGAAACATTGGCCTCAAAGAATTCAAGCGCATTTGCCTCGAATCCGAGTCTATGTTGTTGATGTGAGTCGTGTTGACTGTCTGTTTGAAAATTCCGTGGCCACTTCTCAACCCATGGAGTATTAACTTATCCTGACCAATGTGGCTCATAATCAGTCATCAGACTGCTTGGGCATGATGGCTGTGAAGCACTCAACAGATAAATTCCTATGCCTACTCAGATGAATTGGGATGAGGATGTGATCTCGGCCTATGTGCATGATGCCAATGACATATTAGCTTCCTAAGCCTGCTTATTCATGTTGCTGTGCTCTTTACCTGTAGACCGTATTACATTGGTTTTGTCAATTCATTCACTATATAAAGAAGCATTGTAGTCAGAGACTTCTTCTTTATTAAATCATCTCTCACTCATCCTTCCATAGGTCTCTCTGAGTTCTTCTTCAGTCTTCATTGTGTACCTTGTTCTAACAAGGTCATATACATCATACATTCCTTAGAACAACATCTCATTCAGTCTGCTCAACCATTAATTAGATGGGCTCATTAACATGAGGAATTGAAGGCTATGGATAAATGGGAAGTAACTGAGGACACCTTCGCATCAGCAGACTCCTCAGATGATCTTGATGAGGAAAATACAGCATCTGATGCCTCAACAATCGAGTTGGCGGAATATGAATCGGATTGGAGGCTTCCGGCTTGGATGCATGGCTGCTAGTGAATGTCTTTTGGACTCCGCATGAGCCTCATTTGTATGTCCAAACCTGTGTGGTGTAGATAGCTGTATATTTTATGATCAGTACTGGACTTATGGCTTCATATCACAGTTTTTGAGTTTAATCTTTTTTGGAAACATGAAGTGGTACAGTTGATTACATATGCAGCAACTGCAGTTCCCAATGTATTGTTCAGGTGACCTCTGTGCAGGGGGTGTTGAAGGATGAAGTGCATTGTGTGTGGAGCAGGCCAAGATCACAGATATCTTGGATTACAATACCAGAAAGGAGAGTCAGTTGGGAGACTGACCGGATGGTTGAAATCAAGGACACTTTGGGTCATATCAAGACTCATTTGGTGGTGTGTCACTGCCAACATATTTTTATCGCATGGAAGCTTGCTATGTAACATAGCATGTCTTCATGTGATACTATGGACCAT